>JAMPIV010000379.1:174348-595561 GCA_024509875.1 Oreohelix idahoensis
CTCACTACACAACTCTCCACACTCCTCACACACCCACACAAACAAAAAAACACTCTACCTCACTCCAATCTATCTACTCAAACACTCACTCTCTATCTCAATCACAATATCTTAAATCTATATATATATATATATATATATGATAATAATGCTCATAGCGGAAATGATTCACAGCGACGCCTTTTTGTCTGTCGCTTGTAAAGAGTTTCTGGAGCATCTCTCACAAGGGTCCAACAATAGTCTGCTAGCATTGCTGCATTCCATTTCCCTTGGTACCTTTTTTCGCGGGTAGTATTGTTCTGATGAAATCGTTCCCCATGCTTGTCACTGACAGCACCGCAGTTAGCAGGGAAGAAATCCAAATGAGAGCGTAAAAAGTATAATTTCAAAGTCCCACAGACAGAGGAAACAGCAAAACTTTGTATAACCCTGCTGTAGCCCCATCAAGATGGCAATGACCTTCAGGTCACCACAAATCTGCCACTTATACTTGTCATAGTTGATGGTGTGTAACAGTTGTTTCATGTTGTTGTACGTTTCTTTCATGTGGACTGCATACCCGAGTGGAACATATGGTGAAACGTTACCATTATCGAGCAGCACAGCTTTTAAGCTCAACTTGGACGAATCAATGAACAGCCTCCATTCGTCGTCTTTGTAGTTGATGTGTAGTGCAGCCTTCAGACCCACTATTTCAACGCAAGCAATGAGGTTATCTGTCATTTTTAAATATGGAAGCAGATCTTTTTGCTGAGCATGAAACACAGACACATGCACAGTCTCTTCTAGAAGATTCCATTACTGCAGCCTGGATCCCAACAGCTCTGCTTTATTTTTTGGCAATTCCAGATCTCTCCCTAGATCATTCAATTCACTCTGGGTAATTTTATGTGGCTGTGCAGACTCTTCAATAGGCACGAAATCAGGATCTCTTGGTGTAGATGCTTTCACAGTATGTTCACTGGCCTTATTATCTTCCTCATCATCCAGAGTATAAGATTCTGGTGGGTCCGGAACAGGAAATCCTCCCCGATAGGCACTGGCCGCATAGCAGAGGGAATATTCGGATAGGACACAGGCCGCTTTTTCTTCTTAAAATACCATGTCCAATTGGAGGAGTCATGCTAAAGTAACGATCATTAAGATGGTTTGTCGGTTCCCTCCACACCATTGTAACTGCAAAACGCATCGATCGTCCTTTTCGGTTCAACCAGCAGCGCAGATTCGTTGCACAGGATTGACAACATATGTGTTGGGCAAAAACCGGTCCTGGTCACCGATCTCACCACCAAAATAAAGGCTATAAGCTTTCTTTATCATCGGTGTAATGGGTCGCCTCTGTGATAGCAAAGTAATTTGTCCGCAAATATAGCAAAAATAATCCGCACTGTTAACACATCATTCACGAGGCATCTGCACTCACAGAATCCACAACACAAATGATAACAAGGAGGAAATGTGATTACAATGACACCCCCCCCCCCCCCCTTCCCCCCGTATCTTGAAAACTAGAGCTAATTCGCGATTTTTAAGTTCATATTCGTGATCAGCATGTCACATGGTCCGCAACCAGACGATCCGTCAGGGCCTGAAATCCCATCCGCTGCAGACCCAAATAGAACAGTCCCAACTAAGATGGTTTGGCCATGTCTGCAGAATGGGAGAAGATCGGCTACCACGACAAGCATGGGAAACAAAGAGCCAGGGATCCAGACCTCCAGGACGACCCAGAGTCCGCTGGGAGGACAACATTAGACAATCTTTGAAGGACCGAGGACTAGAATGGAACCAGGCCAGGAAGAAGACAGCTGATAGAATGGTCTGGCGCTCTCTCTTCCAAACCTCTACACCTCACGGTAGAAGGGGAACGACTAAGTAAGTAAGATCAGCATGTCCAAATTAGTTAAAAATAGATACTTTTGTCTCGGATACATTTTGGCTGTTGTCCAGTGTTATTGCAGTTAATATTAAGTATTAGGGGACTATTTAACTATTGCTTTGAATATTTGTATAATTTAGGAATTTTAGTGGAAAAACATATAGATTACTAGTAATAATAATCAACCATCAAACTATAATTTAAGTGAAACAAATATATTAAAGTTACCTGGCAAAATTCGAACTAGAGTTAACTGTTCAACAAGGTCTACTAGACAGGTTTAAAAGTATTTCCTCAATAATAATATTATTTTAAAAAAGGCGAAAGCAAGGATATACATAACTTAATATTAAAGCAGTGAGACTAAGGATAAACATTAAAGTTCATACAAAACCAAGCACATAATAAAAAGAGTAGTGGCAAATTAAAAGACAGGAACAATGCCACCGATAACCAGGGCACAGTCCGGGGAAGGACAAGCGTGGGCAAAGACACATGAAAAGGACAAAACACCAAACCTGACAGAAAAGAACAGGACCACGAACACTGAAGTCAGAGACACAGAAATAAAAGACAGGATAGAGACAATAAGGGAAACATTGTAAGGAGGCTCAGAAGTAAAAACAACAATAAGCATAAACAACAAAAACGAAAACTCAGGAACCAGGACAGCTAATAAAAAGACAGGACTCAGGGAAGATGAAAATCAGGACAACCAGAACAACACAACCAAAAGAAGTCAGGAAACCAGAGGAGGAGAAAACAAAGAAGACTCCAACTGCAAGGAACCCCTAAAAAGAGTTAAAATTACACAAATAGCTGGAACAGGAGCCACGCTTAGAGTCTCACGGACGACAAAATCCTGGTCATCCTGGAAAAAGTAATTGATAAAAAATCCATCGCCAAAACCCAAAAATAAAAAAGTGGAGTAATGATCACATTAAATTACACAGGGAAAGCAAAAATCTTATTACAAGAAATACGAGATAACCCATAAGTGATCCAATTGGCCCACAGCATAAAAGTACAAATATAAATTTCAAAAGAAACTAACAAATGTGTCATTAAGGGAATTAAAAACCACTCTGTCAAATGAGGAAGTGTTGAACAGCCTGGCTGAGCAGAACCCAGGAATAAAACTGGTGCATGTGGAAAGAATAAAAGTCAAGGGGTGTGTAGTATTCAGTGGGGTACTGGAAGATGAGACAAGACTGTATTTCGGAACTGGCATTTGCTGATGATGTTGCCCTGATTGCTAAATCAGAAGCACATCTCTAATCCAACCTGCAAGTCTGGAAGGAAGAGCTGGAGAAGAGAGGGATGGTCATAAGCAGCTCTAAAACAAAATCCATAAATCCATGGTGATATCACGAGAAGAAAGAAGACATCAGATTAAGATGGGAGAACAGGTCCTGGAGCACGTCGACCTCTTTAAATACCTCGGAGTTATTATAGACCAAAAGGGAGGCATCAAAGAAGAGTTGGCCACTCGAAAAGCAGCAGCTGGGAGACTTTTTCAGGCCATAAATCGAGGATTCCTCAGCAAGAGAGAGGTTGGTAAGAAAACGAAGATGGCTGTATACCGCTCTACCTATGTCCCAGTCTTGACATATGGATGCGAGTCATGGGCAATGACTACAACCCACAAAAGCCAGATCCAAACCTCAGAAATGAGGTATCTGAGGAAAGTGGTTGAAGTAACAAGAAGAGACATGGCACGCTACTAGACGATACGTCAAGGCCTTAAATCCTACCCCCTGCAGACGCAAGTAGAACAGTCCCAATAAGATGGTTTGGCCATGTCTGCAGAATGGGAGAAGATCGGCTACCACGACAAGCATGGAAAAAAAGAGCCACGGATCCAGACCTGCAGGACGACCCAGAGTCCACTGCGAGGACAACATTAGACAATCTTTGAAGAACCCAGGACTAGAACGGAACCAGGCATGAGGAAGACAGCCGATAGGATAGCCTGGCGCTCTCTCTTCCAAACCTCTACACCTCACGGTAGAAAGGGAACGACTAAGTAAGTAAGTAAGTAAGGGTGTGTAGATACACCGTGGTCGTTTTAACAACGGAAGGTAGAGAATCCCCCAAGACATTACTGTTTGAGAAAAAAACAAAAATACAGAAGACTACATTCCACCGGTATTGCAGTGCTCCAACTGCATGAAATTTGACCATGGCCGAAACAGCTACAGGGGGAAGATAGTATGCAGGTACTGTGCCGGTACGCACCCCTTTACACAGTGCGAAAAGGCTAAGTCATATACTATGAAAAGGCTAATGAGAACAGAAAATGCATTAACTATAAAGGGAACCACAGCTCCAGGTTCCAGGGCTGCCCAGTGTATCAGCAGACCAAAAAAGCACTGAAGGAATCAATAGCAAACCCTTTCAAAAACAGTCATTAAAGATGTAAAGGAAAAACAATACATATACGAGCACTAAAGTAACAACAGAAATCAAGAGTGTGAAAGAGGAAGTTAAAATGATTAAAACACAGTTGGCTAAAGAAAGTCAGAACCAGGAAGATAGTAACAAAACAGTACCAAAATACCAGTCGGATAGTTCAACTACATCCTTGGAAGGTACGAATGCACTGAAAAGTGCAGAGGCAATGCTTCAAGAAATGAAAGCCACACAGCACCACATTGCCCAGGATGTAGTAAAATTGTCTGAACTGGAAGAGGAAAATGAAATAATACTAGTTAAATTGTCGGAACTAAAAGAGAAAAACCAAATAATACTGAAAAAAATAGAAAGTGAAAGGCAAGAGCTAAACATAGACAGAGAAGGAACATTCATAACAGCTGAAAATAGGAAAGTGAACCAAAAGAGCATAATACAACAGGAAAACAAAAACAACCTAGAAAAATCTATCAAAGAACATGTTGAGGTACTTTTACCATACTTAGTGGAAAAGGTTTGGGACAAAATGACAATCCTGAATGAAGAATTTCTTGAGAACACGGTAGATAATGGGCCCTTGAGTACAGGAAATACAGAATAAGAGCAAAATTGATAGCTTAATACAAAATAAAAGGGATACTAGTTAATATTAGAAATGGACAAGACAGGATATAGAATTATACAGTGGAACTGTAGGGGTTTCAAAACGAATTTTGCACCTCTACTTGCAGAGACAGGAGGAACTAATACTATATATGCTCTTCAAGAGACACTTTTAAACTTATATAGTAGATATAATTGTAAGGGCTTTAAGATACTTAGGCACGATAGGAAAGAAGGTAGAGGAGGGGGTATTATAGACTGGGACGTATTTGATACAACCAACATAGAAGGTATCCAGGTCACTATAACAGCTGAACCAAACAATCTAACAATCTTAAATGTATACGTTAAAAATGGTACAATTAAAGATGAAGAAATATACGCCATAAGCACCAGACTAGGCCCCAAAACAGTCATAGTAGGCGATTTTAATTCCCATCATTATGCTTGGGGTGGACAACATGCAGACAATGCAGAAAAGCGCCTACTTGACTTTATAGAAAACAATGGACTGCTAATACTAAATGATGGAACTGCAACTAGGATAAATCCACAAGCTAACAGGGCAGACTCAGCAATAGATATAAGTATAGTAACTAACCTCCTAGCGAATGTAAATTGGGAAGTGTTACAAGACACAAACTCAGATCATCTGCCCATTGTAATAACCATGCATGAAAACGTCATTCCAAACCCAGGACCAGAGAAACCGACTTTCAACTATAAAAAAGCAAACTGGGAAGCCTTCCAATCAGAGCTAGAGGTGATGGAATATAAAGACATGGAATCAGATGATACTGACTTGTAGGCAGAAACACTGACCAATGAAATTCTTAAAATAGCAATAAAATGTATACTAAATAAAAATATGCCACATCACCTAAAACAAATAAATAACATTAATAAGGAAAGAAAGACTCACTATAATAAAGAACCAGTTGCTTCGTGGAATAAAACCTGTTCAGAAATTCACGAGAGAAGAAAAAAAGCCTTACAAAAATATAGAAATAACAGAACAGAGGAAAACTATGATGAATATAAACATATCAGGAATGAATCTAACAGAATAATATTCAAAGCCAAAGAAACCAACTGGAAAGAGTTTTGTCAGTCATTTAGTCCTAGCACAAAAATTTGGAAAAAACTAAAGGGAACAATAAGAAAACAATAATGCCAACAATCAAATTACCAAAGGGAGCAGAAATAGATAAAGAAAAAGCTAATGCCCTTGCTGAGTATTTCTATAAAGTCAGTGTAAAAGGTAGTCTTGGACAGGGAGAAAATGAGGAAAGAGAAAGACTTAGGATACAGTTTTTAAAGGAACTACAAGACCAGATAGATGAAACAAACTATTTAGATGCTGATATAACAGAGGAAGAAGTAACTAGTGCAATAAAAGAGAAATCTAATACTGCCTCAGGGCATGATATACTTAGTTATGAAATCCTTAAGAAAGTATCCAAAAAACTATAACCGTAATAACTTCCCTTTATAACAAAATCTGGAGCTTAGGAAAGATACCAAAAGCGTGGAAAGTAGCTTTGATAGTACCCATCCTAAAATCCAATAAGGAAGCCCATGATGTACGTTCATATAGGCCTATCTCCTTAACATCGCAACTAGGCAAAATACTGAAAACTGTTATTAACAAAAGAGTTAACCTCTACCTGGAAAAAAAATCAGTTACATAGCCCAACCCAGTCAGGGTTTCGAGCAGACAGAAGTACAGTAGACCAGCTTGTAAGATTAGAATACGATGTAAAGCTAGAGTTCAAGAGGAAAGAGAAAACAGTGACAGTCTTTTTGGATGTAGCTTGAGCATAAGATGAATGCTGGAGAGATGGAGCTCTTTACAAAATGAAAAAGATTGTCATTACTGGTAAAACATATAAGTATCTAGAAAACTTTTTACAGGAC
This sequence comes from Oreohelix idahoensis, assembly GCA_024509875.1. Classification (NCBI taxonomy): domain Eukaryota; kingdom Metazoa; phylum Mollusca; class Gastropoda; order Stylommatophora; family Oreohelicidae; genus Oreohelix; species Oreohelix idahoensis. The sequence goes on from JAMPIV010000379.1 coordinate 181,160, forward strand.
AGGTATTTTGCTGTACAGGTGAACAATGATAAGTCAGAAATATATGAACAACAGAATGGGATTTCTCAGGGATCAGTGATTTCACCTTCAATTTTCTCTATAGCTGTAAATGATTAAGCAGATGAATTTAACGACATTAAGAATGCATTATCACAATTTGCAGATGACTGTGCCATTTGGCGATCTGGAAAAAACTTGGACCATGTTTACCAAAAAACAAATAGACAAAGTTTCAGAGTGGATGAAAAGTTGGGGCTTCCAAATTAATGTAAACAAAACAGTAGTAGGTATGATATTCAGCAAAGGAAATTAAACAAAAAAATAACAAAATCAATATAACCATTAAAGGACAGAAACTATGTACCTCCTCAACAACTAGATGTCTGGGCATAACTTTAGAAAAACTAAATAGGAATAAACATATAGACAATTTAGTAGAAAGCTGTAGGGAACCCCTAATTATACTAAGGATAGTAAAAGGTAATGGATGAAAGGGGAGGGGGGGTGGTGGCAGCAATAAAATAATGCTTATGTTCTACAAGTCTTTCATCATGGGGAAACTAGATTATGCCAGCATAGTCTATGACTCAGCTGCAGCTTCTAAACAAAGCAAACCTAGACAGAATTCAAAATGCAGCCATGAGAACCATTGCAGGTGCATTTATTTCAACACCAGTAGAAGCACTAGAAGTAGCTCTTGGCATACTGCCCCTTGGTCTAAGACGGAAAGAACTAAGGTTAAATTACTGGAGTAAAGTAGCACAAGAAGTGACCCACCCAGCACATAAAGCATTTGTCAAAAACCAACCAAGTGTATGGGACATACCCTTAAATAAAAAAAGATATCCAACAGGGTGGAGAACTATAGAAGATCTAACACAGTTCAAAGAACTGTGCAACACAATTAAAAATAGTAATAAATATAGAAGCACAATACCAACCTGGGAACTAAAAACACCAATCATAGACTAAGCACTTACTGAAAAGATCAAACAATACATAGAAGATAAGGAAGCCAAAATGATCAGTAGAAAGTTCATAAATCTTACTTACTTACTTAGTCGTTCCCCTTGTACCGTGAGGTGTAGAGGGTTGGAAGAGAGAGCGCCAGACTATCCTACCGGATGTCTTCCTCCTCGCCTGGTTCCATTCTAGTCCTCAGTCCTTCAAAGATTGTCTAATGTTGTCCTCCCAGTGGACTCTGGGTCGTCCTGGTGGTCTTGATCCCTGGCTCTTTGTTTCCCATGCTTGTCGTGGTAGCCGATCTTCTCCCATTCTGCAGACATGGCCAAACCATCTTAGTTGGGACTGTTCTACTTGGGGCTGCAGGGGGTGGGATTTTAGGCCTTGACGTATCGTCTGGTTGCGGACCATGTCTCTTCTTGTTACTTCAACCACCTTCCTCAGATACCTCATTTCTGAGGTTTGGATCTGGCTTTTGTGGGTTGTAGTCATTGCCCATGACTCGCATTCATATGTCAAGACTAGGACATAAGTGGAGCGGTATACAGCCATCTTTGTTTTCTTACCAACCTCTCTCTTGCTGAGGAATCCTCGATTTATGGCCTGAAAAAGTCTCCCAGCTGCTGCTTTTCGAGTGGCCAACTCTTCTTTGATGCCTCCCTTTCGGTCTATAATAGCACCGAGATATTTAAAGTGGTCGACCAGCTCCAGGACCTGTACTCCCAGCTTAATCTGATGTCTTCTTTCTTCTCGTGATATCACCATGGATTTTGTTTTAGAGCTGCTTATGACCATCCCTCTCTTCTCCAGCTCTTCCTTCCAGACTTGCAGGTTGGATTGGAGATGTGCTTCTGATTTAGCAATCAGGGCAACATCATCAGCAAATGCCAGCTCTGAAATACATACCTGTCTCATCTTCCAGTACCCCACTGAATACTTTCTTGTTCTCTCCTTACATACCTTGATAACACCAGTGGTGGTCCTGAACTCTTCTGACTTATGGTTTGCTGTCCTCACATAATTTCTGCAAGACTTGTAGAAGCTCTGTATAGCATGAATCAGAGGTGCTGGAATGTTCTTCCTTGCCAAACAGTCCCAAAGTTTGCTCCAGGGGACCCTGTCATTTCCATCTTTCCATTACTTCCTTCGCGGCAGTAAGCAATTTGCCTTGCTTGTCCTTTATAAATTTGAGAGGGCATTGTTTTTCCTTCCTCGTGTTCTTTAGAGTCTTATAGAACAATTTCTGGTTTTCTTGCGCATCTTTTTCTAGCTTTTCTCCAAATTCTTCCCAGGACTTCTGTTTTGCTGGTAGCACCTGTTCTTTGTTTCTGTTCTGAGTATCACATATTCTCTATATTTCTCTATTTGTCCTGCTGTGGTTTTAGCTCCATCTTTGTTTCATAAATCAACTTACAAAACAAAGTCTGGCCGTCTATACTGATGGATCCAAGGGTGATAGTGGGCAACTAGGTGCAGGAGTAGTAATACCACAGTGGGGAATTAAGAAGAGCTACAGTGTAACTGAAGGGGCTTCGATTTTAAGTTTTGATGCCTCAGGGGAAGCCCAAACAATACTTAAACCATATATACATAAAACAAAGGAAAATATAGAAGGTTAATAACAGTGACAATATTGGTAATAATAACAAAAATAATACTTCAGAAAAGACATTCAACCAAATAGAAATTAAGCTACAAAAACTACCAAATCATTAATAAATAAAAAAAAGTAAAAAAAATACAGAACAATTAGCAAACTTATTAACTACTCATAGGACAAGGAAAGACAACGAGGTTTAAAAAAAAAATACGAACTCAAAAAGAACAAATACTAATACAAATTAAAACCAAGTGCAAAGGATAATAGTTATCTATATACAATACAAAACTGAAAATACAATGACAAATACTAATATAAATTAAAACTAGCAACTGCAACAGACAATAGTTATTTAAATTTAATACAAAATTAGTAAATACAATGACACTAAATACCCCCAATTATAACCAATTTTCAGGTTGAACAGGTTAGACCAAGATGGAACGAGAAGAGGCAATAATGGTCAGCTGTTAAGTGCCCGCTCTCCACCGATCACCTTTTCAAAACAACAACAACCACCTTCTGTGAGGATCAGCATCCACTGTGCGTGTTTAATCTGAATAAAAATCTAACAAGATTTAAAGTATAATTTTTTTACAGCATTTTAAAAGTACGTCTTCAAACGAATTTCAATTGGAAAACAACTGTATCAACATATGTAAAACCAAACTCACTCGATAGTCTCTTTTTTCTGTGCAATTATTCTTTTGTAATTTTATAGTACAAACGTTAGTTGTTGCAGAAAACAAAATTATTAAATAGTTATAATCGTTGAAGGAACGTTTAAATGTTGCCAGGAAACATAATTTGGTTTCTACCGCTTTGGTTTAAAAAAATAAAATAAAAATAAGCTGGTGGCTTTTTGTCAAATATATATTCAATTCATGTGAATGTATGTTTATTTTGATTGAAAAAGCAGACTTGTGCATTCATTCGCTTTCACTTATGGTATGTCAGTCTTCAGATTTTTTAAAATAAGTCTTTGTCCCCGCTTAGTACTAAAATTTAGAAAATGCCTTGTTTTAGTCTGGTTGTTTAAATAACTTCCGGCTATCCACGCAATGATGTTGCAGCTGCGTCAAATTTGATTTATGTTGATTTATTTGAAATTTTCTATTTCCATTGTTAAACGTGAGTACCCATCTGCTTAGCCTGCCACAGTGTGATTTAAAAAAAATAGCTCTAAAATGCCACCGAAGAAAAGAAAATATATTGGAAAAATCAATCCTAAGTATAAGAAAGTTAAATAAGTAAGAGAAACTGAGACTCTTCATGAGCATGAAACTCGACTTAATAAAAACAGAATTAGAGAGGCCGAATATAGGGCTATGGAAAGCAATCAACAGCATGAAGCGCGACTTACTCAACAACGAATTCGAGATGCCGAATCTAAGGCTAAGGAAAGCCCTCAACAGCATGAAGCGCGACTTGAACATAATAGAATTTAATGTGCCAAATTAAGGGAAGCGTTTAAACACTCTGATCTGAAATTGGCAGCATTTGGTTATAATCCCAATTTCAATTACCAGTTTCACCCAAAAGTATTGACAGGAAAAATGAATACAATATGTAATCATTGTGGAACCAACTAGAATACCACCGCATTGATTCAAGAATATTGTTTTAAAAGCTGGTTAAGGATTTTAGCTAAGTCTATGATGTTGGTAGGATAAAAGGTGACTTGTAAACTAAGATAGGAGATTGTCCTTCGTGTTGTATGAAAACTTAATTACTAAGTAAAAATAATGATACTTTTTTGTGTGATGAAAACTCTGAAAGGAGATTATGTGAAATATTTCATTAATACTGAGAAGCCATATTAAATTGTTCTAACCGCAAATGGGCTTAGAGTACATTAACATTCAGTGTGTCATCATCACCATCATCATCTCACATTCGCTGGAACGTAGACCTACCACTGCAGACGACCCCCTTATGGAATCATACACCAAAGCACACACTCTTGTAGTCATGGTGTCTTTGTTAAATTAGTTTTATATGATGAGATTGCTAGTTCCACGCATAACCCTATGTTAGTTACCACTTACGACATGTCTGACAGAGCAGTAGGCTGATTTTTTTTCAGTGTCTCTTCAGAGACCCCCGTGAACTAACCGGGACACATACCAAGTTTAACCGTAAGTGCATTTCGCTGTTATTTTATATGACTGGCACCCATCATTTCTGCTTTGTAGACAGCCCAACTGGGTATCATTAAAAAAATTGTAAAAAATGTTGCTGAACTTTTACTGGAAGGTCCGGGGTTCAAATCCTGGGTAAGCCACTCAAGTCTGTTGTTTTTCTGTTGTCTAGTGTTCTACTTCTTTATTTCTTACGAGTGCCTGAAAACACCTTTATGTTTGTCTAATATTTATGAACTTTTACTTCATGACATAGAACACGCAAATCAATATTTGAACGAAAAGTTTATAATAATTGCAGAAAAGCGTCACAAAGTGACCGTGCTATTCATTTTATCGTGTTCTATCTGTTTTCTTCTCCAGATTGTACCTTCCTTTTGTTTCTTCCCAGCTCATATTTTCTCTCATGATTAAACGCAAGACTCAGATTTCATGTTGTTATTTTCGCGTGATCTATCTTAACCACACAGACCTCAGAATCTATAAACAGGATAATAGTGGAATTATCATTAAAGTAATATTCGACTACCTGTAAGATGGCTTCATACCATGTGGCCCGACATTATTCGGAAGTTTTCCTGTTCCAGACATCTGTAGAAAAATATAATCCGATACAGGGTGAGTTGTAACACACATTTTATCACTTTACATTTTGCATTTTATATGTTTAACTCCCTAGTGGCTGTACAAGTTCATACGAGGCTGGCAACCTCAGCATATGACAATGATAGAGCCATGAACTACCACAGCAAGCGCTGCTGGTGAATGCTTGATGCCGGTTCTCTCACAGGGAGCCAAAAACAGAAGTATCCCCAGTCTCTAAGTGGAGCAGGGAGTGGATGATGATGACATCATGGTGTACATATTTATATTTACTTTATTAACATTTTAATACGTTCATATGTACGAGTATATTTAAATATGCTCAAATTAGGCAAAATTGGTTTTCTGCTGTTTAGCCACATTTTTTCTTGTCAGATTACTTGAATTAACGATGGTTTTTCATCCTATCCACCGGGTTTATCATTGATGCGCAGGGAGGATAAAATTACTGAGAAAAAAAGGGAAAGGTCAATGGAACGGACAGCAGGGAAGGCGCCTGAGTAGTGTAAGAAAACCAATACTCAGCACAGACATTTGTTGTGTTACAAGCTGGAGATACCAGTTTGTGAAACACGTTGGTGATACTAGTCTGGGGATCTAGAGCTTGAGGTCTAAGCTAGATGCCTGCTTTTGACGGGTTGTGAAGATCCTTGCCTTGATGCTAGGAGCGGTTACCCCTGCAACTAGACCTGGGACGTGGCCTCACTATAGAAAACGACAATTGATGGAGCAGTCAACAAACCATTTCAACATGTGCCCTGATAAGTGATTTTAAACTGGCCAAAACAAAATAATTCTCACCAAGCAAACCATTTCAACATCTGCCCTGATAAGTGATTTTAATCTGGCCAAAACAAAATAATTCTCACCACCAATTCAAAACACCCTCTTAAGTTTTCGACGAGAAAAAACTCTATAGTGTAAATTTCCTCACATCACTTATTTATTTACTTATTTATTAAAACATAATTGATGATTAAATCTATTATATGTATTTACAAATTAATAGTTGATTTAATTATGTCCGAAAGAAGTGCACACGTATGAATTAGTGACCTTAAATATAAATACAACAGAGCTACTCAAGTAATATTTTACTAAATAATTCAGCTGGGTGTCCAGAAGCGAGCTAAAATATCTTTGATAAGGGGCGTTTTGCAGGTTGTGATGTTTGATGTTACTGCTTTCATAAGGTCATACTGGACACGTAGATGAATGGTCAACTCGTTCCGACACAGTGCTGACATCGAGTGAGAATGTAGATGTAAAGGACGCGAATGTGTGTACAGTTCTGTTGAGTTGACAAGTCACTCACTCAATCATAGCTTGAAGTCAATAAAGGCAGACCACTGATGACGTTTCATATATTTAATCATGGACGTACACTTCGACATCACGATTACAGTCATTTGAACAGGTTGGCACAAAAATCATCGTATACTTGAAAAATGGGTGACAATATCAGATGTACATTCATGTAGTGGTAAATATAATGGAACGATAGTAGGCAAGCACTCAATACTCTGGTTGTCTATCGTCTCATGCTCTAACTGACTAATCGCGTCAGTTAAGGTGGATACATAAACATCAACAATGGTTCACTGTCAGAACCTTCTCCTGGCTAAGTTTCTCAAGCCGTAAATTCATCCAATATTTATAGCAACAATGTTAAACCACAGTAGTGGGTTTTCATAATATGTAGATCTCTGTACCATCATCAGATAATAAGACCGTTTCTGTTCTCCGACGATGATCCGCTTGCAATGGCGGGATCCAGAAAATGGCCCTCCTCCGTGAGCTTCGCTCACCCAGGATGAACAATTATGAAGCAGAATTAATTCGTAATTCGTACATAAATGTCCTCATTGGGCTTCTAGACATATCTGCTATCAATAAGGCTGGTTACATCAAGTGATCTAGTGCTGCTAGATAACACGTCATCTTCATCTGTAATCAACAATCCTAAATGTACGATAATGCGTCTCTGTTGCGCACATATTTGCGCACGGATTACGCATACAAATGTAGAATGTTTTTATTTGTCTGATAAAAATATATTTATCTTTGTATTCACGATTTTTCAGTCTAAAGGGACAGAACTCAGATTAGGCGATGGGTATTCATTCTGTGAGTTATCGCTCTTGTATCTTTTCTGAAGATCGAACTGGGGCGTAGGAATCTGGGTTTATAGCAATCTATTCTGTGTTTGGTTAGGAATAGATTGTTCTTGCTTCAGAATGTCTATGGCCCGAATCTATGTGTGGTTCTTGTCTATGTAGGACGAGTATGTTTTATATCCTGATATCTTAGTATGTTTTAGTGGAACTATTTTTCCTGTACTGTACTTTAGGGGTTGGTGCTTTTCAGCGGATGAAGATAGGTTAGAGGGTTCTTCGGTGATGAAGCCGATTGAGGAAGTCATGTCTTAGACATGCCCAAAAGTTTGTGATCTCTTTTGATGATGGGAACGAAGATATTTTCTTCTGTGATGGTTAAATCCATGAGTTCCCTAGTGTTCATTCCATAACGCGAGGAGAAGAGCGTTTTGTGCTTGCTAGTGTATTCTTATGTCAAGGTAAACGTACTTTTGCTGACTTCGTTCATTCCTAGGCTTAAGATGGGCAAACGTTTACATGAATCTAACCATGTCAGTATGTCAGAACGACATATTATCTAGCAGCACTGACTATGTTTCTATACAGCTATTATGAGGACAGATTATGCTGATGCTTGTGGAAACTTTGATATTCAAGAATTGAAGCTTTGTCGTACATCGGTATGGTGAGCGATGTTTACAAGACGAGAGGCCATCTTGAAATGCTATTTATTGTTAATCATTTACCAGAGAACAGGGACGCCCTTATTACCAGGTGATGATAAAGAGATCATACTTATGAAAGGAAAACCTACTGTTGGTGGTTTAAGGTTTTCTCAGAAATATTGGCTGAACTGTATTTAACGGAATCTTCGCTAGAGTGCAAGTTACGTTTATGCTAAAGAGGTTCGGTCTAGGAACCAGGTTGGAACCTTGTATATTAACTGACATGATCAGTCAGTAAGGCCTGATGAATATTTATATATGATATGGAACTATGTATGCTTATATACTGATGTTCCATTGTGAATGCCCTCAACATGAATGCCAATTTATTATTGTACACCGTGGATCAACACTATGCTATTGATGTTAACCTGTGTTGCTGTAACTGTACCCGTTCTGTCAAGTGTGTGCGTCAAATTAAACTATTTAAAACGTCAACACCAGTACCAGCGTTATCAATGATTGTCAACAGTGCCTCAAACGTTTATCAATGTGGTAGGCCAGATTTCTGGGCTTAACCTGCACAGTGGACATTGCCAGAAGTTTACAGCTACTGATACCAGTTTGTTTCCCTGACGCCTGATACGACACACCAACAGTGATGGTTTACACGTGATTGACAGTTCCTCACGTGACGGATGAAACAAATACGGAAACTAGGTCAGGGTTTATTGACATTTTTCGTTGGACATCACAGCATTACAAGATAATTAGCAAGCAAATTAATTGTGTTAGCAAGAAATAAAATAAACTGAGAAGTTCTACTTTCATCGTTGGACCTTCTGATGCTCATATTGTTGAACACTGTAATAGATTTAAATCAAAAATCTAGTATTTATTAAAGTGACAGTTTATTTTGTTTATTCAGAAACTGTGCCATTATATTTCTGAACTGAAACTCTTTCTGCAACACATTGCATTCATATGCTATTGCATTCTATTTATATGATCATATATGTATTTATGTTTAATGTTTGCATATTATTTGTGTGTCTATGTCGTGGGTGGTTGGTGAGGTGACTAGTATAGGATATACCGAGTCATATTGGTCCTGTATTAGTGTTCTATAGGGAGCAATTTCCTTAGTTGGAAATTTGCTTGCAACATCTGTTGCTATTTTTGTTAGTTGTGATGAGGTGTTCGTTTCTTCGTTGTTTTTGTTATTAATTTTGTGTTCCTTAGTTTTGTTTGATCTGTTTGTATTTGTAGGTCTATCCTTTCCTATCTTTCAGTTCTATACGCCATTTATGTTTATACACTGTGGCGTTATTTGTCTTGTTGATTTCATTGCAGTTGTCGTCACAGATTCTGTTATTATTTTCATTGATTTCTCTATTTGACTTAGTTGATTTCTGCAATTGTTTTCATATTGTCTTTTATGCTTGTCCTTTGTTAATGTCTTTGGTTGACATATGATAACAGATAGTTGATTACACGTATGTTATAGTATAGACCAGTACTTGATTATTATTATTGTTGTACAAGGAAGTATACAAGACCTTTGTAAGGCTTGTCTCCCACAGAGATTGGGATTGCGAGCTAATTAATCAAGTTCATTGAGAACTTGCTCCTGTTTATTTGGAAATAGATTACATTATTGTTTCAAGTGATTGCTATCATTTACTTTGAAACAAATTATATTATTATTTCAGGTTACTGATCAGATTATCAGACATAATGTCTAGTTTGTATTTTTGGGTCGAAAAGGAATACTTTCTTATGACTACTAAGGAAATAGAAGAATTCTTAGATTCCTACATTGAACAGGGAAAATCCTTTGGAATGACTAATGAGGAAGTAAACGAATTCTTGGATTACTACATTGAATAGGCGTGTTCCACGCGTATGTCTACTAGAGAATTACGAGAATACGTAAAAGATAAAATGGAAATGGAAAAACAAACAAGAGAAGCTGAACAAAAGAGATTACAAAGAGAAGCTAAGAAGAAAATATTAGAAAAACAGGCTGAGGATAAAAGATTAGACAGAGAAGCTGAAAAAAAATTACAAAGAGAATCTGAAGAAAAAAAAGTGGCAAATGCACCTAGACAGGGAAGCCGAAAAGAAAAAAGCGAAGATGGAACATGAAGTAAAACTCTTAGCTTTGGAGTTGAATGCATTAAAGGAAACAATAAATGAGCTTCAAAGTGATAAGGAAGCTCTTACTGATAAGTTATCAGAAATGAATTCTGAAAATACAATATTAAAGGATAAAATGATGATGTTGATAGAAGATAATAAGAAAGTCTATGACTCTTCTCTTAGTCAGAAGAAAGAGTTAGAGAATGAAGTGACCTCATTAAAAGAGATGTTGGGTAATCAGGTAAATAAGGTGAACTCTTCCACGCTTGATTTAAAACTACTGTGGAAGATTATAGAAACATTAGCTCTTCCTAGTGAGAATAAATTGAGACAATCTCAACTGGAAAAGGAGAAAAAGAGTTAGAAGTTGAAGTGAGCTTAAGGAAGAACAATCATCTTTGTAAAGAACAGTCTCTTACTAGTGAGCTTGAACAAGTAAAAATGAACTATGAGAAATTAAAAGTGGAGGCTGAGAAACACAAGAAGATATATAATGATACACTCACTAATTTATTGAGTCAGAATGTCATTCTAAGCCGCCAACTAGAAGAAAAGAATGTGGTATTTCCAGAAAAGGTTGATAAACTTATAACTACTCATCATAGTGCTATGGAAGCACTCAAACTTGAATTTGTTCAAGAAAAGGCTAAGGTTTTAGAAGCTACGTCTCAGATGACAAAGTTGAGAAAAGAGCTTAAAGATAGTATGGCTAAAGAGAAGACTCTTATTATTTCTCAGTTACAAGACATAAGGTTGGATTATGACCGGAAAATTAAAACCAACGAAAGAATATACAAAGCTGTTTCTAGAGAGAACGCTGTTGCGGAAGTAGAAATTGCAAACTTCGCAACAGAATTGATGGTTTGTTAGATATTGTTTTGTACAATAACATGTTATCTACTACTAAGGTGGATAGACTGAAACATAAACATGAGGGTCAACATGTTACGAATGCAAAGAGCCAGCGACAGACACTCAATGCTCATAATAACACTAAACAATATGGGAACATATCTTTTCGTGGAAAATATGGTTTCCCACGGAATAGCGATACTGCCTCTAATGGGAGTTGGCGTCAGGCGAACAAAGGTAAATTAAGTTTAGATCACGGTGAAGACTTTGATAAGTGTCATGATAAGATTCCTCAGAGAAACCGTGCATCGAGTTTTCAGATTCCTGATAAGCTAGAAAAAGAAAACAAAACTGTTAGTACCCATCGTACTCAGCTCAGACAGTACGATGTACCTGTTAAGCACAGTAACACAGGGAAAAGTAAAAGCAATTTTGCTAAGAGAGATTATCGTGATTCTGGACATTACCAAACGCGTCCATATGATAATAGTTCTTCTTCAAAGAACTGGAGGCAATTTAATTGTCCTCAACATTTTGGTCCTAGTGACTATAAGAACTTTCATAACGGTTATCAACATTGTAATGATTGTTCTCCAGGACAACAAAATCCATCAAATAGATATTTTGTTCAGAAGAGAAATAAAAATTATAACTATGTTAACTGGAGTAGAAACCGATCAGAAAGCTCTTACGGCTATACAGAGTAAAAATTTGAAGAGCTCGAGGTCTACTCGATATGCAATTGCTCTTCAACCTTTTCATTTTTCGGTACGAGCTATCCGTGGATCAGATAATGTGATGGCAGACATTCTGTCTAGATGCCCACATGATTCCACTTAACTGTTGAGTCTTGGACTTCTTAACACTTCCAACTCGACAACAGATTTTTCTTTTCTATATCAAGATGGATACACATTGTAATTCGTAATGATACTACGTTCATTGATATATATGTTTTTTTCTTTTTGTCAATCATGTACTTAGAATGCTTAAACTGAATTTGTTATATGCATTGTGTCATTGCAAGTATAGTAGTATGCGTGGGTGACACCTCCCTGGAAACATTTATGCTTAAGAGAAATGCTTTCTCTGAGAGATCTATATTTCGACTTTGCATTAATCTGGCTTAAATAATTCCAGATATTTCTCATCTGCGCAGTATTTATGCGTTGGGAGCCTATTGTATGTTGCTCTCAGATGTAAAAAAAAATGATTCTCATTTTTTTCCCGGGGGGTGTGGTAATCTGTTGCGCACATATTTGCGCACGGATTACGCATACAAATGTAGAATGTTTTTATTTGTCTGATAAAAATATATTTATCTTTGTATTCACGATTTTTCAGTCTAAAGGGACAGAACTCAGATTAGGCGATGGGTATTCATTCTGTGAGTTATCGCTCTTGTATCTTTTCTGAAGATCGAACTGGGGCGTAGGAATCTGGGTTTATAGCAATCTATTCTGTGTTTGGTTAGGAATAGATTGTTCTTGCTTCAGAATGTCTATGGCCCGAATCTATGTGTGGTTCTTGTCTATGTAGGACGAGTATGTTTTATATCCTGATATCTTAGTATGTTTTAGTGGAACTATTTTTCCTGTACTGTACTTTAGGGGTCAGGTGCTTTTCGGCGGATGAAGATAGGTTAGAGGATTCTTCGGCGATGAAGCCGATTGAGGAAGTCATGTCTTAGACATGCCCAAAAGTTTGTGATCTCTTTTGATGATGGGAACGAAGATATTTTCTTCTGTGATGGTTAAATCCATGAGTTCCCTAGTGTTCATTCCATAACGCGAGGAGAAGAGCGTTTTGTGCTTGCTAGTGTATTCTTATGTCAAGGTAAACGTACTTTTGCTGACTTCGTTCATTCCTAGGCTTAAGATGGGCAGACGTTTACATGAATCTAACCATGTCAGTATGTCAGAACGACATATTATCTAGCAGCACTGACTATGTTTCTATACAGCTATTATGAGGACAGATTATGCTGATGCTTGTGGAAACTTTGATATTCAAGAATTGAAGCTTTGTCGTACATCGGTATGGTGAGCGATGTTTACAAGACGAGAGGCCATCTTGAAATGCTATTTATTGTTAATCATTTACCAGAGAACAGGGACGCCCTTATTACCAGGTGATGATAAAGAGATCATACTTATGAAAGGAAAACCTACTGTTGGTGGTTTAAGGTTTTCTCAGAAATATTGGCTGAACTGTATTTAACGGAATCTTCGCTAGAGTGCAAGTTACGTTTATGCTAAAGAGGTTCGGTCTAGGAACCAGGTTGGAACCTTGTATATTAACTGACATGATCAGTCAGTAAGGCCTGATGAATATTTATATATGATATGGAACTATGAATGCTTATATACTGATGTTCCATTGTGAATGCCCTCAACATGAATGCCAATTTATTATTGTACACCGTGGATCAACACTATGCTATTGATGTTAACCTGTGTTGCTGTAACTGTACCCGTTCTGACAAGTGTGTGCGTCAAATTAAACTATTGAAACGTCTACAGTGGTCTGCATCAGTAACTTCCAAATACGCATGAATGAGTGTTTGAACCTTTAGTCAACTCCACAGAACAGTCACACATTCGCGTATTGACATTTATCGCAACACTCATTGTCAACACCGTATTCTTGTCGGGGCCTCATTGTATCCCAGGACAAGGCGACATATATGCCTGACACTGTGCTCGGTTGTTTGAGTTGACTATTCAGTCCCAGTACATCTTTACAACGTACACTGATAAAACACCGTATACAGCATCCAAGAATAACAGCCTTTATCACTATCACCACAAGGGGAAAAGGCGTTTATCAGTCTCCCATCTAGGCTTAGCAAAAAGGTTCAGCAAAAAGGTTGTGGTTTTACCTGGCTTTAGGAAAACACATACAAGCGAATAACGCACGCCATTCCTAGGCGTTAATAATGGACATTAGGAGAATCTCTGATAATACAATCATACAGAGAAACAATCTCCTTCCTAGAATAAATCACAGAGATCAATCTTCAAACTTTCTAATCGACCAGCCCATAGTAGCGACGCCATGACAGCCTTCTCCGTCCACACACACAAAATCGACGCATGCGCAGAAAAGCCATTCACCCCAGAGTTCAGCTCACAAAATAGTCCGACATAGAAATACAAAGATACAAAGATATAAGACCGAATCACCTTAAATAGTCAAGGAATAAATATAAATTCGGGCCATAAACATTTTAAGCAAGACCAATCTGTTTCTGGCCATACCAGACGCAAACTGACGTAAATCTAGTATTCATACGCCAGATTGAGACACAAGAACAGATAACCCATAGAACCGAATACAACATCGACCAATCAGGGTTCTGTCCCTCAGCCTGAGAATCATTGATTCTCAAATAAATACCTTTCATCAGACAAATAGTTATACTTTATATTTTGATATAAAAAAAATAACTGTTGTAAAGCTAGACATATTAGAAAGTCCAAGATTTAACAGTTATGTGGAATCATGTTGAGATCTACCATCACAACAAGATCTATCAAAATTCTTATCTCTGTTGAGCCCATTGCTCCTATTTGAACTCCAGTTAACATAGTTATGATTGTTATTTCTATTCTGAACAAAATATCTATTTGATGGTTTTTGTTGTCCTGGAGAACAATTATTACAATGTTGATAACCGTTATGAAAGTTTTTATAGTCACTAGGACCAAAATGTTGAGGACAATTAAATTGCCTCCAGTTCTTTGAAGAAGAACTATTATTATATGGACGCGTTTGGTAATGTCCACAATCACGATAATCCCTCTTAGCAAAATTGCTTTTATTTTTCCTTGTGTCACTGTGCTTAATAGGTACATCGTACTGTCTGAGCTGAGTACGATGGGTACTAACAGTTTGGTTTTCTTTTTTCAATTTATTGGAAGTTTGAAAATTCGATGCACGGTTTCCCTGAGGAATCTTATCATGACACTTATCAAAGACCTCACCGTGATCCAAACTTGATTTACCTTTGTTGGCCTGCCGCCAACTCCCATTAGAGACAGTATCGTTATTCCGTGGGAAACCATATTTTCCACGGAAAGATATGTTCACATGTTGCTTAGTGTTACTATGAGAACTGAGTGTCTGTCGCTGGCCCTTTGCATTAGCAACATGTTGACCATCATGTTTATGTTTCAGTCTATCCACCTTAGTAGTAGATAACACATTATTGTATAAAACAATATCTAATAAACTGTCAACTCTCTTACGAAGTTTTGTAACTTCCACCTCTGCCATAGCTTTCTCTCTAGTAACAGCTTTGTATGTTCTTTTATTGGTTTTAATTTTCCTGTCATAATCGAACCTTATGTCTTGTAACTGAGAAATAAGAGTCTTCTCTTTAGCCATACTTTAAGATCTTTTCTCAACTTTGTCATCTGAGATGTAGCTTCTAAAACCTTAGTCTTTTCTTGAACAAGTTCAAGTTTGAGTGCTTCCATAGCACTATGATGAGTAGTCATAGGTTCATCCACTTTCTCATACTTCCCTGGCTTCGCCCTCAACTGTGTTAACTCCAGTTGTAGTGCCTGAATCTCACTATCCTTGCTATTTATAAACTTATTAATCTCTTCACGAGATTCCATCTTCCTCCTTTTTGCAATATCTCGTACAAGATTTACCTCACTTCTTAACTCAAGAATTGTTTCTTCATAAGACTTATTGTCTTGACTGGCCTGAGCTTTTAATTTCTCATAGTCCAGTTTGACTTGGTCTAGCTCATTATTAAGAGACTGTTCTTTACAAAGATGATTGTTCTTCATCGAGCTCACTTCATCTATCTGGCTATCAAATAATTGTTTTAATGAGGTTCTCTCATCCTCTAATTCTTTCTTCTGACTAAGAGAAGAGTCATAGACTTTCTTATTATCTTCTATCAACATCATCATTTTTTCTTTTAATATTGTATTTTCAGAATTCATTGCTGATAACTTATCAGTAAGAGCTTTCTTATCCCTTTGAAGCTCATTTATCGTTCGTCCCAGTTTCACAGCTAAGAGTTGATCTTCATGTTCTATATCTAGTTTTTTCATTCTCTCCTCATGTTCTCTTTCCTGCTGTTCAGCTTCTTTGTCTAATTTTTTAATTTCAGCCTCTATTTTCTTTTGTTTAGCTTCTGCTTTCCATTTATTTTCCTCTTTTTGTTTCTTTTCTTCTGACTTCAATGCCATGGCCCATTGAGCAGTCGAGTATTCTTCCAATTCTTTACCAGACTTGCCTAGGGATTTCCCTATCTCAATAAAGTAATCTAAAGTCGACATAATGTTTAACAATATGTGACTAGTTACCTGAAAAAGTCAATGAAATTTATTCCACCGTAAATGAGAGCAAGTTTTAATAAACTTGAATAATCAGCTCCCTTTACCCCAATCTCTGTGGGAGACAAGCCTTTAATAAGGTCTTGTATACTCACTTGTATAATAATAATAATAATAGTAATAAACTACAAGTTTATTCTATACTACAAGTGTACTACACAGCTAGTAGTGTATGATCAAATATACCTTATAGCATATGTCAACCAACAACCTAAACAAAGGACAATCAAGAAAGACAACATGGAAACATTAGCAGAAATCAAATAAGTTAAATAGGAAAACTGAAGAAAATAATCACAGAACCTGTGATGATAACTGCGCGGAAATAAACAACACAAATGACGTCACAGTGTATAAATATAAAGTTGTATAGAACTAAATGACAGGAAAGATGAGACCTACAAATACAAACAAATCAAAACAAAACTGAAAAACAGAAAAAATATTACAAAAACAACGAAGAAAAAACAACACGTCGTCACAGCTAACAAAAATAGCAACATATTGTCGCTAGCAAATTTTCAATTAAGAAAATTCGCGCCTATAGAACACTAATATAAGCCCTCTATGACGTGGGAAATCTTATATTAGACACCTTACCCAGCCGCCCACATACATATACACAACACAAATATGCAACATGTAAACACTTAAACATAAATACATATATGAGAAATAGCATGTCAATATGATGTGTTGTAAAGAAGGCTCAGATGTTATCACACAATAGTATTATAATTAACAATAATCATTCTGGCTTTAACTATTACACAGTTCAATTTAGAGCAGAACACCAGAAGATCCACCGTTGAAATATAAGCACTTCTCGCTAACACAGTTAATATTTGCTAATACCCTGCTGTGCACTGATGTCTGTTCTATCGCAAATGTCAACAAGCGCTGACCTAGTTACTGCCTCTGCTTGACAGGTCAGGTCACGTAACAAAACTGCTGACTAGCTGACATCGACTGTAAACTTGTACTGCTAGTGTTAATGTGTGTCGTATGCGGCCACAAGAAACGATCTGGTATCAGTAGCTGACTTCTGGCAATGACCACTGTGCAGGTTAGACCCAGAAATCTGGCCTACCACATTGATAAGGGGCGTTTTGCAGGTTGTGATGTTTGATGTTACTGCTTTTATAAGGTCATACTGGACACGTAGATGAATGGTCAACTCGTTCCGACACAGTGCTGACATCGAGTGAGAATGTAGATGTAAAGGACGCGAATGTGTGTACAGTTCTGTTGAGTTGACAAGTCACTCACTCAATCATAGCTTGAAGTCAATAAAGGCAGACCACTGATGACGTTTCATACATTTAATCATGGACGTACACTTCGACATCACGATTACAGTCATTTGAACAGGTTGGTACAAAAATCATCGTATACTTGAAAAATGGGTGACAATATCAGATGTACATTCATGTAGTGGTAAATATAATGGAACGATAGTAGGCAAGCACTCAATACTCTGGTTGTCTATCGTCTCATGCTCTAACTGACTAATCGCGTCAGTTAAGGTGGATACATAAACATTAACAATGGTTCACTGTCAGAACCTTCTCCTGGCTAAGTTTCTCAAGCCGTAAATTCATCAAATGTTTATAGCAACAATGTTAAACCACAGTAGTGGGTTTTCATAATATGTAGATCTCTGTACCATCATCAGATAATAAGACCTTTTCTGTTATCCGACGATGATCCGCTTGCAATGGCGGGATCCAGAAAATGGCTCTCCTCCGTGAGCTTCGCTCACCCAGGATGAACAATTATGAAGCAGAATTAATTCGTAATTCCATAAATGTCCTCATTGGGCTTCTAGACATATCTGCTATCAATAAGGCTGGTTACATCAAGTGATCTAGTGCTGCTAGATAACACGTCATCTTCATCTGTAATCAACGATCCTAAATGTACGATAATACGTCTCCCATCTAGGCTTAGCGAAAAGGTTCAGCAAAAAGGTTGTGGTTTTACCTGGCTTTAGGAAAACACATACAAGCGAATAACGCACGCCATTCCTAGGCGTTAATAATGGCATTAGGAGTGTCATGAAATATTCTAATCCACATATATAAATTATTAGGTAAATATGAAGCCTAACAAATAAAATTAATAAAGAGAAGAGCAATGGTAAAATGACAGTGCTGTCACAAGGAATGTACTCGAAATCCCCCTTGTTTTCTGCGTCGTCTGCAAATTGTAACGCTTTCACGTTGATATAAAAGCTTACTGTATTATTACCCGCTTTCTTCAATGAAACGTGTGCTGTATTTCTTGGAAAAGCATTGAGAGGCCCTGCGTAATGACCTAAATTAATCCTAACATTAATTATATTACGTTACCAAAACGAACGAACAGATGGACAAAAGGATAGCGAGAAGGGAGAGGCAGAAAGCCGAACACTAAACACGCTTCGCGCGATACGCAAATGCTGCCATCACGCGTGTAAGTCTACATGCACTAATTTTTTTTCAGACGGACAGTGATAAAATACACTACCCTTTCCCAGAGTTAGGTTTATAAATCATAACAGACTCTTATTAGAAAAGATAACAATAGATGGGTTTACGTTTGAACACATAACAGTACCCAGACAGCACATCTTCGAAACAGGAGGTAGAAGAAATTGCATATTTTGAACGCAGCCACGTAGCTCCTTTAAATTAGTATTTTTGGGTTCCTTAGGGCTTGCTGACAAATAATATGTAAAACGTTACGCAAATAGTCCAGGAATTAATAAATTATACCCAAAATAAAATATTGGGGGTGCCTGACAGCATAAAATCATTTCTGCTCATAAGATTTTTTTTTTTAACGTGTTTGAAAAAAATTTACGTTACAGAAATAGCCTACCATGTAAACTCCAAATTGATTGGAGCGCAACAAATGAAAGCCTAACCACGATTGGTCGGGCTATAAATACGATCTTGGTTGTTAGGGGAGACGGGAAAAGATAACATTTTTTCAAACACTTATCGAAACGTGGCTCATTGGCCAGTCTCGCTGATATACACACTTGGGAGCGTTAGTTCGAGACCACTTGTTTAAATGATCCTGATAAAGCATCAGTGCGTTGAAGCCAGCTAAAATTTTGCTCAATAAAAGCCTGGAAGATAAGCAGATGGAAATTTGTGCCAGTTTGTGCCAGAATTCATTGCTAATCAACGTATCTGTGTTATTCGTATGAATTGTGGTAAGCTTGAACCATTTAATATCTTTTAATGAAAATTGAATGTGAATTGTTGATTTATGCCTGTATATATATGTGTAGTTCAGTGGCAAACGTGAGGTAAAGCCTAAAATGCTCCAGCCTGAACAGAGGGTGTCGGAGAGAAGTAAAACGGCATGGAATGGCCAAACAGTACACTGACACCTGGATGATTGACTAGAAAGAAATAATGCTGGAAGTGCAGAGGCGTAGTAACCATTAGGAAGGGTAATACTGGAATAAAGTATTTCAGATGAAGCTGACTGTTGGCCTAACGCTCTGAACGCAATGTTTGTGATGTATTGTGATCAGTGTAAAAAGAAAATATAAATTAGTTATGAAGTAGAAGGTACATCCTTCTTGATTTCAGGGACAGTGGTCTTGATGGTACTGAGCAGCACCTAGTCAGAGCTTTGCTGAATCCAGAGTCGGACAGCATACTCCTTGGTCTTTTTAGCTATCAGTGAGGTGTCTCCTGAGCCCAGAGGAGAATTCGAGCAGAGGAGTCCTTTCCTGCCGCCATCACGCCAGATAAGCGAATTGGCCAGCTGAGCTCAACATTATGTCCCCTCATCTTGAACTGATTTTTTAAAATTAACATTAAGAGGGGAATTTACTTGTCTTAAAATCAGGAACTGTGAACATCTCCAATACTAGTCCCTAAAGACAAACTATTGAAGTCATGATGACAAATACCAACAGAGCTTGAACAAAACAAAACCAGTATTACCTCATTTTACTACTACACAACTGACACACATAGAACATTTGTAATAATATATGTCACTACAATATTCATATTAAATACATTCTGTACATAACTTGTAATTTAAATTGATTGTGATTCCTGGTTCCCTTGTAGTTGAATCAGGACACATATTCATTCATGCCAGTAATGAATACATATTGTTATTTGAAAGTTTATCAGTGACTCTTTTAAGATATCTTTGTAGAGTGTTATATGTATGTGAGTGTCACAGTGTTGTCAAGAGTAGTGGATTAAATTAAATTGTTTATCTGTCTGTTGTTGTGACTTACACTTCCCCATACTCATACCCTAGACACATAACGTAGCATCACACTATTCCAGAATAATTCTGACTGAGATATATAGATATGTGGTAGCAAGTAAGGTTATCTATAATACACTACTCTTAATAGATATAGATACCTTCACAGCTGATCTCAGTCAGTACACTAAGTTCCCTATAAGTATTTATAACATCCCACTTCACCACATATATTGGGGTCTCGCTCTTGGGATTTTGAATCTTTAACTATTAAAAATATTGGGGGTAATTCACTTCAGGGAATATAAGAATTAAAAGGTATCCTTGGGTGGAATTAAATAAGGTTGAGCTCACGGTGCCTGTGTTGTCCATTAGATATATAGTTAGAAATTGAATTGTTGGTTAGACATTATATAAAGTTACCTGATAGACAATGGCGGACCTGGCCAAATTTCGATCTGCTGCGGTTCAGACTGCAAAAGAGTTAGGATTAGATGGGCAAGTTATGGTTGCCTATGTTACTACGGAATGTGACAAATTTATTGAACGCGAAGAAAGAAGGTTTGAAGCCGAAAGAAAGTTAGAGGCTGACAGGGAAATTAAGAAGTTACAATTTGAAGCTGAGGCTGAGACTAAGAGGTTGCAAGCCGAGGAAAGAAGACAAGCTGCAGAAAGGGAAGAGAAGAAATTAGCTGCAGAAAGAGAAGAGAAGAGATTAGCTGCAGAAAGGGAAGCAGAAGATAAAAGATTACAAAGGGAACATGAATTACGACTAAGGGAGTTTGAGTTTCAAGGCCATGCTCCTGAAAATGGTGCCAGTCCCTTTGCCTCTGATGCTACGGTTACTCAAGGAGCCTCAACCTCAGCTATGAATTTTCATTTAGATCATTTTGTTGAGAAAGACGATGATATTGAGAGCTACCTAAATAGGTATGAACTATTAGCTACCACGTATGGGTTAGAGAGAGAAAGGTGGAGCTTAAAGTTATCTCAGGGACTTCGTGGGGCAGCTTATGAAGTTTTTTGCAAAAATGAGCAGAGGTGATCAGGAAAATTATGACATGCTAAAGCAGGCTCTTTTGTTAAGGTATGAAAAGAATGCAGAGTTTTACAGGAAAAAAATTTAGGAATGCTAAACTACTGTCAGGTGAAACCTATCACCAGTTCTCTGCACGCATAGAGACATACTTGGAGAAATGGACTTCTCTGGGGAAAACCCAAGATCTTAAGGAAATGGTCCTTATAGAGCAACTAAGAGAGTCCATGGCTCCAGACCTGAGAAAGTTTCTCATGGAACAAGGTGCAGAGAGGCTGGGTGAGTTGCTAAATGTTGCTGAAAGGTATCAAGCAGCTCAAGCAGAGGTAACAGGTAATAAAAAGAAACAGGTGGATAACTTTAGGGCACCACAGAACTTTAATAAATTTGATCCTAGGGATCAAAATAAAGGTAAGCACCAATTTGATAGGCCACGGTATGAAAATAAAAATAAATTCCCACAATTCGATGAAAGGAAATATAATGAAAGAAAATCTTTCAACCAAGGAAAAAGGTGGTGTAAGAATTGTCAGATGGACAATCATGACACTGACCGTTGCAGAAGGAAACCTGTGTATATGGCAACCCTTCAGGTCAGGTCGACCTCAAGACAGGAGGAGGATATTATGTTAGATACCACTCCAGAAGAGATGAGGAAGGCACAGGCTGGGGATAAAACACTCAAGCCTTGTTTCAGAAAATTGTCAACTTGTCATACAACTCCAGGCAAGGGAGATTTTTACATGAAAAACAAGTTGATGTATAGGAAGACTGGAGCTAGATCCAATGGTCACGGACAGCTGGTTCTTCCAAAAAGATATAGGACAGACTTAATAAGGAGCCTACATGTGAAACCAGATGGGGACCATGAGAAAATAGGTACCATCATTCAAAAGGTGGCTCACAATTATTATTGGCCCAAAGCAAGATGGGACATTGAAAATTTTGTAGAAAGGTGTAGCATAGCACATGAGGGAACACCACAAGTGGGAACATGGATCAGGACCTGGACACGCCACGGGGCAAAATTAGGCCTGATAATAAAAAGAAAAATAGATTTGATAAAGTGGACCAAATGGATGGGAAGCCCCTTTTCACGGACAAGCTTCACTTAACTGTTTTACAATGGCCACTATGCGGAGAGTGCAAAAAGATGTCTTACCCCAGGATAAGCCGACAATCCCTCAATCGGACTTAAACAAACTGGAGGAAGAAGATGTAGAGAGGAAATCTCTCATCAAGAATTTTAAGAGGGGAGAAAGCCCCAAAAGAAAAATTGGTAGCGGTCGTTTTGTGAATGATAATTCTGGGAGGAAAAATCATCACTATAAAGCTTCGAGTGGAAGAGACCATACCGGTGCATGGACAAATAGGTCCACACAATTAAAGGTCCATATGTAGCTTTGTTAAGAACGTGGACTGATGAAAAGGCAGAGGAAAACATTACATCTTCATACCAATATGTGAATGAGCTGACCACTCGGTTGAAAACTGGCTGGAAACTTGCCAATGAAAATTTGAAACAAGCCAGGAAGAAACATGCTGCCTATTATAACAGGAAGGCGAAAGACAGAAATTTGGCTGTGGGAGAGAAGGTACTGCTTCTTTTGCCCGGGAGTCAGAATAAGTTACAAATTGGATGGCAGGGTCCATATACAGTTCTAGAGAAGGTGTCTAGAACAAATTATAAGATAGATAAGAAGGGGAAAGAAAAAATCTATCATGTGAATCTCCTGAAGAAATATTTGGAAAGAGAACATCAGGAGAGACACACTTGTTGACCTTGTCCATCGCCATGGAGATGAAAAAGGAACCACTTTCATCATTTGAATATCCATTACACCCCTGTGAGACAGCAGCACAGGTGAAAATCAGTACACATTTAACGAAAACTCAGAAAGAGAGAGTGCAACAGGTTCTAAAGAATCATGCAGAGGTGTTAACAGACCGACCAGGGCATACAAACCTATTGGAATATGATATGAAACTCATAGACTCCACACCTGTCTGTATGAAACCATATTCGATTCCGTTTGCTAAGGAAAAAGCTTTGAAGGAAGAGATAGACTATCTATTGAAGGAAGGAATTATTTCGCACAGTGAGTCTTCGTATAGTTCCGGGGTGGTACTCTTAAGGAAGCCCTCTGGAGAACATAGACTCTGTATAGATTACAGGAGACTGAATGCTATTACAGAAGGACAGGTGGATCCATTGCCGGATACAAATCAGCTGTTTGCCAGACTAAATAAAGCTAAATATTTCTCAAAAGTGGATCTGAGTAAAGGATACTATCAGATTCCAGTAAAGCCTGAGGTTAGACCATACCTAGCTTTTAGTACCTCAGAAGGACACTATGAGTTTAATAGATTGCCATTTGGATTGAAGAATGCGCCTAGTGTCTTCTCTAGAATGATGAGAAAATTATTGGATCCTCTGAATAATCCCTGTATAACAAATTTTATGGATGATATCCTTATAGCAACAGAAACATTTGAGGAACACATTGACTCTCTGAACATGCTGTTTGATCGACTTAGGGAGGCAAATTTAACAGCCCGACCAACCAAATGTTGCGTTGGATGTAAAGAATTGGAATTTTTGGGACACACAGTTTATCAGGGAAACATGACCCCTGACCCAAAGAATTTAGAGAAACTACAGAAAGCCCCGAGACCACAAACCAAGAAGGACGTGAGA
This sequence comes from Oreohelix idahoensis, assembly GCA_024509875.1. Lineage (NCBI taxonomy): Eukaryota > Metazoa > Mollusca > Gastropoda > Stylommatophora > Oreohelicidae > Oreohelix > Oreohelix idahoensis. Next base: position 205,540 of record JAMPIV010000379.1, read on the forward strand.
TCCTTTGTCTCATTATGTGGTTTCTACCAGAAGTATATCAAAAACTTTAATTCCATATGTGCACCGTTAACTGAATTGACACGTAAAGGACATCCAGATCGCATTACATGGACTCCACAATGTGAAATGACTTACCAAGAATTGAAGGAAAAGCTCACAAGTAAACCCATTTTGAAATTACCTGACTTAAGTCAAGAATTCATAGTAAGGACGGATGCAAGTAATATTGGGTTAGGTGCAACTTTACTACAGAAATCAGATGCATTGGATGGGGAATTAAGCCCAGTGGCATATGCTAGCAGAAAGTTGAATAAAGCTGAAATCAACTACTCAACTAGCGAAAAAGAATGTCTTGCAGTAATATGGGCAATAAAGAAATTCAATATTTATCTATATGGGAAGGCATTTAAGTTGCAAACTGACCACAAACCTTTATCGTTTTTAGCACAGGCTAAGCATGAGAACTCTAGGTTACTCCGATGGTCTTTGCTTCTGGCTCCATATAATTTTAGCATTGAATATATATCTGGAAAAACCAATCTGGGAGCGGATTTTTTAAGCCGCCATCCGTGTGATGAGAATCACCGTAAACCCCAGAAATAATAATAAATTTCTCTATGTGTATATAGAATAAAGGACTGACATATAATGTCTGTTTTAAGAGGGGAGGTGTCATGAAATATTCTAATCCACATATATAAATTATTAGGTAAATATGAAGCCTAACAAATAAAATTAATAAAGAGAAGAGCAATGGTAAAATGACAGTGCTGTCACAAGAAATGTACTCGAAATCCCCCTTGTTTTCTGCTTCGTCTGCAAATTGTAACGCTTTCACGTTGATATAAAAGCTTACTGTATTATTACCCGCTTTCTTCAATGAAACGTGTGCTGTATTTCTTGGAAAAGCATTGAGAGGCCCTGCGTAATGACCTAAATTAATCCTAACATTAATTATATTACGTTACCAAAACGAACGAACAGATGGACAAAAGGATAGCGAGAAGGGAGAGGCAGAAAGCCGAACACTAAACACGCTTCGCGCGATACGCAAATGCTGCCATCACGCGTGTAAGTCTACATGCACTAATTTTTTTTTCAGACGGACAGTGATAAAATACACTACCCTTTCCCAGAGTTAGGTTTATAAATCATAACAGACTCTTATTAGAAAAGATAACAATAGATGGGTTTACGTTTGAACACATAACAGTACCCAGACAGCACATCTTCGAAACAGGAGGTAGAAGAAATTGCATATTTTGAACGCAGCCACGTAGCTCCTTTAAATTAGTATTTTTGGGTTCCTTAGGGCTTGCTGACAAATAATATGTAAAACGTTACGCAAATAGTCCAGGAATTAATAAATTATACCCAAAATAAAATATTGGGGGTGCCTGACAGCATAAAATCATTTCTGCTCATAAGATTTTTTTTTAACGTGTTTGAAAAAAAATTTACGTTACAGAAATAGCCTACCATGTAAACTCCAAATTGATTGGAGCGCAACAAATGAAAGCCTAACCACGATTGGTCGGGCTATAAATACTATCTTGGTTGTTAGGGGAGACGGGAAAAGATAACATTTTTTCAAACACTTGTCGAAACGTGGCTCATTGGCCAGTCTCGCTGATATACACACTTGGGAGCGTTAGTTCGAGACCACTTGTTTAAATGATCTTGATAAAGCATCAGTGCGTTGAAGCCAGCTAAAATTTTGCTCAATAAAAGCCTGGAAGATAAGCAGATGGAAATTTGTGCCAGTTTGTGCCAGAATTCATTGCTAATCAACGTATCTGTGTTATTCGTATGAATTGTGGTAAGCTTGAACCATTTAATATCTTTTAATGAAAATTGAATGTGAATTGTTGATTTATGCCTGTATATATATGTGTAGTTCAGTGGCAAACGTGAGGTAAAGCCTAAAATGCTCCAGCCTGAACAGAGGGTGTCGGAGAGAAGTAAAACGGCATGGAATGGCCAAACAGTACACTGACACCTGGATGATTGACTAGAAAGAAATAATGCTGGAAGTGCAGAGGCGTAGTAACCATTAGGAAGGGTAATACTGGAATAAAGTATTTCAGATGAAGCTGACTGTTGGCCTAACGCTCTGAACGCAATGTTTGTGATGTATTGTGATCAGTGTAAAAAGAAAATATAAATTAGTTATGAAGTAGAAGGTACATCCTTCTTGATTTCAGGGACAGTGGTCTTGATGGTACTGAGCAGCACCTAGTCAGAGCTTTGCTGAATCCAGAGTCGGACAGCATACTCCTTGGTCTTTTTAGCTATCAGTGAGGTGTCTCCTGAGCCCAGAGGAGAATTCGAGCAGAGGAGTCCTTTCCTGCCGCCATCACGCCAGATAAGCGAATTGGCCAGCTGAGCTCAACATTATGTCCCCTCATCTTGAACTGATTTTTTAAAATTAACATTAAGAGGGGAATTTACTTGTCTTAAAATCAGGAACTGTGAACATCTCCAATACTAGTCCCTAAAGACAAACTATTGAAGTCATGATGACAAATACCAACAGAGCTTGAACAAAACAAAACCAGTATTACCTCATTTTACTACTACACAACTGACACACATAGAACATTTGTAATAATAAATGTCACTACAATATTCATATTAAATACATTCTGTACATAACTTGTAATTTAAATTGATTGTGATTCCTGGTTCCCTTGTAGTTGAATCAGGACACATATTCATTCATGCCAGTAATGAATACATATTGTTATTTGAAAGTTTGTCAGTGACTCTTTTAAGATATCTTTGTAGAGTGTTATATGTATGTGAGTGTCACAGTGTTGTCAAGAGTAGTGGATTAAATTAAATTGTTTATCTGTCCGTTGTTGTGACTTACACTTCCCCATACTCATACCCTAGACACATAACGTAGCATCACACTATTCCAGAATAATTCTGACTGAGATATATAGATATGTGGTAGCAAGTAAGGTTATCTATAATACACTACTCTTAATAGATATAGATACCTTCACAGCTGATCTCAGTCAGTACACTAAGTTCCCTATAAGTATTTATAACATCCCACTTCACCACAAGGAGAATCTCTGATAATACAATCATACAGAGAAACAATCTCCTTCCTAGAATAAATCACAGAGATCAATCTTCAAACTTTCTAATCGACCAGCCCATAGTAGCGACGACATGACAGCCTTCTCCGTCCACACACACAAAATCGACGCATGCGCAGAAAAGCCTTTCACCCCAGAGTTCAGCTCACAAAATAGTCCGACATAGAAATACAAAGATATAAGACCGAATCACCTTAAATAGTCAAGGAATAAATATAAATTCGGGCCATAAACATTTTAAGCAAGACCAATCTGTTTCTGGCCATACCAGACGCAAACTGACGTAAATCTAGTATTCATACGCCAGATTGAGACACAAGAACAGATAACCCATAGAACCGAATACAACATCGACCAATCAAGGTTCTGTCCCTCAGCCTGAGAATCATTGATTCTCAAATAAATACCTTTCATCAGACAAATAGTTATACTTTACATTTGTATGCCTACCAACAGTAATCTGTGCGTCACAACCACATAAAACAATATGTGCGCAACAATCTTTATATTCATAGAAGGGGCGGGCAGATGCAAAGTTCACGACTGCTTTGATAAATTCGCCGTTGTGCTTGATTTCTGAAAAATCCCATGAAGACTCTCTAAAAAATAGAGGCTCCATCCTTCTATTTACAACTCTGCCAAGAGTAATCTTGAGGGAACGTAGATACCTTTAAAGACCCTTATTTTATATTCTAATTTGTGGCCCATGTTGGACCATCACTGTAGAGCAGCGAAGACAACCCGTGATAAATAGGAAGCAAAATTGGATATTGAAATCACTACTCCTCGACAATTTGGACTGGAGACATTTCTATTACATGTTTGGCTCTGATAAAGAATACATTTGCAGGCCAAATCACATACCACATCTGAATGTTCAATAGTGGTCGGAGTGGCATAGAGGTATGGCATCCGCATCAAATTCTAACGTACCCTACTCGATTCCCAGTAGAAGGAATATCATTTATGGAAATTCTTTTCAAAACCAGTAGTCTTAATGATGTCATATTCCCCCCGGTCTCCTGGCTAGTGAGATCGGATGCCTAGCCTTCTCTGATAAGGGCGAAAAAAATAGGTGGTCCTATGTGCCAGTTTCACGTTAAAAACCCATGGCAGTTGGAAATCGTGAAGAGGAGGTCATTTAAGTCTTCAGTTTCGAATGTCTTAATACTGTTTATTATATCAATTACGGTATTTTACTTTGTGCTTTTAGCATTCTGCCTAGATTGTAGAATAATATTCTTAATGTGTACATGAAGTCATGTTTACAACCAAGTTGTTTGGTTTGGTTTGGTTTGGCTTTAAGAACTTTTATTTCTTTATTTTTTTAAATGTCTTTCGTCCTACCATCATTGAATGCTAACAATATGCAGTTTATAAATTTATAAAACAAAGCATTTTTTTCTGACAGAGAACATAAATGGGCATCAGTTAGAAAACCGTTACAAATAACGGTTCATCTGTTCAGATGCCTTCTTGTTCTTCTTCGTACACTCTCAGGCGTCAACTTGTATATGTTCAAAGAAAGCAGTAGTCAGCTTGAGGATATTTATATCTTCATTGAGCTTTTCCGGGAATGGGACTGCTAAACGTCATATGTGCTTTCTCTGCTCCAAATATGTTGGGCATCTTTGAAGCTGATGCACAGCAGTCATTTTATCGGTACCACAGTCACACTTATATATATATATATATATATATATATATATATATATATATATATATATATATATATATATATATATATATATATATATATATATATATATATATATATACTAAGAAAAAGGAGAGTTTTCATATTTGTGTCACTTAGCTATCATGTTCCGTTGATAAAGTGCGTGTCCGCCTTACTCCACCAGATTTCATTCAACGAAACGCTCATAACTAATAACTATTTTTTATCACTTGTAGCGTGCACTCATTAGACGTATTTCCTGCTACTGATGACGTCTGCGTGCCTCTAAATGAATAGCCCTTCCCTAGACTAATGAAGAATACGACATTGTCGAACTTGTATTAGGTTTAAAACTGGTCACATTAATCACAAGGAAGCAAGCATCAATTGTATGTATTTATATACATTCGACACAGCTATATATACTGTATATACACATGTTTATGCGCGCTTCAAGAGGAGAAGGGGATTCTGGACAAGTATAGAAAAGGTAACGTGGAAAAATAATTTAAGGGACAGCGGAATTAAAAATGGATTGAGATAATAAGTGACGGAATCAGGCAGTCGAAGGAGTGGAGAACTGCGGAAATTCGTTACAACGAATAGTAAAGTCTAATAGAAAAACGTAAAACAGAAAGCTAAACAAATACTGAAGAATTGTGGAACCAGAACTTCAGAAACAAAATTCATAAATGCAGAAAATAATCCAAGCCATTCTTATGTGAAAATGTAATGAAAAGCGACATACGTTTCTTCAAACTTTGGTTCAAAATAAGAGCTTGACAGCAAACAATGAATAAAGCTGACATTGCGTAACTGGAATATTTAAGTGAAAACAAAACATCAAACGAATTACAAACGCAGAACAAGGAATGAATAAAAAAGGATTCTAATGATGGTGAACAACAACAAAGTTGAATCAAACACTTTCAAGAAATCTTAACTCTTAGTATACGAGCGGCCTTTTAGAAAGGCCGATGATCGATCCCCGTCAATAGCGAAAATGTACAACTATAGGTGAATGCATGTTTAAAACCACTGAACAATTTAATTACGTGCATGATATAGGGGTTTCATTTCTTCACATTTTGATATATAACACTTTATGTTATCTTTATAAATAAACATTTATGTGTTTTTGCAGCAGAGGTTTCTGTAGCAACGTGTTTTGTGTTATGGGGTTGTCAGCCTCATGCATAACCTCATATTAGTTGCATGATAGGTCTATTCATGTTTTACCTCATTAGGCACCCCCGGGGACTACACTAATGTGGTAGGGTGGGCGAGATGATGATGATGATTATGTTGTGATTGTGATATCACTCTCTTGTCACACTCGCACCGACCCGAACAACAATAAAACTCTTGATTCTAGAGGCAGGGGCTATATTTATTTTTACAGCCCATTCAGTGACAAAGCAAACATTAAACAAATAAACTAGCGAACATCACAAAACCAAACAAAACAAAACAAAACACCCAACAGTGCCCGATGCTAATCTGAAGAAGCAAACAAAGCACAGAATAGTTAAAATCATAATATAATACTGAATGAGAAACACCACGCTCTCACCTGTCAAACTGTCCTACGCCGCCACCTGACACACTCAACTATCACACACACACACACACACACACACACACACACACACACACACACACACACTCATGTGTGTCATCCAATGCGGCTAGTAAGGTGTTGTGCGTGGGGCTGGCAATCTCACCATGTAACACAGGTTGCTACCGAAACCACTACTACAAGAGCACACACTCAGCTATCACACACACACACACACTCATGCATGTCGTCCAATGAGACTAGTAAGGTGTTGTGCATGAGGCTGGCAACCTCACCATGTAACACAGATTGCTACCAAAACCACTACTGCCCGAGCATCTGAATGACTAATATGAAGGCAAACCACACTGTTGGCCCCATGCTCCCTCAGGAGCGGAGAAGAGAAATATATACCTTGAAATGAGCCCACGTGCTCTCACAACCATTCCTCACATAACCATAATTAAATAATCATAAAATGGACATAAAATAATATTCAACTATATGTACAACAAATACTCTCAGTAATGAGAATAAGCTACTACCTCGTAACCGATCCACATCAGTATTCGCTACTGCATTCTGAAGCATGTCGTATGTGACGACTGGTGCGCCTGGCAACAAGCGTGTCGTACATGACCCCTGGTGCGACTGGGAATCTCATCACATGAAACACATCGTTACCGAAACAAATCACTGCCATAGCATATAAATGCTTCATGCAGGCTTCTGTTGGATTCAGCCGCACTGGTGTCACCCTGTGTCGCCCTGCTCCGCAAGGAGCAAACAGCAACATTTATGTCTCAAATGCGCTTTACGCCCAAGGAGTGGCCTCGCGCTCTCCAGAAATCTAAATGACTATTCTCACCTCACAGTAACCCATTAAATATATACAGTAGAATTATCAATAAACGTGAAATACACTAAATTACTCTTACATAAAGAATACAATATAATTATTCTCGACTTAAGCCAAACTGGGACTAAATACACAACGTGCCACATGGCGTAACATTTACCAAGAAAACTCTCTCTTTCCTTTACTGGGGAACATTATCTTTATCTGCTTCCCACCCCCGTCTCAATTCACACAATATAAAACTGCGTAACATTAAGTGATAACTAAGAGTGTTACCGCAGACCCCTCGCGCCGCTTTTATACAATCACCACGTGGCTCTCCCTGTTGCCATCTTCCCAACTAATTAATATCATCTAAATTGCAGTTTCTGATAACATTTCTGTCCAGCCGATCGCTATTTCTTTTTATAGGCACTAGGCTAATCACTCACTTATCTGCGCGCTGGGCGTATTAATCTTGGCTACTTAAATATCACACGCGTTTATCGCTTTAGGAATAGCGAAAACACAAATAAAACCTACAGCTATTATCAAATAACACAATTCTACACCACAACTATATGTAGGCTTTATTGTGGCCTAATAACATATCTTCTACTTCATCAATCTTGAAGAATTTACATCTCAGCATGCTTCGCGCACTTCTAAAATACATGGGCGATAAATCTGCCCAAAAACAGGTAGGGGGCGGGCGTCTCCTTTTCGGCCCCATCACACATCTCCCTCCTGATTTTGTTGTCGTCCCGACAACATCACTACCTCTGGCGCTTCAGTCGACATCTCTTAGATCGTTGGTGCTGCGTTTGATTATTTCTCAGCGGCGATGTTTTGGGCTCAGATTCTGTATTCGGTACAACTCGGCTGGGGACCCTCTTGGTCGTTATGTCCCCAGTTGTACGTTGTCGGGCTGGCAGTTGCTGTGGTCTAGAAGACTCGCACACCTGTGCCGCATCGCTCCCTGCCCGTGACGTCTGCCTGTCAGTGCTTGTAGCTGTCGAATCTGTAGGGGGATTGCTCCTGACGTGCTTGACACTCGTTTTGCGTGGACGGTGGCCAACATTCCCCACTATCTGCTTTTGATGTCTCTTCCTCTGAACCTTGACTTGCACTCCCTCCTCTCTGCTTAAGACGAGTTTCCTCCCCTAACCGACTACCAATCTTCTCGGCGCCCTTAGGGTGACAGTTGTCACGGTCATCTCTTGGCTTGCACCCGGAAGGAAACCTGGTTGTGGTAGCACGTCTCGGGAAAGAGCTCTTTGAGGGACAGGCGGCTATCAAATGTTCTGGGGATTTGCATCCAAAACATCTCTTCGGAAGCGGGCCTTGAGGGCACTTGGCTGCCATGTGGTCTGACAGGTCTCCACAATTGTAGCATCTTATCTTTCTGGGCTTCCTCTGTGCCATGGGTCGCTTTCTGCTGCCCTTACACTCTTGACCGCCAATGCCGCATACATAAATTGCTTCCATGCCCTGGACCGATGGTTTGCTGTCAAACTCTACTCTCTCATTTCTCGCCAGACTCCGGAATCCCTTTCTGAAGATCTTGGTCTGATGTACAAATACATCAATACCTCCATCATCTGGCGTGATGAATCCCCATCCCCTGTGGACACTATACCACTTGCACATCCCTTTTCGCCTTGTCGGTGCAACTGCGTTTGTTGGTGCTGTCAGCTCACAGCTTTCGTTAACAACAGCTTGACTCTCACATACCAGAACATGCACCTCCTCGTCGTGCTTTGGCTGTTTTCGCGGTTGGCCTGGTTCTTTCTCTCTCTGCACTTCCTCTTGTGCTGGCGAACTGGCCTCTGACATCTGTGCTATCTGGGACTTTAGGAAGGATAATTCTGCTCTGAGTGCCTCCTCCTCCTTCTTAACTTCTGCACTTGCTATCTGGACCAGTGTCTCAGGCTTTTTACTTCCACCATAAACAGCATATTCCCAAGGGAAATTCCTGTTCACCTCACTGACTTGTGGTTGCTCGCTGTAGGCTTTTTTGACAATTTCCAGTAACTGCTCAGGGCTGGCCTTGGCTCCGCCATGTATCCGTAATTCTCTAGATACCCATTTCGTAACGTTGTTCCATATCATGTCTAACTTGTCTTCTGCACAAAAAGGCGCCACCTTCCACGCGGCTTCCACATCTCCCACAAACTCTTGCCAAGTGGGCCTCCCCTCTCCACTAAACAACCTTATCTCTGGCTCCTTCACGTACAATATCTTCACAGGCGCATTAGCCATCTTGCTGCAGGAATGCACTGCTGGGTGTTTACAATATTTGTTCGTTCGCTGTTTGCTCGGTGTCACTGTCTGCCTTATCCTGTCGACGACGCCAATTGTGGTAGGGTGGGCGAGATGATGATGATGATTATGTTGTGATGTGTGATATCACTCTCTTGTCACACTCGCACCGACCCGAACAACAATAAAACTCTTGATTCTAGAGGCAGGGGCTATATTTATTTTTACAGCCCATTCAGTGACAAAGCAAACATTAAACAAATAAACTAGCGAACATCACAAAACCCAACAAAACAAAACAAAACAAAACACCCAACAGTGCCCGATGCTAATCTGAAGAAGCAAACAAAGCACAGAATAGTTAAAATCATAATATAATACTGAATGAGAAACACCACGCTCTCACCTGTCAAACTGTCCTACGCCGCCACCTGACACACTCAACTATCACACACACACAAACACTCATGTGAGTCATCCAATGCGACTAGTAAGGTGTTGTGCGTGGGGCTGGCAATCTCACCATGTAACACAGGTTGCTACCGAAACCACTACTACAAGAGCACACACTCAGCTATCACACACACACACACTCATGCATGTCGTCCAATGAGACTAGTAAGGTGTTGTGCATGAGGCTGGCAACCTCACCATGTAACACAGATTGCTACCAAAACCACTACTGCCCGAGCATCTGAATGCTTAATATGAAGGCAAACCACACTGTTGGCCCCATGCTCCGTCAGGAGCGGAGAAGAGAAATATATATCTTGAAGTGAGCCCACGTGCTCTCACAACCATTCCTCACATAACCATAATTAAATAATCATAAAATGGACATAAAATAATATTCAAAATACAACAAATACTCTCAGTAATGAGAATAAGCTACTACCTCGTAACCGATCCACATCAGTATTCGCTACTGCATTCTGAAGCATGTCGTATGTGACGACTGGTGCGCTTGGCAACAAGCGTATATGACCACTCTTGAGACTGGGAATCTCATCACATGAAATACATCGTTACCAAAACAAATCACTGCCATAGCAATCTTAGCATAAAAATGCTTCTTGTCGGCTTGTGATAGACACCAGACACATTGGTGTTTCCATGCTCCGCCGGGAGCAACCAGAGAAACACATGTCTCAACAAAGGAGTGGCCTCGCGCTCTCCAGAAATCTAAATACATATTCCCACTTCACAGTAACCCATTAAATATATACAGTAGAATTATGATAAGTAGGCTATCGTGAAATACACTCAATTACTTTTACATCAAAGAAATAAAATAATTACTCTTGACTTTAACAAAACTGGGCATTAACACGAAAGCTATACCAAGAAAACTCTCTTTTTCCTTTACTGGGGAACATTATCTTTATCTGCTTCCCACCCACGTGTCAATTCACGCGATCTAAAACTGCGTAACATTAAGTGATAACTAAGAGTGTTACCGCAGACCCCTCGCGCCGCTTTTATACAATCACCACGTGGCTCTCCCTGTTGCCATCTTCCCAACTAGTTAATATTATCTAAATTGCAGTTTCTGATAACATTTCTGTCCAGTTTCATATATAAAACACTCTCCTACTAAATTTGCCCGGTCTGATGACTGAAATACTTGATACTAAACTCTTACATATGTGATTTGGTCTTAACACTAGTGAAATATATCTACACATTATTTCCACTCAATTATATTTCAAGACTAAATCATAATGTCCTAAAAAGACATTTCCTTTGGAAACACATCTATCTATATCACTAAACATTAAAACAGACTCGTGCTGAATACAATATCAGAATTATATAAAACTAATTCTAATTTAAATTAACTCACATGTCATGTCTTTGTGTTCTTCTGTGTGGGTACACAGCGCGCTTCGTCGTTTGCTCTCTCGTGTGGGCTGAATCTTCAAATCGGCCTTTTGCCGATCGCTATTTCTTTTTATAGGCACTAGGCTAATCACTCACTTATCTGCGCGCTGGGCGTATTAATCTTGGCTACTTAAATATCACACGCGTTTATCGCTTTAGGAATAGCGAAAACACAAATAAAACCTACAGCTATTATCAAATAACACAATTCTACACCACAACTATATGTAGGCTTTATTGTGGCCTAATAACATATCTTCTACTTCATCAATCTTGAAGAACTTACATCTCAGCATGCTTCGCGCACTTCTAAAATACATGGGCGATAAATCTGCCCAAAAACAGGTAGGGGCGGGCGTCTCCTTTTCGGCCCCATCACACTAAGATATAGTCATGACAAACTGTAGCACAACCTCTCAAACTGAAACCACAGGAAACAAATTTAATCAGAAAACAAATGATCAAAAAACAGAGAGTAATAGAGCAAAAACAGCTAGATCAACAGACGCCTACCCACACTTTTCCTTTGTTTTACGAGATCTGGTATTATCTAAAATACCGGATTGCTAGAAAAGGAGAAATCAATAAATCGACCAGCAAATTATGGAGAATGTGTCCAACTGGAAACACCCACAAAGAAATAACATTACTATCAGTTCTAAATGAAATAGCTAAAAACAGAATAATCATATACAGTCTGGATGTGTAGATTGATGGAAAGTTCCGTGAAGAACAAGAAAAATTTCAGTGAGGGATAGTGGGGAAGACCAGATAAATTTATCTCTCCTATAAGACACGCACTAGATAAGAGATCACTTTCTGATAAAAGTAATGATTGTTACATTGGGAACACGTTGTTATATGAGTTTACCGACACGTTCGTAAGTTTGTACCGAGGGCAAGCGGATGTGTACAGCCCATTTTCAGAAACTTAAGGTTTGAAATTTTGCATTAGCTTGTTGAGTGCAACATATTCAAATCAGATTGGCTGATCCTGTGAGGCGGTATGGTAACAAAGGCGTGTATGAAGGTGGTGGAAGCTATAAATTTACCATTGGTGGGGTGATTTGTGAGGTAATCGCTCTGGTCCAAGATATGACCTTGCTCGACAGGTGATTGGTGGAATTCATAATTTTTCAGGGACACCTGGGTATTGGAGTAATTTTGGGGATTTTCATATTGGGGGAATCTCTGGGGGGTCATATTAAATTTATTGGTGGGGTAGTGTCTGGACTGAAGGATGTAAACAGAAGGACCACACAGTTTTAGAGGGATGGAGAAGGGTTGTTGGGGTTTTGGGTGGGTTATGGGTTTAAATTAAGGGACCAAGGGAGTGGGGGGTAAGAGGCTATTCATTGGTTATTTTCATGGTGAGCAAAAGTGGTTGCCTGGGGATTTGGGAGGGGGTGTGTTTTACAGATTTCATTTTTATTACTAGTGTGGGTGTTTGTGGAACTAACAAATGAGGGGGGATATTATATATATTGTATTATGGTATTTATATTAATTTTATATATATTGTGTAGGAATTGGGTGTTTATGTATTGGTATATGGTGGTGGTGGGGGGGATTGCATTTAATTTGTCATGGTGGAGGGTAAATTGTATTTGGGGGATGGTGGGGGGGGGGGGTGTTGGGGGAGGGGGTGGGAGGGAGCGTTGGGGGTTATTGGTGGTGGTTACTTGTGGAACAAGGGGAAACAGTGGCCTAAGGGTGAGACGAAGGTGGGGATGACTCTTCCTTGGTGGGGGGATTTGGGTGGGGGTGGGGGGTGGCAGAGTGTTTATGTGGTTTAACCCATGGTGGGGTGGGGGTGGTGGTGGGGGTAAGTTGGTGGGTGGGGGACTTTTGTAATATTTCACAATTCCATAACGTTGTGTGCATGGAGATACTTTTCTTGGTCAAATTATTTTGACCAACTGTTAAAACAAGTGATTGTGGACATTTTGGTGGGTTATTTATTTGTGGTGCTTTTTGGGTTAATTATATGGGGGTGGTTTAATTCGATTTAATTCATCTTTAAAGTTACTATGGGTATTCAGTCAATTTACTACACACACTCTAAACAGAGCTAAACTAGAATAATAAGAATTCCACTGAGTATATCAGGGGTGGGGGCTTAAACGAGCTGAAATTAATAGGGGCTGTAAAATTCCTTGGGGTCCCCCTGCAGAATTAACAGAGTTAACATACTCAGCCAAACGCCGGTATTTTTCTGCCAGGCTTATTCTGCGACCGCTTGTAATACTCCCTGGAGATAGAAGCGTTTTTTTTTCTTTTATTTAAATATCTGACAAGAGTAATCTTATGCGAAGGTAGACACATTTGAAGCCCATATTAGATACTCTTGACTTTTGGCCACTGTTGGACCACGACTGCAAAGCAGGGGAGTGATAAGGTTGATAATGTTGGATTTTTATTCCCGTTAATGATATCCACCAAAAGATAGATATAAGTGGATGGAAGCAGACATCATCATCATCATCAGTTGATAAGATCTCTATGGTGTTGTTTGCTCCACTGTAGTGTATGGAATGTCAACTTGACCTACGCAGTGGTGTGTAGACATGGATTGAGTGTACAATGTGCGAATGATGATAAGGGTTCGTGTTTTTGACAAATGTTCTTTTCTCACACTCATGTATGACTGGAAGTCATCGACACCAACGACTGTGTACCTTTTCTAAAGTTTAATTGGACGTACACACTCGACAGCACAGATAGTGACAAATCACAGGTTGGCATAATACATCATAGTACAGTGGATAAATGGTTCTGCAATGTTATGTTACATGGGCACTCATGTAGATTAATATTATAATGGACTGTCAGTAGCCAAGCCCTCAGCATCGCCCATACATATAAATCATCTGACTTCACTGACTGAGCACGTCAGCTTATAAACAATATTTCAGATGGCTTCTAAACCTAATCTCGTTTAGCGACGATTCTCCCACATAATGTTCAGCACATATTTTTTTCATATAATAATATTGAACCGCTAATAACGGGTTCTCATGTGTAGCAGTGATCTCTGGACTAAACAAGCGATAATACGGGCATCCCCTTTCTCTTCTTGAAAGTCGCTACATGTTTTGGTTCCAAGATGGCTTCACTCGTGAGCTGTCACTCACGTTTGCATACAGATAATGCATCTGTCCTAAAGTTAGTCATTCATAAAACATTTCATTGCTCTGTAGATTTGATCATGAACAATTGACTGCAATCTACAGGATATAGTGCTGCTAGGAATCGAAGTCGTTTTCATCGAGTCAAATATATTCTCTTAGACATTCAAATCGTAACTATCGAAAATGGTGGCTTCGATCGAGAGTTCATAAGAGTGTCTTTGATTACCTTGGTATAGGAATTATGAAACTGCCATTCCTTGGCAATATGACTAAACACTGGGGTAAAGCATACACGATAGGTTTAGACAACTATCACCTTCCCCACAAATACTGAGATCACTTTTTCCCCGGCGACAGGCCGACATGGAAAACACACAGTCCCTATCAGGACGAAGCCAAATCACACCACACTCTAGCGACACATCCGCCGAATAGCCTTTGACCTCTCTAGAGACAACAGAACATATAGTTCGACTTAGATATGTAAAGATATACAGATATAAGACAGACTCGTCCTACTCAGACAAACAATACACATAAATTCAGGCCATAGATATTCTGAAGCAAGAACAATCTATTATTACCCAAACAACGAATAAATCGCAGTAAAATGGATTTATCCGCGGAGTTTGATCGAAGAGATGGCACAACTTTCAAGGGAAGTAACTCAATAATGACTTTCCCTTAAGCACAAAAAAATTACCTATGTATAATATTGTAAGATATCAAAGACTGCACGTAACAGGGAGGCAATACCGTCACAAAAGCAACATACCGCTTCAGTGATCCACATATGAAAAATTAGGATGAAGTATCAAACAAGAGTCCCTCTCTAAAGACAGCGAGTATCTGCCTGAATGGCGAGAGGACACCTGTCAGCGTACAGGGAAAATAGAATACTCACAGTCTCAGGTTAGACATACTAACCTGAGATTTCGCCTCGAGTAATAGCGGGCGTACGTTTAAAAAAAAACAAAAAAAACAAGAGTCCGACTAGAAACAGATAAAACATGTGGAGATGAACATTTCTTAAGGAAGTTTATCTGTAGCTCAACTACAGCTGAGGAAACGAATAGTTGATCCTTTATGGGTTTTTGTTGAGGAAACTAGTCTCAAACTGATGTTTTAGGATTATTTGCTGAAACAACTAATTTCTAGCTGTCTTCTCATGGACTTTTGTTGAGGACACCAGTCTACAGATATAGCCTCTCAGGAAAGTTTGCTGAGGGAACGTCTCTAGCTTATCTCCGTCACATACTGACTGAATAGAAGAAGTATAGGAGAAAGATAAAAATATTTGCTGAAGAAAAATAGAGAAATGAAGAATGTGATACGCCTGGCGGCAGATAAAGTAACGGACAGATGATAAAAGTAAGCTGGTGGTACCTGTCCCATGTCACCAGGAAAGCAAAGGATCTTCACTGAGTAATCGAATGAAGTGATCGAGTCATAATTTCATAATCATGTCCAGCTGATTTTTTGGAGATGTCACATATGCACAGATCCAAAAGATACAGAAATTACTGATAACTGGGCAGTAGGAGCATGCCTGGCGAGTTTAAGGTGCTATTAAGATCAGTTGGATAAATAAGGGGTAGTCTCGAATAGATAATATATGATAAGTATGAATTCAGAATTTATAATTCAATAATATCTTCAGAAGTGATTCCGAAAACGTTGTGGCTCGTACAAAAGGGATGGAATTCGTAGTAGAAGTTTATATAAGGACTACTGGAAACAGCGACTGACGCAGGCAAATAATGAGAGAATGCTCTGCACAAGGTTTTGGTCTTCCACCACGCCCTAGCTAGAATTATCCAGGAGACCACAGAATTAGGCATGGATCAGATCCGACAAATAAGATTGAAATGAAATGGGTCAGATTGAGGCACCCACCTAACGTTTAGTCGACGAATAGTATATGTTAAAATAGCAGTGATGATGTCTTGTTTGTAATCTTATTTTACGCCTCTTTCCCGGCCTGATCAGAATTCGCTAGTTTTTTTTTTCTAACTCATGGCATGGTTCAGCCTCCGCGGATTTTTGAGGTTGCGCCTACAGAATGAATACTGCAGTTTCCACACTCAAGGTCTACCAAAGTTCGCAATTCTGTCGGGGATATCCCGAGAAACCGTTGACAATGTGATGACTTTTAGTCATAAACTGCGTTCGATCTTCGAGCCGTAACATTCCACTGCATCCAGTTTCCTAGCCACATGTGTTAAATCCGTCTGGTTTACGAGGAAAAATGAAGCTTGCTGGTTGCATTTTGCCACCTGATGTTGACGTTCTGAGCGAGCTGGGTAGCTCTGTTAGGTAATAACATTCTTAGCATGTCCCAAAAATGAAGCTTACTTCTTTCCTGTAAGATTACTTTTAACTAGTGAGTGATCTGTCTCGCTCACAAAGAAAGAAAGGGTCGAGGCTAATTCCCGCCCACAAGTAAAGATAGGGAGAAAGAGAAATATTCTGGCGAATATGCTAGAAAATAGAAGGACAAAAAAAAATGAAGATGAAAAGTAACAAGAAAATAGTACGAAGGCTAACAAAGAAAATAAAATGAGCGACGTCATTCTATGACAACATGCGCCATCCGCTTATAAAATATTAAACAGTGGTATACCCTACAGCTCTTCCTAGTGCCTGGCACATATGCACATTTTATGTCATCCCTAATTTAACTTTGCTGTTCCGTCCCACATACTTTCTTATGTTTTGCTTGTTTATTTTTAAAAAAAGGTGTTTGTTATAGTTTTCTTTTGTACTAAAACCTCTACACATTTAGAACGCATTTCCAGTTTATTCCCCCCCACCCCCCCCCCTCCCCCCCCCCCCCCCCCCCCCCCCCCCCTTTAGTCCTTCTCTTTTTTTCATTCATTATCGTACATTGTGTTTTATGTTATTTATCTATAATCTTCCTAAGGCTTGTATTATTGTTAATATAAGGTAAGTTCAAGTTTAAACAATTTCATTATGGGAAATTATCTATTATAGACCTTTCAATGTGCTTTTATCTTTTATTCATTAATAGAGAATACACAAATGTTTCCTAAAGCAAACAAAAAAGGAATAGGCATACCTTTTGCATAATGGTACAACTAGAAATTTTTATAAATTTAAACTCCCGAGGTAAAAGGAGCTAAGCAATGGTACCTATAGGTTAATCATAACAGTGTTGCACCATTGTATATTCAACTTTTGCTTAGGAACATGCTAATAATTGCAGCTTAAGTAATAAGGTAACTTACATTTGAATTCAACCTTTTTGATATTAAACCACAACACACAACTAAAGGTAGAACTTTTATAAGACCTATTAAAATCATATTTATTATAATATCCATACCATAAACCACTGGGATTACCCAAAAATGAAAAGGGCTAGCTCCCAATTTAAGAAGAAGAAAAATACAAAGATATAACTCTCTAAATCAATGATCTATAATAATAATAATGTGGAAGGAGTAATAACCAATAGGTAGCATTGGTGGACCATCGTGTATTAATTCCTGCTTTAATCAATAATCAGGTAATTGTTACCTCATCAGATGTCATTCACTCCTTGTTCTTGCGCAAGCGTTTGTGATAAAGGGGGTCTTAAAATGGTTGTTCGTCCATGTGACGGGTTCCGTGGTGGTGGTGTGTTGTGTTGCGATTCCTTGGTTATTCTATTATTTATTGAATAGTAAAGTCACTCTCTAGACGTAGTAATGTTGGTTATAAGTGGTTAGCTCTGACCATCAGAACATCCCTTCGACGTTCTGATTTGCATAGTATATAGTATTTGATTTCCCTTGTGGGAGAGTTATCGTGCTGACAAAGGTAAACACCAACAGCTGTAGAACCGAACCCGAAACGTAAATAAAGGATCAAGCCTTCTGCTCTGAGTCCACATGTATTGAGGTTCATACAAAAACGATAATCGACATTCACAAAACTTCATGTACAGTTCAGCATAACAATGAATTCCAAATAATATCAGTAAGTATCCGTCCGTGTCAAAACAATATGTCAGATGAACATCGTGGCTATATACGTGCGCTGTTGTAATCAACAGCCAGAAATGAGCACATGAGTTCTTGACAGCTACAATTTGAATCATAATGCGATTCTCCTTCCATCATTTAATTTGATTTAATTAATCTCATACTTAGATTAATATCCGAACTGACCCTGAGTTCTACATCGATTCATCTATATAATATAGGCTATATACTCAGCCTTTTTTCCTTGGAAGAAATACAAGACACGACCTTCTTGCTTGACGGATAGCGTAACAAGGGCCATGTAACCAAGTCACCCAGCGTGACCTTCCCAACGCGAATGCGTCATAATCTCCGCATATATTTCGCGTTCAGTATACCGTAAAATATCGACATATTCTATAAATGTTAATGACCCCTAAACGTTGCGCATGGCTAAACCCCAGCAGACGCCGTCATTTAAAATAACACCGTAACAGATTTCCTGTCAGACGGGGGGAAAAAAAATCTATTAGATAGATTTTTTTTTTTTGAATAATATTAATCAAATTATCAAAAATTTAACAAAACCCGACGTATGACCTACGATGTTCTATCTAGAACAGTGTCGTGGTCATGTCAGTAATATCTTATAATAAAATCAACGTCATATCATACATATAACTTATATTAAACAAGGAAATGTCACTGTCACTAACTAATTAACTAATTAATTTGTTGTATGTATCGACTAACTAATAATGTGAGGTGTTATTAAAATTATTCTAACTAACTAAAATTAAAAATAATTAATTATAGTATGTACGTATGGTACTAACTAATTAATATCTAATTGAAGAAAATGAGAAATAGTATAAGAGAGTAAAAGAAATAAAAATTGAGAAGTACGGACAATTAAAACTAAATATTAAAGTATACATTAAATTAGAATGCGTGTGAAAATGAAGTGTAAGGATAGATACCTAATTAAATTAACGCAATCAGAAGAAAAGAACAAAAAAAAAATTCATACATTTTAACTATAAATATGAAATGTCATAATCTAATATCTATTACCTTGATAATTACACTAATTAAAATATTAATTGGTGTGATATTATTTTGTTTCATCTTTTCTTAGTATATTTTATTTTTTTATTTCATCACACTTTAACTTTATTTTATTATATATTAATTTAATAACTAGAAAATTTAACAATATCGGACATGAAGATCCAATCGTTGTTATATCCTGTTGACTTGTATGAAAGTTCATTAAGACACAAGGTTCATATTATCGAATTATGATATGATTATCCAATCATCGTTAGTTCCTTTATTAAAACTGTGAACGTAATTGAATCAGTCATTACAGTATATTTCCCTTCTACATCAGAGATTGTTCCTTTTTAACAGTTTTCAATCGAAATGAGTGATACGCAAAGTGGAAGTGAAGTCCAAATTTTCAAACGATCCGTAAAACTTGATATTTTGATCACAATAGTTTATTTAGAAATGTCCTTATTTAAGTAGGAAGTCCAAATGAAGTGTTGTATATTCTGACGTGGTATTAATACAGTTCATTGCAAATGTAATGCTTGATTAGTCAGAAAATTTTCTTGAAATAGTAATATTCATTCAGAATCCGTAGGATGTCTGGACAACGTATCGGCTATGACGTTCTCAGTTCCTGGTATTGACTGTATTTCGAACTCATATGGTTGCAACGTAATAGCAAAGCGTGCAAGTTTAGCACTTTTATGGTTTGAACGACGTAATGCTGCTACAGATTTCTGATCAGTCTGGATCAAAAATGGAGATCCCAGCAAAAATTTTTCCAGTTTGGTAATTGCCCAGATTACGGAGAGCAATTCTCGGTCTACAGTCGAATATTTAGTCTCCGGAGGTTTCAGCTTGCGTGAGATATAAAGTACAGGGTGAAGGACATCATCATGATATTGGAGTAGACAAGCCCCGAGTCCGTAATTACTCGCATCTGTACGTAGAACAAACTTTTTAGAAGCATCTGGTAATCTTAAAACAGGTGGGCACGAAAAAATTTTTAAGATAGCGCGAAAAGTTTTGTCACATTCGTCTGTCCAATTTATCCTTAAAGGCATGTTCTTCTTTAGTAACGATGACAGGACAGCCGTGATGGATGATAGGTGAGGTACAAATCTGCTATAGTATTGGATTAACCCTAACAGACTCCTAACCTGTTTCTTCGTTTGAGGAACAGATAAATTTAATATTTTAGAAACCGTACTGGGAATTGTTTGGATACGTCCTGATCCAATAATGTGTCCCAGGAATGTTATCTCATTACACGCTATTTGAATTTTAGTTGGTTTAGCGGTTAAATGGTTATCCCGCAATATTTCCAAAACTGATTTAAGACCCAAAAAATGTTCCTCAAATGATGAACTAAACAAACATATGTCGTCAATGTAGGTAATTATATCTGATCTACCTGCTAAAATTTTTCGCATCATGCGAATAAAGGTAGCTGGAGCATTCATTAGCCCAAAAGGCATCACGTTCCACTGGTAAAGACCTTGTGGAGTTGAGAATGCTGTGTAGTATTTGGCTCTTTCGGTTAGTGGAATCTGCCAATAACCTTTGGTTAAGTCAATTTTAGTGAAAAGTGTAGCATTGGATAGACGAGGAAGTAAATCGTCAAGGATAGGATGTGGTTCGCTATCCGGTACTGTCTGCGCATTAAGTTTCCTATAGTCAACACATAAACGTATGTTGTTGTCCTTTTTCCGGACAATGACTAAAGGAGAAGAAAATGGAGATGTACTAGTCTCAATAATACCTAATGATATCATCTGTTCGAGTTCCTGAGATGTCTTACTCAGAAAATGTAGAGGTACAGAATAAGGATGAACACGAATTGGTGTATCATCGTTAAGAATAATATCGTGACTAATTACAGATGTGCAACCCGGTACATCCGTTAACACATCTGGGAAAGATTGTAGAAGATCAGCAACGCGTTGATGCTGTTGCGGTGTAACCGTAGAAGAAATGGTCACATCACGCCAAGATTCAGTAGATTGGACAATAAGTACAGGTAAAGGCATCTGCACTTCAGGAAAAGAAGATTCTTCCTCCTGTATAACAGATAGATTAGAATAATGACAAGTAGATACAGTATTGTCATCTATTCATGAAAAATTGACTGTAAGTGTATAGGACGTGTATGAAATTGCTTGAGCATATTAATATGGAATATCTTTCTGTGTCCCTTGATATCTAAGACGTAATCAACGTCTGAAATTTTATCAGTAACCTTATAAGGACCAGTCCATGAGATCAATAACTTATTGTTATTGTGAGGGAGTAATACATAAGCCTCATCGCCTGGGAATAATTGGCGTAATCGTCTAGATCGATTTTGTATAGATCGAGCCTTAGCTTTTGCAGCCTCAGAAGAAGCTGTTGCCAATTGGCAAGACTCAATAATATTATTCCGAAGATTAATCACATACTCATAAGATGACTGAGTGTCCTGAGTCATCTCTGCATCAATTAATAAATCTTTTATCAGTCCCATATGACCTCTTGGAGGGGCACCAAAAACTAACTCAAAGGGAGAGAAGCCAGTTTGTTCATGTGGCACCTCTCGGTAAGCAAACAGGACAGCTGGGAGTGCTCTGTCCCAGTCCTGAGGGTGTTTAACAGTAACCTTATGTAAAAGTTGCTTAAGCGTACGGTTAAGTCTTTCAACTGCACCGTTACTCATGGGATGATAAATGCTACTCAAATTCCTATCAATGTTCCAGGTTTTCATTACCTCCTTCATGGTATCAGATATAAACTGCGACCCATGGTCAGATAATAATTTTCTAGGAAACCCTATTCTAGAAAAAATTAGATGTAATGCATCAGCTACATCTGTGGTAGTGGTTGTCTTCAATGGAATGGCTTCTGGCCATCGTGTGCATAAATCAATGCACGTGAGAACAAATCTATGTCCTCTCGCAGATGGTAGAAGTGGACCAATTATATCTATGGCCATCTTGTCAAAAGGTCGTACTGAGATATCGCAAGCCTGAATAGGCGCCGTGTGAAAAGCTCCACGTGCTTTCACTTCCTGGCATGTAGTACAAGAACGTACATACTGCGAAATATCCCGTGATACTCCTGGCCAAAAGAATGAAGACAATACTCGAGATCGTGTTCGAGTATATCCCATATGTCCTGCACACTGCGAGTCATGCGCGTGTTGAAGAATGTACCGTCTAAAAGCAGCCGGTACCATCACTTGTTGTTTTACCTGTGATTTATCACTAAAGCATCTAATCAGTATATCATTTTTAACAATAAACCAATGTTTGTTATTATTCCCTGATGTTAAATTATCAACCTTATTAACTAGGTTAAAAAATTTATTTAGAGATTTGTCATTTTTTTGTTTGTTTGCAAATGATTCCCTGTCAATAGGTGAATTGACCTCAATATCCTCCTGTTTCTCTGCATCCATCTTATTATCATTGACACTCTCCATGAGCATAGTCTGAGCTCTAGTTGTCACGGCGTTTCCAGTGCATAGATTGTGTCTCTCCCATTCAATAATATCTTCTGGTGAACAATCCTTGCTGCCGTGTATGCGACCCACCATAAGGTCTGCAATCGGCTTTTTCAGCATGCATACCTTCACGTTACCTGTGAAAAAAGGTGTTTTAACATGGATAATAGCTGTGGGGTAAAACTCAATAGTTCCCCCAAAAGTCATGCAACGGACATATTCCCCCGTTGCACAGCTAGGATGTACAAGCGACTGTCGCACTCCAATGGTTGTGGACCCCGAGTCTCTCAATACAGAAACTATAGAACCGTTAACTATCCCTCTGTTAAAAATCAGAGAGCCTGTTCCATCATTGGCTGCAAGACCTACTTCTGGTAGAATGTGTCCGCAGTTTAGCACTGTCTCCTTTGCCTTCTGAAAAATAAGATTGCATTGTGGGCAACTATTCGCCACGTTATAATTAATAGCAAAGCATGCAGCAGAAGAATGCATTGTATTATCGTTAGGTGGAACCTGAACCTTAAGGGTGATATCATTTGTAACTGCTGCCCCGGTATTATGGTTATAATGTGAAGATCCACGAGAATGAGAACGATTACGAGAATAATTAGTTGAATTATCCCGTTGTCGTCTATTGTAATTGTTATCTCGATGTCTCGAGTTATAATTATCGCTATTCTTCCAATTGTTACCATTATTATATTGATATGACCGATTATAACTTGAGTTACGTGGATTACTGTTGTATCTTGACTGAGGTGAATTATTGCTGTGTTCTTGTCTTCCTCTATTAAAGTTATTGTTAAAGTTATTTTGTCCCTTATGAAAATTAATGTCATAGTTTCCTTTGAACCTACCTCTGTCTACACTGTGTGTTCTTGGTTTATTATTACTATGATATGCCATATTGGAGGCTACAGGAAGTGGTTCTCTTATTAACGAGCCAGAAATGTTAGCGTTCGGATGAGCTGTGCAGTAATTTAAAGAAATTTTTTCTAACTCATCAATAGTTTCTGGTTTTCTTTCTTGCAGATAAGCAAAGAATGGTGGGCTGACAGAAGATAACACTTTATCCCTCAATAACAAATCGACTAACTTGTCGTAAGATTTGTTAACACCTGCCAGTTCAACCCATCTGTTAAAAGTATTGCGTATGTTAGCAATAAAACCTGTGAAATCTTTATTGTTATCTGGCAACAAACTTTTGAAACGTAATCTACATGCCTCTTCGTTCAAATGGAAACGACGTAATAACAAAGTCTTAATGGCCTCATAGTCTGTGGCTAATGTAGGATCAATATTTTGTGCTGCACTTGCAGGTTCGCCATCCAGAAATTCCTTAAGTTTAAGTGCCCATGCAGTTTTGTCAAGGTTATTGACCTTACATATATCCTCAAAGCGCGCCAGCCATGATGATAGGTCATCCACGTGCAATTTGAACGGTGGTAGTTTAAAGTAATAATTGCCCTTAAGTCGGTTGGAAGAAGATCCCGATTGAGCATTATCATTTTGGCTTGCTGCAGCACCCTGCGAATTAAGTTTTGCTGTTTCCAATTTAAGCCGTTGCAATTCCATTTCTTGCTGCAGTATGATTTCCTGTCGTTTCAATTTATTCTCTTCTTCAATCCGTAGGATTTCATCTCTTGCCACCTTTCTTTCTTCCTCTTCCTTAGCAATAGCTTTCTTTTCAGCCTCTTTTCTTTCAAGTTCTTCCATCTCTGCCTTAGCAATAGCTTTCTTTTCAGCCTCTTTTCTTTCAAGTTCTTCCATCTCTGCCTTAGCAATAGCTTTCTTTTCAGCCTCTTTTCTTTCGAGTTCTTCCATATCTGCCTTATATTTTGCAAGTTGTTGTTCTGCAAATTCCAGGAGTGCATCTCCCTTTTTGTTACAATCTTTTCCAATTTTAATGAAATGATCCAAAGTAAGCATTCTTGAAGTTGATTTATTTAAGTATTCAATTACTTATGTCTAGTAATCACCACTGGAGTATATGTTGATAATTCTAATTACTCAAAGAATGAATAATCAATATACGAAATTGCAATATTCCTGTATTGTTATGTATAAGTTCCACAAATCTATAATATTTTGTAAAAATATTATATATATCCACTAATATCTATCATAAATAGTTATGATAGTTAGTTATATAAGGTGCTGAAATTATATCATGCACTTAATATTAATATTCAATAATTATGGGTATTATTCCTAAATAATTAGGTTATTTAATCTTAATTGTCACCAAGTTCCCAATGTAGTACTGAGAAAGTGTACTAATTTATATTTAATATGTCTTAATATGTTATAAAATTATAATAATTAATCATTATATATTATGCCATAATCATGAGCTAGAAAGTGCATTGCCCATTTCTAGGACCACCACTGCAAATTGGTGCAAAGTCCCTAATTCCTCCTTAAACTCAAAAAAAAATTTAATAATATTCATCTACACTATTATTAATGAAGAAATTATAGCATTAATATTAAATTATAAAAGGATGAAATGAATACAAACAATACAATGGGTTAACCAAGGATTACAGAACATTATTAACATACACACAGACATTTTCACAGTAAAAATGCATTTACAACTAAGTTGACTAGACCGGAAGTGAGAATTAAAGAATGAACTGAATAGATAATTAACCTGCGTACACAAAAATTAGTGACGTATACATGGACTCATTAACGGTCGTACAATAACGATAGAAACTGAAAGATAGTAAGGTCAGAAAAAACACGATAGATTACCAACATTGTTAAAGAACTGAATAAAAATTAGAACCAAATACACTAGAATACCACAGTTATAACACGACTATACACCTAACATGCAAGGTGAATTAATGCAAGTCCGAACGACACGATCACCGATAATGTATTCGACGCCTTCTTCGCGAAATGCTATTAATTCACGGCCTTAAGAACGATTACAATCAATTCGTAGCATCCAAAGAGCTATAGAAATGATTATAATTCACCGCCCATCCAAACCCGCTACATGTAAAAGGACAGAAACAATATTTAACATGGCTACAAAAAAAAAAAAAAAAAAGAACATGTCGTTATCGGACAAACAGGACGACATATGGTAACGTTTAAAATCAGTTACTTATCTTTTATAAGCAGTAATACAGTACATTATCTGCTTCGCCAACAGACTCGAGATCTTGTTTGAAACATTGAATACGTTAGCAATACGTTTCATTTGCTGTTTGAGAGCTGCAAATAAATTTTTTGAAGGACATTGACTGCTGCTGGCTTTTTCAACCGTTCATAGTGTTGTCAAGGGCATGACGTCACCGGTGTTTTTGCAAATAATGTCCATTTCGGCTCGAAAGGAAAAATGTCTTATTTTTTTGTGGTTCGCTCTTTTGAAAAGTTTCAAGACCACTAATGGCCACCAGTTGTGACGGGTTCCGTGGTGGTGGTGTGTTGTGTTGCGATTCCTTGGTTATTCTATTATTTATTGAATAGTAAAGTCACTCTCTAGACGTAGTAATGTCGGTTATAAGTGGTTAGCTCTGACCATCAGAACATCCCTTCGACGTTCTGATTTGCATAGTATATAGTATTTGATTTCCCTTGTGGGAGAGTTATCGTGCTGACAAAGGTAAACACCAACAGCTGTAGAACCGAACCCGAAACGTAAATAAAGGATCAAGCCTTCTGCTCTGAGTCCACATGTATTGAGGTTCATACAAAAACGATAATCGACATTCACAAAACTTCATGTACAGTTCAGCATAACAATGAATTCCAAATAATATCAGTAAGTATCCGTCCGTGTCAAAACAATATGTCAGATGAACATCGTGGCTATATACGTGCGCTGTTGTAATCAACAGCCAGAAATGAGCACATGAGTTCTTGACAGCTACAATTTGAATCATAATGCGATTCTCCTTCCATCATTTAATTTGATTTAATTAATCTCATACTTAGATTAATATCCGAACTGACCCTGAGTTCTACATCGATTCATCTATATAATATAGGCTATATACTCAGCCTTTTTTCCTTGGAAGAAATAGAAGACACGACCTTCTTGCTTGACGGATAGCGTAACAAGGGCCATGTAACCAAGTCACCCAGCGTGACCTTCCCAACGCGAATGCGTCATAATCTCCGCATATATTTCGCGTTCAGTATACCGTAAAATATCGACATATTCTATAAATGTTAATGACCCCTAAACGTTGCGCATGGCTAAACCCCAGCAGACGCCGTCATTTAAAATAACACCGTAACAGTCCATCACGGGTGATGAAGACCACTCTGTTCATCCAATTATTTAAGAATATGTTAGGTTAGTCTATGGGTACGAAGGTGACTGAAGAGCCCGATGCGGGCCTGGAAAGATCTTGGACAGTGTGGCAGGGAATGTTTGCTTCATGTGAAGGTTTTATTTCACGGTCCTTTCTAGCTTGTCTCCGCTGTTCCGCTGCTGCTCTTCTGGATGATTCGCATGCTGCTGCACCTTTACGAAGAGATGTGCGCCAAGCAGTTCGGTCTTGCGCAGCAGCTTCCCATGTGTCTGGGTTTATGTCAAAGGTTTTCAATGACGTCTTTAACGTGTCTTTGAAGCGCTTCTTTTGGCCACCATGGGAGCGTTTACCCTTCTGCATCTCACCATAAAAGAGTATCTTTGGCAGTCGATGGTCTGGCATGCGGACTACATGACCTGCCCAGCGAATTTGTGACTGCATCAGAATAGTATCAATACTAGGGATACCAGCTCTGTCAAGAACGGCGGTATCCGGGATCTTGTCTTGCCATTTGATGTTCATTATCTTCCTGAGACAGACTGTATGGAAGTGGTTTAGCTTCTTTACGTGGCGCCTGTATACAGTCCATGTTTCACATGCATATAGCAGCACTGGAAGCACCGCAGCTCTGTACACCTTCAGCTTTGTCTGTAGACTAATGCCACTTCGATGCCAAACGTTGGTGTATAGTCTGCCAAATGTGCTGCTGGCTTTGGAGATCCTGATGTTCACCTCATCATCAATGACAATGTTCTGGGATAGTGTGCTACCAAGGTATGTGAATCTGTTCACAACATTCAGTTTCTCACCATTAACCTTGATGACTGGCTCAGTATAAACTGTGCCAGGAGCTGGTTGGTACATGATTTCTGTTTTCTTCGTGTTGATGGTAAGCCCAAAGTTGGCGCAGGCTTCGGAGAATCTATCCACACTATGCTGCAGATCAGCCTCTGAGCCAGCATTGAGGGCACAATCATCAGCAAACAGAAGATCTCTGATGGTGTGTGATTTGACCTTGGTTTTTGCTTGAAGCCTCCTAAGGTTAAACAATTTTCCATCAGTACGATAACTAATGTCGATTCCTGTGTCCCCGTCTCTAAAAGCATCAGTCAGCATAGCAGAAAACATGATACTGAACAGAGTCGGTGCAAGTACGCACTCTTGTTTAACTCCATTTGAGACGGGGAAAGGCTCTGATAGCTCACCGTTTTCCTGAACTCTAGCCTGCATTCCATCATGCAGTTGCTGCACTATTGTGATAAATTTCTTTGGGCAGCCGTATTTTGCCATGATCTTCCATAGACCCTCTCTACTGACCGTGTCGAACGCCTTTGTCAAGTCGATGAAAGCTGTGTACAGGTCACAGTGCTGTTCTTGGCATTTTTCTTGTAGCTGTCTTGCAGCGAACACCATATCTGTGGTTCCACGTTCTTTCCGGAATCCACACTGACTTTCAGGTAAAAGACCTTTGTCAAGATGAGCCGTAAGGCGATTCAAAAGGATTCTGGCGAATATCTTCCCAGCGATTGATAAAAGAGAGATGCCTCGATGATTGTTGCAGTCTTGGCGATTACCTTTACGTTTATATAGATGTATAATTGAGGCATCTTTGAGATCGTGTGGGATGGTTTCACTCTGCCACATTTGCTGGAAGATCATATGAAGTTTCTCTATCAGAACTGCACCGCCATCTTTATAAACCTCAACAGGAATTGAATCGGAGCCAGGGGCCTTTCCACTAGACCAGCGGTGGCCAAACTACGGCCCGCGGGCCAGATCCGGCCCGCCAACCAGTTTTGACCGGCCCGCCAACCTGTTTTGGCCGGCCACTTATTGTTGATCGAAGCCACACTCTTCACAATGAAAAAGCACACAAATGTATGTTTGAAATAAATAATTACATGTCATATTACAAAACAAATTAAAACAACAGATTCATTATATTTTTTTTACAGTAATTTCAGTTCGAAGACTGGTATACATGTCTTGCCATATGTGCAGTACAGTAGTTTGCCGTTGCTTTCTGTACGTGGTTCATTATATATGTAAAACTAAATATCAGAACGTTATTTTTTAAGGATTTTATAGGTCTGGCCCTCGGGTGTTACCCTTTACCATAATCTGGCCCTCGGCCAACCTTAGCTTGGCCACCACTGCACTAGACAGTTGACGAATCGCTTTTTTAGTTTCCTCCAGAGTTGGTACATCATCTAATGCTTCATTTATAGGAATTTGGGGCAGGCGGATGATGGCTTCGTCGTTAATAGATGATGGCTGGTTCAAGATATTATTAAAATGTTCAGCCCAGCGTTGGAGCATTTTTTCCTTGTCTGTAATTAGTGTTTTTCCATCTGCATTAAGGAGGGGAAATGATCCTGATGATGTTGGACCATAGACCGCTTTGAGTGCAAGGTAAAAGTTTTTCAAGTCATGGCTGTCAGCAAAGCCTTGGAGCTCATCTGCTTTATTACTCAGCCATGAATCCCGCATCTGGCGTAGTTTATGTTGGACGATTCTACGCATGTTGTTGAAAGCGTCTTTCTTGGATGTAGATTTTGGATCATTTAAATATGCTTTATGGAGATGGTGTTTCTCAGCCAACATCTGCTTTATATCATCTGAGTTCTCATCAAACCAGTCATTTTGTTTCTTGATGGAAGGACCCAGGACCTCTGTAGCAGTGTTGTAGATCTGCTCACTTAGGGCTGCCCAATTTGTTTTCACACTTTGGCCGTCTAGCGAGATAGATTTGAGATGGTCTTCTAAGGTGTCAGTAAATGACTGTTTGATTTTTGTCTTCTTTAGTTTGGTGACATCCAGCCTCTTTTGAGTTTTCTTCCCCTGAGGGCGCCTGGCTGGTTGGATACGAATTTTAAGTTTAGATACAATGAGGCGATGATCAGTCCAGCATTCGGCACCACACATGGACTTGGTCACCCGGACATCTTGCCTGTCCTTCTTCCTAACAATTACATAGTCAATTTGGTGCCAATGCTTTGAGCGAGGGTGCATCCAGGAGGTCCTGTTGCGGGTAGGAAGTCGAAAAATGGTGTTGGTGACAAGGAGGTCATGTTTTGCGCAAGTCTGGAGGAGACGAAGTCCATTACTGTTACAGCGACCCACGCCGTACCTACCAATAGTGCCATTCCAGGAGATGTTATCTGAGCCTACTCTTGCATTAAAGTCACCAAGAATGATGAGCTTATCTGCTTTAGGAACTGATGCAATGACTGCATGTAGTTCTTCGTAAAAATTATCCTTGACATCATCCTGGTTTGTCATAGTTGGTGCATACGCGCTAATGATGGTGGCATGTTTTCTTCCATAGAACAGAGGGATCTTGACCGTCATGAGTCGGTCATTTATTCCCTTTGGGGCCCCCGCTAACTTGCTGACAATTGCTGTTTTGATTGCAAATCCAACCCCTGCTTCTCGTCTTTCTTCAGTTCCTCTTCCGCTCCAAAAGAATGTATAACCTGCACCCTTTTCGCAAAGTTGGCCCTCGCCTGCAAGTCGAGTTTCACTCAGTGCTGCTATGTCAATGTTGTACCTGGCCAGTTCTCTCCCAATCAGGGCAGTTCGTCTCTCAGGTCTGTTTGCGTTAAAGTCTTTGTCAAGTAAAGTGCGCACATTCCATGCGCCTAGAATGAGGGGGAAAAATCTGTCCTTTCTTTTTCTTATATGTCGACCGCCGAAGTAGGGTACCCACCAACCGCGGTAAGCTGGTTAGGTAATGGTGAAGCAGGCAATGTTTAGGGCACCTTTTCTAGCCCCTTCCTCATGCCATGGAGGTGAGCAGTGCTTTCCTAAAGAAGGCTGCTCAGACACTCAGGGGGCTGCCGCATCCCACTGCTGCTCCGATCAGTGGAAGACGACCATATGGCCTGAGCCGCCTGTGTGTAGGTCTGCGACTACGACTGCCAGCGTACCCACGCCTGCCGCTTCGCCGCTCGCCCATCGCCACAGGACTTGTTGTGAGTGGATGGATGAATGGATGAATGGATGAAAGAGTGACTTGCGCGGTGATTTGGATTAAAGTGAGGAAGAGTTGCGCAATTCGTCGACCTCACTCTCTCGCCTGGGTCCATCTCAATCCAGTGGCAAGACAAGTCAAGACGACTGGAGATGAAGTCAGGTGCAGTGGATGACCAGGGCTTTCTACGTGCCTCGCCGTGCTCCTTACGCTCCACAGCGCGTTGCTGGTAATCGCCGTCATGCCCGTTGAACCAACAGGTGGTTTCTTCCGCGCAGTCTATCGAATCCAGTCTTCGCATGCATGGGTAGGCAGACCCTAACTCACCGAAGGTTTATAACCATTCGGCTACCCTCACCTAGTTTAGCCGGCCTGTCAAAACCGTTGTCCGGGGGTGGCCGCTGTCGCATGCTGACAGCTACGAGGAGCCACAGGTGAGAGCTGGATGCCAGGTTTGGACCAAAGGTGGCTGAGCTGCCCCGAAAAGGGCATGACAGCTCCTTCACCAGAGGTACTACCAATACCTGACTTCCCAACACCTCAGACGGGTTGCCTGAGATATGTTGTTGGTGAACATACGGAAGAAACAAGTAGCAGAACTAACTCACCCACGACATAAAAGTCGTGCTTGACAACCTTGCCATTACTACAAATAACAAATATAGGTGAATTGTTGCCACACGCAAGAAAACGTGAAAGAAGGAAGGCATCATCAATAAATACAGTCGGAGTAATGGACACCTCGGAGATTCGATTTATGTTTGCCCAAGCTGCACTATCGCCTCATTATGAGAAATGAACGTTATTTAGTCAAACGTCAAAATAAGTATTTTTTTAAAAGTGCTTTTATGTGGAAAGTCTTTTCTACACCAGAACTCGCGACTATGGAAGATAGACCTGAACGATCGAGACATTGTTATAGGCATTATTACTTGCAAACTTTCTTGTTGACAAGTATAGGGCTAATATTGCGCACATACATACAAACAGAAGATGGCCGAAATGTTTGAACCCAGCAGACCATAGGAGAATATGAATGACAGAGATTAACATTGGTTGGTTTTAGCAAAGAATGTGACAACTTAAATTTTGTTCGTTATTATTATTATTTGTATTTAGTTTTTGCTGTATTCTCGTGCGCTTGTCCATGCCCGGATGCACCGTCCATGTTGCATATACGTCGTAGGGAAACTAGCCATATTATACACGGATTGTATCATTTGAATTTATTGTTCCTATACTTTTTTCATGTATTTTACTTTGTTCGCGTTTTCGTACATTTCAGTTTTCGTTCGTTTGTCACTGACAAAGGTCTTGTGGTCGCAACGTAGGCAATTTTGTGTGTGTGTGTTTTGTCTTAGTAAGACATATTACCAGTTTTCGCTTACCTCTTGGTTTAAAAAAAAAAGCAGAAATGTGACGTTTGTGAATTGTAATCAAATACGGAAATAGATAAACTGTATGCACTTCTAAGAAGAAATAAGAAGCACACTAAACAACAGAAAAGAAAGATAGGTAATAGGTACTTTGGAGATTCGATTCAGGACCACCAGAAAAACGCCATTGCGTCGCTGCGAGTAATGAACAGTGTTAAGACACACTACAATCTAAGCGCTTGAAAGGCAGCTATCAAAGTAGGAGTCGTTTTCATGCAGACATGAGGCACATATTTCGAGACTATAGACCTTTGCAACAGTTACACAACTTTCACAGTGAAACAACAGTACAAGTGCATTTACTCGAGTACGAAACATAAGAATGTTTATGAAAGAAAGTACTGACACCGAAATTAAGGAATATTAAATATAGGCGCATTATTGGGCGGACCCAGACAAAGCTCTAATTCAGGGTTCCTTAACTCGTGGTCCACGAACCTTTTGGGGTCAGTGAATGAATACATAAGTTAACATCTAAAATTTAAATTTTTAAATTATGCTTTTATGCACATTTTTATTTACAAGATGGGGTAAAAAGCTTTTATCGGACAATTAAAGGGATCCATAGCCTTCATGGGATAATCAAAGGGGTCCATGACACGCACAAGTTTCAGAAACCCTGATATATGTGACCTAATATAAACTCCATCAATACTGGCTTGCCAATGTTGGATATAGCCTGCACTAAAGAGTACTTTTATGAAACAGTTACAGAACAATGCTGAGAATGACAAACGGGGAAGAGCTAGTATTTCCTCAGGGCATTGCTCATTAACTTTTCCTTTTATAAGCAGCGGGAGTCCCACAGTATTGTTAATATCAGCACATTTTCCCTACATCGAAATAATGCAGTAAAAAATCACAAGGGAATGAGAAATACCAGATTCAGATATTTAGCAGAAAACTATAATCTTGTAACAAGAAACGAAACAAAAACAAAAGCAACAGGTACAGATGCATCCGTTTTCTTAGTCAAGTTGATAAGATCGCTAAAATCACTTTGCCACGAGTAAGACGACAAACGACACAGGAAGTTATCTAGGCATAGTTTCCATTCGGAAAAGGGACAGCTGTCCCGGAAGTTTGTTTTTAAAACAGAAAAAAATGCAACATTTATCTTTAAAAAAAAAAAGTAATAATAATGTCCTATTAGACCAGGAGGAAGTTTTTTTCACCGAACCCCCCCCCCCCCCCCCCAAACCTTATTACGACAGACGAAGATAATGAGAAAAATGCAGGAAGCATATTTGAAGAAACACCCTAAAAGATGCAGAATCTTACATACATCTTTGCAGCAATAAACAAGGGTTTGAAAAGTTACTTCCTAGTTAAAAACACTTTTATTTAATTTATATGAGCGTTTTTTTTTTTTTTTGATGTTTCAAATCACTGATCCCTTGTGTCACGGAGAGTTAGGATCATTAAATTTTCTATATTTTCCTCTTCCTTTCTTCCACCCGTGTTCTCTAATTATTGTCGCTCTTTACCTTTTTCCTGTGTTTTTCGCATTCGTTCGTTTGCGACTATATACATTACTATTTTCCCATTCTCACTTTCGCCAGTTTCGTTTCTCATTTAGAAACGCATTTCATGGCTGATTAAACGAGAAACTTCTTACGTAACGCGTCAGTCCCTCGCCAGACGATTTGGCGTGAGAAGGCATTCGGTCAATCGCAGCAGATTGACGAAATAACTGTGAATATTTGGCTAGTCTCAGACATAGGGCCGACCTATAGTCTGCATTCTCACCTGTCAAATCGTAGTTTCTCGGTGAGCGCTCAGGAAAAGCGCGATAACTGACACCTCCCCGGCGCAGTTTCAGACAATTGTCTGGGAGTTCGCATCTGACATGTAGTTTCCAATGGTAGATTCTCAGTGTCAGGTGATATGACACTCACGCTCCAGGGCCAGTTTTGGCGTAAGGTGCGAGAAAGCAAAGTGTCAGTTATGGTTCTCAGGATGAGTTTCTCGGGGAGGTGTGAATAACTGTTTCTGCACTGGAGACGGGTTGTCTGAGATTCGCAAATGACACGCGCCCTCTCGGTCAGTAGGTGGCAGTTACGGCATGCGTTTAGGTGTTAAACGTATCGTTATAGACGGAAAGGGGGATTATTTCGGTTTGGCGAAATAAACGTTTACCTCTTTGTCTGGTAATAGATATAACCAGAGTTTGAAACTAGATTTTCACTCTCGTTCCTAAATTCGCAGTAGACAGGACGTTTCGTGCTAAGAGAATAAGCTGGATAGCGAAGTCTTAGTTTGTTCTTGGCAAAAATGTTGCCGAACTTCTAGACTACCAATAAATATAAGCATATAATTCCAAAGTTGTGCGATCGCCTGTAAATTCTGTGTGGAGGTAAAATATTATACATATTATCTAGTATTTCGTGAAGTGTTTAAAGTGTTAAATCGCTTATTTTATTTCACTAGTTAAATTTGGTGCAGAGCGCTTAATACATAAGTCTGTATTAATTTCTAGTGACGTGTTTCAGTGGAAAGCAGAATAAATTATAATTTCTAGCTTAAACAACAATGTAGCTATAATCAATTTAATTTTACTGCTAAATAATCAGACGAGAACTATTTTTTTCTAAACTAACTTATAAATGCTAGAAGCTTCATGAGTGGTGACGGAACACGTAGGTATTCCTAATTCATGATTTTTAAATATAACTTATTTCACGGGAAAGTTTAAATGATAAGTCAAGCGCTACGCTTGCAGTTTACAATTATCAGTTATATCCGAGTACATAGTATGTATAATTATTTGATATGTGTTCTTTCTATTTTATATAGTGAAACTGTGGTACCCAAACTTTGCCAGCGTTTGAGTAAAAGAGATAAATCTGTGAAGAAAACAACAAACATTCTTACCTTAAAGATTTGATGTATAACTTTTACATGAACTTTAAGAGGTTAAAGAAGTAACGGGTCATCGAGCCTGATTTGATTCTTCCTGAGAAAACGCTAGTCATTTTTCCGCCTTGGTGGCAAGTAACATATTTCAATCAGTAAATTTCCCGACACTGTTGACAAGTGGTGGTGTTACCAACTAAATTCCTATATTGAGAAAAAAGTGCCGACCTGACATTCCTCATTCGTTTGAAAACTAAGATGTTGACACTGTGCTAGCTATAAACGCTCGTGCCTGGACAATTTTATGTGACTTAAGCAGACATCCAAATCAATAGTATTCCCAAGAGAACGGTCCCGGAAGTAGTAAATTCAACCCGTCTTTGTTGGACCTGGGGTTTTCTTGGCCAAGATTACCATTGAAGATTCTGTATGGGCAAGTCCTAAAATTAATTTTTGTTGTTGTTGGAAAATGCACGTGAGCATAGTTGAATGAATAGAGCGAATGCTGGACTGAGCGATCCCTTTATGGTGGTATTTTGACACCCATTCATTTTTGCTGTCATAACCTTTCTTTATGCAAGGTATTGCGTAGCATTTCTTGATTTTTTTGTTTATGAGTTTTTTTTTGTATATGCTTGATGTATTTTACATGTTGTGACGTAAGTTTACAAATGATAAATAAACTTAACAATAAATTAATCAGCATGTTGGTCAGCTCGTTCTAAATATCTATATAATCATTTGTTATAGTTTCCCACGTCTGTGTGTCTACCTGTCGTCACTTGAATGTGCGTGCACGTGAGTGGATATATATATATATTTAATGTATATGTGTTAGACTGTCTGACTACTTTAGATCTGTCGTAGAAGATAGGTGAGAGAGAGAGAGAGAGAGAGAGAGAGAGAGAGAGAGAGAGAGAGAAGATTTCTCGCTCTCAGAGACAGCCTCTATCACAATTCTACCACCTCACTCGTGGAAATCTATTTTGTATTTCTATCTCACACTGTGACTATCACTCATTCCAATCTATTCAGAAGGGACCAACCCAAGTCTTAATTCTCCTATCAAAAATCTACGACACCTTGGTTCACTTGGTTTCCGATGACCCACGAAGCTGACATTTTACATACGACCCTCTATCATGGTAGAGTTAAACTATCAAAAATTGAAGGAATCTCGAATGTGTTGTCCCTGGATTGCTATTTTTAAAAACAATGAAGCCGAAAATCATAGACAATTTACAAGATTACTGCTGTTAAAGGACCACAGAACGTATGGAAGTTGTGCACAATATCGTGAACAAGATCACAGAACTTCCTTTGCTTGTTAAAGTTTTTATATTCTAACTGGTAAACCATTGGATATTCATGAAGGGTTGTTAAAAATAAGATAATTGACATAAACGTACAAGGGCAATAAATTGGTACAGTCCAAACTATGCGATGCATAGTAATGACAATAGACCATAAACTGAACTGGAACAAACACATAGATAGACTGGTAGAGTCTTTGGAAGGACTAACGAACATGCTAAGATATTTGAAAGGTCATGGATGAGTTTCAAGCACTAAGACAGTGACCATGTGCTATAAATCTTTCATTAGAGGCAAAATGGAAGCATAGTATTTGACTTTGCAGCAAGTAGTCACAAGATTAAATTTGATAGAATTCAGCACCAAGCATTATGTACAGTTGCGTGTGCAATCAAGGGGTGCTATGGAAGTAACCTTAGGAGTCCTCCCTTTGGAACTTCGGAGAAGGGAATTAAGACTAAATGACATGACCAAAAATTATGTTGGACAAGACTCATGCAGCTTTTGTCCAGCACTTGCTAGGTTGGAAATGCATTTATGAACTAGTACATTTGGATGTCCTAAATGCATTAATTAATATCGGTAGTATATACAAGCCTTTGGTACTCTGGGAGCTCAAGAAACCAGATACAGACTACCACCTGGCAGGCATAATTACTAAAGTAACAGATATGGAAACTTTCAAAAACAAAGCGAGGAAAAATATTCAACATTCTATTTTCGTATGTTGAGGTTGCCAGCCTCAAATTAACCGCTTAGCAAGAAAAGCATGTCAAATTCATATTTAAATACAAGAAATGTACACAACTTACCCCAATTGGCTATACACAATCTCCTCGCACAGTTTAGAATGGACACGAGCAATTTAGGTTAAATGCTCTCTAATCACTTGGTCTGGAAATTTTGAATCCGTTTTATAACGGGTGAATCTGCGAAACACTTGGTCTGGGAAAGTTTTTCTAATGACGGGTGATCCAATTGCTTAGGTATCCAGTCCTAATAGTTAAAGTCCTGGTCCCTTCAGTTTTCAGAGTTTGTATGTCAACATGTGGGTTTACTGTCGTAGATTTTTAATAGGGGAATTAAGACTTGGGTTGGTTCCCTTCTGATTAGATTTGAATAAGTGACAGTCACAGTGAGAGATAGTAATAGCAATAGATTTCCACGAGTGAGATGGTAGACTGTGATAGATGCTGTCTCTGAAATCGAGAAATCTTCTCTCTTTCACCTATCTTCTACGACAGATTTAGAGGAGTCAGACAGTCTAAACAAACACATATATATATATATATATATATATATATATATATATATATATATATATATATATATATATATATATATATATCATATATAGTTCTATCCACTCACGTGCACGCACATACAAGACGACAGTTAGACGTACAGACGGGGGAAAACTATAACAAATGATTATATAGATATTCTAGAACGAGCTGACCAACACGCTGATTAAGTTTAAGGGCAGTTTAATTATCAATATAAACTTCCACCACCACAACATCCAAAATTTACATGAAATATATATATATATATTAACTTTCTTTATGCAAGTATTGTTAACCATATTTTTCCTTAGAATAGATCAGAGATATCAAGTCTGTCCATACCTTAAAAGGGGGAAATATTAGACCAAATCATATGTATCCGTGACTCTTTGGGCTATCATCTTTCTCCTAACGGGACTGTGGGCTAAACATCGAGGGAAGATCATACCAGTAGGTCTATATCTTTTTTTGTTGCAATTCATTATATATATAATTTTTAGGACATTCACATACAGAATCGTCAATGGCAGTCTTTGACCAAGAAATCCCCAGTTACAAAAAGACGGGTTGAATTCCCTGCTTCAGGGAACGATTCCTTGGGTGTTCTTATTTTCCGGATGTCTGTTTAGGTCATATTAAAATTGTCCAGGCACGAGCACAGTGTCAATAGCTTAGGTTTCTAGAAATGAGGAATGTCAGATCGGTGTCTTCTTTCAGGTTAGGACTTTATTTTGGTCACCACACCACTAGTCAACAGTGTCGGAGTGTTACTGGCGTTAATATGTTACTTGCCGCATGGGCTAAAAGGTACTTGCGGTTTTATTCTCTGGAAGAATCAAATCAGGCTCGATGGCCCGTTACTTCTTTAAAAATCTTTAAAGTTCTGGTAAAGGTTCTAGACCAAGTCTTTAAGGAAAGAATGTTTTTGTTCTACACAGATATTTACTCTGTACTTAACGCTGGCAAAGTTTGGGTTAACCCCAGTTTTCTTCACTAAATAGAGGAAAAAACACATATAAAATAATTATACATACTATGTACTTGTTATAACTTACATTTTAAACTGCAAGCGTACAGCTTGACTTATCATTTAAAACTTCCCGTTAAATAAGTTATATACAAAATCAATCATCATGAATTAGGAATACGTATTTATTCCGTCAATACTCACTGATGTAGCATTTCAGTTATAAGTTAATTTCTAAAATATATTCTCATCTGATTATTTAGCAGTAAAATCAAATTCATTTATAGCTGCATGATTTTAAGCTAGAAATATAATTTATTCTGCTTTCCACTGAAACACGTCACTAGAAAATAATACAGACTATATTTTAATTCTCTCTGCACAAAAGAACTAGTGAAAATGAAATAGGCGATTTAACACTTTAAACACTTCACAAAATACTAGATATAATATATTTACCTCAACACAGAACTACTAAGAACTAAAACAACTTCGACCAACTAATGCCCTCTATCATCAACAGAGATACTTAGGAATCGAACATTAAATTCGACCAACTAATTGCTTCTGTAACAGAGATTCTTAGGGCTCGAACGTAGGTTGTTCTAGTCTAACTGCGAAGTTACTGAGTGCGTGAAGTCAGGTTTCCAACTCTAGTTATATCTATGAAACGGACAAAGATGTGCGCTATTTCCAAAACCACGCAATAGCCTCCCCTTTCCTTACCACCTACGTACCTTAGACGCTGGACATAACATGCCAAACGCGTCTTAGACACCTCACTGCTAACGAAACTGGCCCAGAGTGCCGTGACAGAGGAAACTACCAGACAAATGTCTCATTCTGCGCCGTGCAGATGTCGGGTTTCACACCTCACCTGAGCACTCAGCCGATGAAACTACGTTGTGACAGCAGAAAATGCAGACGATATGTCGGCCCTATGTCTGAGATAGATGAATATTCACAGTTTTACGTCTACAACGCAATAACCTCCAGAGCCTGACATCTACGTAATAGAATGCGTATCAGTATGAGAAAGAAAAACGGTAAAGTGAGAATGGGAAAGAATATATTTTTCGCAAATGAACGAATGCGAAAGATACAGGAAAAGGATAAAGAGCGATAATAAAATAGAGGACACGGGTAGAAAAAGAAGCGAATATAGAAAATTTATTTATTATAATCTCTATGTGAAATTTACTCTTAAGTTTTCAGAGTTGCCCAAATACTCGATATGTTACTTATAAGTATGGAATTCTAAGTTCGATTTTTCTTGCTCTGGCTTTTGGGAGTTGCTCGTTTGAAGATGCGAAGCTGTCTGTGTTCTGTGTCTCTGATTTCGCTAGATTATATCTCTTATTCTCAGTTCAAAACACGGATGGTACTTCCGCCGAAATTCCATTGAAATTCGATGTTTTATTCTGGCTCTCACTTCAATACAATCGTAAGCTCTTTCAGCACTAGGTGGGTAGGGGTGTTTAAATTCGTAATCTACCCCACGTGTTTAAAATATTACATTTAATATTCCAACGCGTGACATCTTTCAAATCATGCGGTAATATTTCCGCCAACTCACAACAAATCTGAGAACGTATTTGATGTCCAGATGCTACCTTCAAATATTGACTCGTCAGACAGATTTTCTGTGACAATCGTGTCACAGGGTTGGTCCCGTGAAACGATTATCTCATTATCGTCTGTGATCATGCGTTCACCAGACAGTCAAACAAAAGAATCGCCAGTCGCTCAGACAGACAATATGGTCGTCTCAGACAGACAGACCGCAACCCAGGTGTTAATTGCCTGATGGTCGCTGGCACCGGAAATGAATTACGTCCAGGTCGCTATCTCTCTTCTCGTTTGCCTTCTGTATCAAAAGGTGGCGAGCCGGCTTTTCATGATAAGAATATCGTTCGCTAACCGGTTCAATAAACCGGGTATTATCACGAGCGACCTGGCGAAACGTAAACAGTCTGGGAGTGGTCACAGAAAGAATGTAGGGCGTAAAATATGCCAAATAATAGGATGATGAGTGAGAAAAATTAAGAATTGAAGAGATACTGCCGGAGTGAATGAGAGTTATAAAATTGCACGACTGATTTCGTCACAACCAGTGTGGAACCTGATGACATTAACCAGACAAGTGCCAGTGGAAGAAGAGATGAGGAGAAGACACTGAAGATAACTAGGACATACGTTGAGGAAATCTGCTGACAAGATTGCCAGGCAGTTTCTGTTCTGGCATCCCAAGGGTAATAGAAGTAGCGGTAGACTCAAGAATGCATGGAGAAGAGAACTGGAGACGGGCATGAAGGGGATGAAGAGAACATAGAATGGCTTTGAGCAGACGTCTTAGTACAGAAAAACTTGGCTTGCGTTTTTTTTTTCTCATTTCATGTACCACTGTCGCCTGTGTGCTTAAAGACCAAGCAGAGGGAAACAAAAATATTGGCATTCCGTAAATAACATAGACACAAGAAAAAAGTCCAGGTAATATGGAGTTAAGTATGTCAAGTACTTTGATAGTATTTACCACCTATGAATGAAAAAAAAAATAGATCACAGTTCCAATTCAATAAACCAGTAAATGACACATTAGTTTATCTAGATTTTTAAACAAAGAGGGCATTTTAAAATGCTATTGATATAAAGTATGTCCAAATGTTAAAGAGCCTGGATACTAATCAATGGTACGGAATAAAACTACACGCACTTTCAGAAACCGCTGCTGCTAAAGCGCATGAACGATTTGAAGCAGACTTCCGGCAAGGGGATCAGCGTCATTTGTGGTCCCGTGCTCGATGGGATAAAAATAATGAATTATGATACTTTCAGGGTGATGTATGAGAAGCACAACCGGCAGTGCATGAAAATACCAGCGATAATATTGAAAAGAAGTTCGTAAACTACAACATCAGTATTAACTCAAGCACAGTTAAGATTGTTTGTACTTCACAATGAACTGAAGCTTGACCAGCTTATACTACGAGCATGTTACATTCAAGTAGAAGCAGTAAGAAAAAGAACTCGGCCCTGGAGAAAATATATCGATGGAGTAGCTGGCATCTTGAAGATACGACGACTGACAAAACAGGAAAACAAACTGCCCCACCTCCAACCCAACTACACGATCACAAGATGCAAAAGACAGAGTAAAAGAACGGCGGCACTGTAGCTGGAAATGTGCAGATGTAATAGTTTTGAAAGTGAACGACACACAGTTGTCTTCCTCGAAGACCAAGCTCACTCGGCCAGGATAATTCCTTCAGGAATAAATATTGACGTTGTTGTCATTCAAGCTGAATAAATCTATCTATGTCAAGTCTAGTTGAATGAATCTGTGCCAAGAAGAGCTCTGAATTAATCAGTATGGCTGTCCTTCTCGCAGCACTGCTTCGTCTAGCCATCTGTATTTAATTTCCTTTTTTTATTTTAAACCGACAATGAGTACAAGAAATTCAACTGACAGGGGTGTACAGAAAAGATCTATGCATCTAATGCGGGAAGATGGTGGGGTACTGCTAGGACCTTTACGCGCGTGTGCGTCACCATGTGCAGCCGGTTCTGACGTAGAGCGTTCCAGAAATGGTTTGGTTTTTTTTTCTTAAATGTTATCTCAATATTTATAAAAAAGAGATCAACCTTTATCACGAGTTCTTCGTTGTAGATCATCAAACAATCAGGCTCGAGGAAGATCGAAAAATTAGTGACTAGTACAATATATTAGAAGAAAGAATACACCACAAACAAATCATATGAAACAATGAAGACCAGCCATGAAATATTTCCCAACACTTAACAGCACCTTTATAGAACCACTCCTACCCCAGGCAGTTGTCAGTGGCGATTAGTATGAGATTGTGTATGGGGACTGGCAACCTCACTATCTAAAACACATTGTCACAGAAACGACAGCTGCGAGATCACGTGAATGATGTTACGCAGGCTTCACGTAAACGGGATCAGCAGCAGTGGTGGCTCTAAGCTCCATATGAACCGAATAGGAAGAAAACATAAACAAACGGGTTATAAAATAATGTACCCTACAAGTACATGTTTTGATCCCGCTAAGTTAAAATAGGCTATCTGAGTGAAGCACTGTTGCTGAGATTTCAAATGCGTGATCAAAGTCTGGAGAAAATTGATAGGCGTGCGAAGACTTACCCTGCTTTAGCTAGAATTAAACCTAAATATTGCAATGGCTTCTGTCCCTTCTCTGTCGCTGTCAGAATGACTTTGTGTGTAGACGACCAGACACTTCCAGATAAAATCTAATTTTACATGTACCTAGCTCCTGACATCCCCTCGGGACTTCAGCACTGACACACGAGTATGAGAATGTCGGACTCCATTTCCGGACACTGTTACTGTCGCCCAGAAAGCAATATATACTTTCATGTTTCTCGGTACATGGAAATGTTATTTTTTTTTTTAATGAAAGTGTACAATAATGCGTTGATCCCTTCTCCACTCTGCTCACTTTTTACGCAATGAGGTTACCTAGATAGACTTTCAAAATCTCTTCGCGTTCTTAGCGTTTCTAGTGAGAACCCGGCTCTGACGTTTTTTGTGATAACCCAATGTAGACGCTTTGTTTGCGCTTTTAGAGAGTTCAACATATAATTACTAAGGTGGCTAACAAAGTTAATAAGATCTTGTTGTGCTTTATTAATTCGGTGGCAGCGGTGTCTTTGAAGCTTACAACTTTTGTCCCCCGTGAGGCATAATATCGTAATTGACAGAATGTTAAAGTACATACTCGTATGTCCTCTTACGGGAAAGGAGGAAATAGTGGGACGTTAGCTGATGTTAACTTCACTTAAGTCTGAGAACTACTTTCACATCAGGATATTTTGAAACACTGATCCTAGGCCAGCTCTAGGGTAGAGCCAATACAAAACTGTCTAAAAGAAAAAAAATTAAAGACAATAAATTCATTATAGATGAGAACATTTTTCTTTTTCTGAACTTGAATTTCCGTACAGGACATTTTTTTCAGCGAATCCATTTTTTTCTTCATTATTAAAAAAATGATACGGAGCAACTGATAATATATTTTAAAATTACGTCTTCCACGCCATTCCCATGTTCTCGAAGCATGCAAAGCCAGCAGTTTTATTTTTAACTTCCGCTTGCGTGCAGTGCATCGCTTTGTACATTAGTTTGCAAGTAACAAAATAAATGTGGAAAATTATTGATATACTCTCTCTCTCTCTCTCTCTCTCTCTCTCTCTCTCTCTATATATATATATATATATATATATATATATATATATATATATATATATCCACACATAGACATCTATCTATCTATCTATATATGTATATATCCACACATACACATTTATCTATCTATCTATATATGTATATATCCACACATACACATCTATCTATCTATCTATCTATATATGTATATATCCACACATACACATCTCTCACACATAAACATATACGAGTATATACACATCTTTTGTTCTGTCTAAATCCTGCTTGTTCTTTCCTCAGTTTGATGTCTCTTCTTCTTTGATCCTTAGCCGCCGACCGTCAAAGCAGTCAGTGGCCATCACGCCTAGTGGCGTCTTGTAGGGCAACAACAAATTGATTCCACTTTGCTCGATCGGTGGCCATCCTTCGTACAGTGCCCCAACTCTGGTTCATTCCCTGCACCTCAGCCTCCACAGTCCTCCGCCAGGTTGTTTTTGGTCGGCCTCTCTTTCGTTTTCCTTCAGGGGTCCA
This sequence comes from Oreohelix idahoensis, assembly GCA_024509875.1. Taxonomy (NCBI): domain Eukaryota; kingdom Metazoa; phylum Mollusca; class Gastropoda; order Stylommatophora; family Oreohelicidae; genus Oreohelix; species Oreohelix idahoensis. The sequence goes on from JAMPIV010000379.1 coordinate 250,339, forward strand.
AAGCATAGCTGTTCTTGTGATGGCATCGGGGTCTCTTCTGAGGACATGACCAACCCAGCTCCAGCGTCTGCCAGCTATGATGGTGTGCATGTCCTCTTGCTTGCTACGAGTAAGCAGATCTTGGTTAGTGATGGTATTCGGCCAAAAGATTCGGTGAATTTTTCTTAGGCATGTTGTGTGAAAGGAGGACAATTTCGACATTTCCTTCTCTGTAACTCTCCAGCATTCCGCACCATAGAGAAGCACAGAAAGCACACAGCTCTGATATAATCTTAATTTTGTGCTTGTGCTCTATTGGGAGGACTTCCAGATGTTGTTTAGGCTAAAGAAGGCTGTTCTTGCCTTATTCATTCTGATGTTGATGTCTTTGCCTGCCCCGCCGTCTGGTGTTACTATGCTTCCTAGGTATGTGAAGGTATCTGTCTGTACCAATTGCTGATTCCTTACTGATATGGGCTCAGGGTTGCTCACATTGAGCGTCATGACCTCAGACTTCTTTAAATTGATGTTCAAGCCCACCTGCTGGCTAAACTTGTTAAGTCTATCCGTTTTTTCCTGGATGTGTTGATGTGAATGTGCTAGTAGTGCAATGTCATCTGCATATTCCAGATCTTCCAGTGTAGAAAATGTTGTCCATCTTATTCCTCTTGGACTGCCCTCTGTTGTCTGGCGCATCACCCAGTCTATGACTGTTAAATATAGAGTGGTTGACAAGGGGCATCCCTGTCGTACTCCTGTCTTCACCTCAAAGGTTAGGCTGCTCTGCCCAACACTACACGTAAAGTTGGCATAGAGGCTTTTTATGATTGACACTATGCAGCTTGGAATTCCATAAGCCCTCAGTATTTTCCATAAACTGTCCCTATGTATGCTGTCAAAAGCCTTTTCAAAATCAACGAAATTAATGTAAAGCTGTCTTTGCCATTCTGAGCACTGCTCTATAATGTTCCTGAGAGTGAATATATGATCTACACATCTTCTATTCTTTCTAAATCCTGCTTGTTCCTTCCTCAGTTTGTGGTCTACTGCCTTTGAAATTCTCTGTATAATTATCCTGCCTAGTATTTTGCTGGGAACTGAGAGAAGAGTGATTCCTCTCCAATTATTGCAGTCTGCAAGATCTCCCTTCTTGGGCAACTTGACAATTATTCCTTTGTTCCACTCTGATGGTGTTGTCCCCGTTTTCCAGACTTGTGCAAATAGTGGTTCTAATAGTTCTGCTGCTAGCTCAGGGTCTGTCTTAAATAGCTCTGCATTTAAGTTATCATGGCCCGGAGCTTTGCCGTTCTTTAACCCTTTGATTGCTGTGATGATTTCTTCTTTTCGTGGAATGTCTGTATTTACATCTAGATCGTTTTCAGCTTCAGGAACATTCAGTTGTGTCTCTGGTGGTTCCTTGTTCAGAATTTCTCTGAAGTGCTCTGCCCATCTTGTTTCCTGTCCCTCTGCTGTCGTGATGAGATTACCTTGCTTATCTCTTACTAATGTAATATTGTTTGCACCTCGTTTTCCGCTGATGAATTTAGTTATTTTGTATACTGTGCTTTGTTCATTTCTCAGTGCTGCCTCCTCTGCCTGTCTTGCAAGATCGTCTAGGAAATTCCTTTTGTTGGCTCGGGTTTGGCGTTTAACTTCCTTGTCCAGCTGACTGTACTGTTCGCTATATAGTTGCTTTAACCTGGGGGACTTCGCTTCTGTTTTCTTTCTTTTCATTTCCTTTCTCATCGTTATGGTGTTTGATGTCTACCGCTTTTGAAATTCTCTGTATAATTATCCTGCTTAGTATTTTGCTGGGAACTGAGAGAAGAGTTATTCCTCTCCAATTATTGGAGTCTGCGAGATCTCCCTTCTTGGGCAACTTGACAATTATTCCTTTGGTGTTGTCCCCGTTTTCCACACTTGTGCAAATAGTGGTTCTAATAGTTCTGCTGCTAGCTCAGGGTCTGTCTTAAATAGCTCTGCATTTAAGTTATCATGGCCAGGAGCTTTTCCATTCTTTAACCCTTTGATTGCTGTGATGATTTCTTCTTTTCGTAGAATGTCTGTATTAACATCTAGATCATTTTCAGCCTCAGAAACATTCAAATGTGTCATTCAATGTCGAAATTGTCCTCTTTTCACATAACATGCCTAAGAAAAATTATCCGAATCTTTTGGCCGAATATCATCACCAACCAAGATCTGCTTACTCGGAGCAAGCAAGAGGACATGCACACCATCATAGCTGGCAGACGCTGGAGCTGGGTTGGCCATATCCTCAGAAGAGACCCCGATGCCATCACAAGAACAGCTATGCTATGGACCCCTGAAGGAAAACGAAAGAGAGGCCGACCAAAAACCACTTGGCGGAGAACTGTGGAGGCTGAGATGCAGGGAATGAACCAGAGTTGGGGCACTGTACGAAGGATGGCCGCAAAGTGGAATCAATTTGTTGTTGCCCTACAAGACGCCACTAGGCGTAATGGCCACTGACTGCTTTGACGGTCGGCGGCAAAGGATCAAAGAAGAAGAAGAAGAATGTCCTTTCTCATCGTTATGGTGTTTAATGTTTCTGGTGTTATCCAGTCTTGCTTCTTCCTTTCTTGTAATCCCAAGCATGATTTCTGCTTTCCTTATATATTGTTGAAATTGTGTTGAATTTCTGGTCTATATCATCAGTCAATGTCTTTTCCTGACTTTTGGCAAATTGATATCGCTTCTTTATATCAGCCGCAAAAGCTTTTCTGGTACGGGGGTCCTTCAATTTGCTGGATCTCAAACCTTTTCTGTGTAGTTACAGTTGGTCCAGCCCTTCTTAGTTTCACTTTCAGTTTTGCTACTACTAAATGGTGATCACTTCCCACATCCTCACCTCTTCTTACCTTCATATCTTGTAATGCATGTCTCCATCTACCATTAATCATAATGTGGTCTATCTGGTTTCTGTCCCTACCATTTGGTGATTCCCATGTTAATTTGTGAATTTCTTTGTGTGGGAAAAGTGTTCCTCCAATGACCAGGTTGTTAATGCTACAGAAACTTATTAATTTATCCCCATTTTCATTTGCTGTTCCGCTGCCACATTTCCCCATTACTCTTTCATTATATGCATTGTGTGTTCCAACTTTCGTATTGAAGTCTCCCATTACTACGATAAGATCATATCTAGGTGTGTCTTCCATTTCTTTCTGCAGTTGTTGATAGAATTCATCCTTGACCTCTTCGTCGCTGTCATTCGTTGGTGCGTAGCATTGTATTATTGTAGTGTTGGTGAATCTCCCTCTCAATCTTATTCTTATCAGTCTGTTGTTGATGGGTTTCCATTCCAGTAATGTCCTTTCTATTCCTTTCTGTAGAATAATGGCTACACCTTCATTGTGCTGTCCATCCTCTCTTCCAGAGTAAAGTACTGTTTCTCCTGTTGCTGTTTTAACTTGTCCTGCCCCTGTCCATCTGCTCTCGCTTATCCCTAGAATATGTAATCTATAGTTTCTCATTTCTGCAGTGACCTGTTTTAGTACACCCGTCTCGTTCATTGTCCTGACATTCCAAAATCCTATCATTGTTTCATGTTTTGCGGTCAGGACGTCCGTTTTCGTGTCAGTGGCTTCCTTTCGGCTTTCACCACTGACAGTCATACGAACCTCAGACTCCGGATGTCAGTCCTGCAGCAAAGTTTGATCATTTGTTGTCGTTTCCGTAACTTCATTTCTTTTTACATAGACAGGGGTTTCAGCCCTTTGCTAAAACCCCCAACCTGGAGGACCAGGGTGTTTGCTTTAGTCTGACCCCTGCCCGCGCAAACCTGTCCAGCTCGGTAGAACCTTCCAGGAGTAAAACTCCCGCTGGCATAGCTCTGTGAGTAATCAGGGTACGCAAGCTGCCATACCTCGACAAGGTATTGACGCCGGTGATGGCGGTCTCCATTGTTAACTGGCCTAAATTGCTAACTTTTATGTTCGCTGGATAACAGTAATTAGACAGAGAGAGAGACAGAGAGAGACAGAGAGAGAGAGAGAGAGGGGGGGGGGGAAAGAAGGGACGTTCAGTTTATGCATATTTATTTAATGCAATTCATTCAGTTTATGTTTCCTTTTGTACTGCCTCTAAAATCTACGACTTGTGAAAATCAGGATGTCATAAAGGAGGCATTCTTTAATTATAATTATTGGATAAAAATGTTCTATTCAACCCCTGATGGGTTATAATTAGGAGACATGGCGTGTATAATTGTTGAAAACATATTTAATAACTGCCATTTGTTAACTTCCTCGTGTATAGGTCCCAGGGGGTCTCCGATGAGACAAAGAACCTCAAGAAGCCTACTAATAATAATGTGGTTGCGTATGTGGCTGGCAAGCTCACGTAAAACAAATTGCCACGGAAACCACAGCTGCTACAGCATAAAATAGCTTGGTGCAGTCTTCCTGCAAATTAACCAGCTGTGGTAGTGGCCCCATTCTCATCAGGGAGCGGAAAGGTTAAATGACGATGATGATGATTAGTATTATTATTCTTGCTTACTGGTAATATTCTTAGTGATTTCATACATACGAGTACATGGTATCTGTTATAAACACATTCTAGTTGTGTATGTTTTCTAATGCCTGTGGCGAATTGCCCGTGCTTTTCATTTGTCTGTGTTTTACTTGTCTTCTCTCCTGTGCCCTTCACATTATTTTATCTTTACCCGTACTTTCTTTCTTCTAGTTTGCACGCAACGACTGACGTTGTTGTTTTGACTACTGACTTGGTAGGAGATAACATTCCCAATCTGGAACCAGAAAGAGAACACTGCCCTACCTGTGTTAAAAACAAACATGGGCGGAGGCTAACTCTCACACCGAGCTTTGCCATCATATTTCTTGTTAACTGTATTAACTTCCGTCATATAAATCTTATTTACATTTTCAGTTACTCAGTAGATTTTTATTACTTTTGTGTTTTTTCGAAATCACTAGTTATAGTTACATTCGCTCCTTCTAAATGTTGTGTGCTAAATGATTATCAGTCAATTATTTTGTATGCGTCATGAACTAGAAATGCAACTATTCCTCCTTTGAGATTGTCAATTCTGTCATGTTGCAAAATTACACATCCATCGATATTAGAGCGGAAGATAAAAAACTATAATTAAGATTGATCTCCTGAATAGCAAAAACTAAATTGGAATCTTTGTACATACCTATTAAACCGTACAGTTTCTTTCTGGCAGTTCTATAATTCATGTGGATTTTACTAATATTCAATAGTTTTGTCATATTATTTTACAAATGCATCTGATTCTAATGTTCGAAATTTTATATACATATTTGTACTACATTTTTGGTATACTGTCCATTTGACTTTCTTTTTTTTTTCTTTTTTTTTAAACCAGCTCAGAATTTCTTGTACAGATTTTTTCCACATCTCTGTTTAAGTGCGTTTCAATTTCGCTGCACATTTTTAAAGAAATACTTTCACAATGTTGGTTATGGAATTCATACTTTTGTTGACAATATTAACACGTATTAATAACTTTGTCTGTCATTTTGTCACCCTTTTTCTCCTACTTCCTGTTTTCTTCTACTGTTGTGATTTGCCTTTTCATCACAATCTTTTTAAAGTTTATTTTCATTTTTTTTTCACGTTTTCTAGCTTAGCTAGTACATGTCCTTCAGGAATTCTTCTGCATTGCTGATGGAAATTGTGTTTATGAATATTAAATACTTCCGCTTTATATTTGTTGGTAACAATATTGTATTGTCTGTTATAGCTTGATTTGTGTAATCTCTTGGGTAATTTACCTTTTTTATGTAATGTGTTTTTATTCATATTTACTTTGATGATGATATGATAGCTGACTACTATTATAGCACATGCCACACAATGGCCTTTGGGTCGTTCTATTGTCCCTCTCTTGTTCACTACTGCCGTATCCTGGACATTTGTTGTATTGATTATTTACGTGTTTCAGTGACCGGCACCCTCTTTCTTTCTCCGCACTGTAGGATATATTTTGTATTTTCCTTCTTACACCCTTCTCAGAGATATTTTGTCTCGTCTGTTTACCTGACCATCCCTGCTGAAAATAGTAGACAGGCGACGCAATATTGAAACGACAGGCATATTCTCGTGTACCCAACCTTGGCCGCTAGCGATTAACACGAATATCGCCAGCATATTTGTCTAATTGTTGATATAGCCAGGGTGCGCGACAGATAAGAGATTACTTGTCTGGGTGACATATTTTGGACAGACAAGGATGACCTATTCGCTTCCTGTCCGACTTGGTATGACAAGATTACTTTAGATAGTAATAATTTCTTACATCTGAAACACATTGTCGTATGAGTTTACAGATGTGTTGGTGAGTTCGCCTGCCAAGCAATCGGATGTTTTCATACCATATATAGGAGAGGTGACCTCTACATCACGCGCAGAATTATTCCATGTCGGAATATTTTCAAATTGCCCCACCCAACATTTTTGTTTGAAATGATTGGAGCCTTGAGCAGCTGCATAACAAACAGATGCGGGGATTGGACAGCATATAACCTGACACGTTTCAGTGTTATTTCACTGTGAGAATCGCTTGCCAAAGACACCAGACTTGCCAATAGTTAGATTCAGAATTCCATCTTATCAGACCGGACACCTTTTATTGGAGTATTCATAAGGACTTAAAAAAACAGACCTGGAAAGGTTTTAAGTATAGATATCCCAGGGGAAGCCCAAACAATACTTAAACGATATGTACATAAAACAAAGGAAAATATATAAGATTAATAACAGCAACAATATTTGTAAAAATAACAAAAATAATACTTCAGAAAGACATTCAACCAAATAGAAATTAAGCAACAAAAACTAACAAATCATTAATAAAAAAATAAAAAAAAAACAGGAAATTTAGCAAACTTACTAACTACTCAAATGACAAGGAAAGACAACGAGGTTTAAAAAAACACCAACTTAAAAAGAACAAATACTAATACAAGTTAAAACCAAGTGCAAAGGACAATAGTTATCTATATACAATACAAAACTGAAAATAAAATGACAAATACTAATATAAATTAAAACCAGCAACTGCAAAAGACAAAAGTTATTTAAATTTAATACATAATTAGTAAATAAAATGACACTAAATACCCCAATTATAACCAATTTTCAGATTGAACAGGGTAGACCAAGATGGAATGAGAAGAGGCAATAATGGTCATCTGTTAAGTGCCTGTTCTCCACCCATCACCTTTTCAAAACAACAACACCAACCAGGAAAACTCTTCTAATATTAAGAGGCCTAATCAAGTGCCTTAACTTCATTCATCTGAGCAAAAAGTCTGTAAGCCAGGATTGACGTAAGTTTTCATTTTACATTCTATATTTTCATTACTAACGTGTGAACTAATATGTATATATTACAATGTGAATATTAATATGTGAAAATCTCTAGTGGATATCCAAGTCATTTGAGGCTGGCAACCTCAGCGTATAGAATGATGATTTCATGACCCACCACTGCAAGGGCTGGTGACTGCTTTGCTGCTATTCTCTTAAAGAGAGTTAAAATCATAAGTAAGTCACAAGTTCCATATGGAGCAGGGAGGGAATGTTGAAAGTTTCAAACTCTCTCTTCAATTAGTGTAAATGTAAATGAAAACACATTTAATTTATATTGTGAACACTTTTCAATCAGTGGAAATGTAAATGTAAACATATTCTATCTGTACTATTAACCTTTCATTTAAATGTAAAGTAAATATAAAGCTGTTCAATTTAAAGAAAAGAAAGTTGTCTCTCCGAGGATAAAGTTTAATTCTCATTGTGGGTTAATTCTGAGTTAAATGGGATGGTGGAATAGGAAGATGGGGGAGGGGGGGGGGAGAGACATGGGTATGAGTCGGAAAACGCAATACTCAGGAGAGCGTTTCGTTTATATTCTGTTACCAAAGTAGTTGGTGGTACCAGGAGGGTACTAATCTCTGGAACAAAGGGAGGGTAGAAGTGGACTGACGTAGAAACGCGGGACCAGCTTGGTAGTTACTCTTTGACATTTATGGGAACGGGCTGTGCCTTTGATCTTGAACAGAGACGCGAGAACTCCAGTGACCTATCTGCACAGAACCAACCTGTTAGCGGGATCAGAACATACAAGTACCATAGGAAGTTAGGTAGCCCTATAAGCTACCAAGTGACCTCCTTTAAAATCTAACTTCCCAACACAACCGTGATGAAAACTTTTTTTGCTTATTAATTCATTATTCAAATTGTATAAAACCTTGTTAAACTTAAATAATTATTAAATCTGTTATTTGTAATTATACAAATTTAACTTCGATTCAATCATTTTAAATGTACTGCATGTTTGTCTCAGTCAATTTACTAAACACACTCTTAACAGAGCTATACCAGAATAATAATAATTCCACTGAGTAAATCAGAGGTGGGGGCTTGACGAGCTGAAAAAAAATAATTGCTTAATCCTTCACAAAATTTTGTCGGCAGATCATAGAATTTACAATGCAGCATTGTTTTCGCTTTTCTGAATATCTTGTGGACACAATCTTGGAACAGAAGCGTCATTACCCTTCTATCTACGTCTCTGCCAAGAGTAATCTTGTGCGAAGGTAGACACATTGGACGACCCACTTTAGATACTCTTGAGTTTTGGCCACTGTTGGACCACTACTGCAAAGCAGGGGACGCAACCCGTGAAAGCACTATTGTAAATGGTGTGTTCGTTTTAATTGAATTTTAAGAGTCAGTTATATAGTTTGATAATGTGGACACCATAGGAAGCGTGCACTGTGATTAGCTATACAGTTTGCATATTTTCTGTTACTGTTTATTATTTAAAATCCTTGTCTTATCTTGCTAGTTTGCATTTGTCATAACTGTGTTCATCTGCCCATAATCTACATCAGTTTTTTCTCCACAAGCTGTTTTTGTATGTCCTAAAATCGAACAATTTGAACATTGAATTATTGGAAGAATGTTTGAATTTTCATTGTTGTCGTTGAAATTTTAAGGCATTTCTGCCTTTCCACAGTAATTGTGACTACAGCTGTAATTATTATGTTCCTTTTTATTCTTTAGTCTTTTTGTATTCGTATTTAGGATTTTCTTAACTATGTACAGTATTTAAACTTATGTTAATTTAATCTCAGCTCCTTTGACAGCAATAGGTTTTTTTCCCAGATAATTCTAGTTTGATTTTAATACTATAGGATAACTCTACTTTAACTGGATTTCGTTTAATGAAGTTGTTCGGCTGTTTTGTCTACGTCGTGTTGTCCGTAGCAAGTATTATTCCAGATTTGGTTTGGCTGAACTTTGCTGTTAATCTGAAGTTAATAATTTTTCCCAGGATATTTATTATTTTATCGCTAGATAATGCTCACGTGCACTTCATTTCCTGATTAATGAGATACTTTCACTTTAGTTAATGTTACATTTTTGTAATGTGTAGTTTCGTTTCTAATTTTTTTTCCCGATGATTATTTTGTTCGATTACTACTGACTAACTCTAAATTACAGTGTTCTTGCTTCGTGAACAGAGAAATGGGAATGTCCGGTAGAAGATAAACGCATAACACACAAGAAAAGGTTCCCTCGTCTCTTGAGGTTAGTAGTAGCCTCTGTGTCTGGTTCAGATATGACAAATCTGAGTGACTGGGTTTCTCCAGTACTTTTGGGATAAGTAAATTTATGGATTTTTTATTATTCGATTTACGGTATAGTAAATTGAGAAAATCAAGAACACATGTGTTTGTGGAGAGATGTGATCGCCTTCGCCTTACCATGAGGATTTCACAATGATTGTTACTTAGTGTTGTATGTGATGTTGTATGTTACTACTATTTTTGTGTGTACCCTGATAAAGATTCACATGTACCTGTCGTTCCTTTTAATATGTTTTTATGATATATATATATATATATATATATATATATATATATATATATATATATATATATATATATATATATATATATATATATATATATATATATATATATATATATATACACAATTATACATTCACGTGGTTTGCTCTATATTCTTTCTGTTCAGAAACATATCGCGCTATATTGGAAGTGGACAGGCTATATTTAATCATATTTATTATTAATTATAATTAATTAACAATATGAATAATATTTGGGAGTGGAGAAACAAACAGTGATATCAAAATAAAAACACAAAGGGCAAAATGAGCTTTCACTGCATTGGGAAGTATATGGATATCACAAGAACTGAAGTCCAACACAAAAATGAAAATCTTCTCAAATATCAAAGCAGTACTGTTCTAAAACACTCTGAACAACACATTCTACAACTAAGAAGTTAAAGGTTTTCATAATTAGATGCTTGCCTAGAACCGAAGGATTGAAATAGTATGACAAAATCTCCAATGTGGAACTTGTGACAAGAACAAGAAAGTTGAGATGAAGGTGATGGCATTGGATATGGCACGTATTGTGGAAACCTGTTGATAGCCTTACAAGGCAGTCATTTGTCTGGAATCCCCAATGTAACAGAGATAGAAGGTGACCAAAACAGATGAAGAAGGTAACTAGAGATCGGCAGGAAAGTTATAAATGAAGCATGGAAAAATATGAGCGGAAGGCACAGTATGAGATTGCTAATCTTAAATAAGTTGAAAGCATGTGATAGTAAGGGAGCTAAACAGTAATTAAAAATGAATATCAAAAATATTTTCACGAAAACCCAAATCAAAGCTTAAAAAAATCCGCAAATTCTTCTTTATAGCCAAACAGTAATTGAGACAAGGTGAAGCAGGTACAGAAGCTTATAAAATATTTAAACAAAGGTTGCATTACATATGACAGGAAGATAAACACAGTAAAATCAAAATGCATAAAAATCAAGTCAGTATTGAAACATGAATAATCACATTTAATCAGCATTCATACAGAGGGTGGACCACGAACTAGAGAAATGAAACAGATTTATAAAGTGTTGAAAGCTGTCTATTACTGGGGATTCTGTCATTCGTCGTTTCTCTTTTCGCTCCCTGTGGGGCATGCCGTCAATACTGCAGCTGGTCCCTTGCAGGAAGCCTGCACAAAGCATTCATAAGCTGTTGCAGCGGCGGTTTCTGTAGCAATATGTTTTATATGATGACGTTGTCAGTCCCATGTATAAATTCGTATGTCGCAGCCTGCTGGGAGAACACGTCCTGGAGCAGGTCAACAACTTGAAATACCTTGGGTTGTCATAGACTGGAAAGGAGGGATCAAAGAAGAGTTGGCTACCTGAAGAGCAGCTGTTGGAAAAATTTCTCATGCCATATGTCGAGGATTCCTCAGTAAAAGAGAAATTGGCAAGAAGACGAAGATGGCTGTATACAGCTCCACCTATGTCGCATTTTTGGCTTATAGATGCAAGTCATGGGAAATGACTACAACATAAAAGCCAGCTCCAAACCTCAGAAATGAGGTATCTGAAGAAGGTGGTTGAAGTAACAAGAAGAAAAAAGGGCCGCAACCAGAAGATACGCCATGGTCTCAAAACCCAGACCCTGCAGACCCGAGCAGAGCAGTCCATATTACGATGGTTTGGCCATGTCTGCAGAATGGGAGAATATCGGTGATGCGTGATGCCATATGATGATGGATGGCATCCGCATGTCTGGTTTTGTGTAGTGTGTAGATGTGTTCAGTCAAAACAATGTTCATGCAACAATAACAGGGCAATCCACATAGGACGTCAGTAAACTCACGACGTATAAAGTCAATGAGTCTTGAAACAGCCGTTGACGTTTTTCTTCATTATTTATTGTGGACGCCACAGTGACAAAATGGTTACGCAAATGTGTAGGCACATCAAACAGTCATTATCACAGCAACATTCAATACAGCAATAAACGGTAGACAGCATTACAATGATGAGTCAGATGCATGTTATATTTCATAGTGCTGTAAATGTAGTCAGGTGGAAAACTCCATCCTTTTCTATAACAGCCAGGAGATAACCAGATGTATGAGATCAGTTCACTCTCCTTAGTTTGACTTCAGCAAGACAGACACGTCTGCCGAAGTATAAATAATGTCCTCAAAAAATATCCTCTAGATAATAAAGGTTTTCCAAACCTAGTTCATTTAACAAAGTAGCAAGTAATGGTCCTTGGTACCTGCATCAACCGATGCAGTACAATGCAGCGACATGTGAGCTGGGAAAGAACATCTCGTGACGACGACTTTCGCAGACAGGCTATGAATCGAAATCGCTCACGACCCAAAATCAATAGAGTTAATGAAAATGTTAATTTACCTTGCTTTCAAGAAATACAGAAATATCACGCCTCCCGGCATGTGCAAATACACTAGAGGTATTATCCCGAATAAACGAAATATCCATAAGAGGACTACACATCCCTGACAGAACAAAAATAGCGGAGATCCCCTCTTCAACGAGGCATCTCTTTCGCCATTCCAAATCGCTCACCCCACTAGTGGTGGGCGGAAACCGATCGACAAAACAACAAGACAAGTCATGCGCAGTCCAGCGCAAAAATGACCACAGCTCAAAAGTTAACTGCATTCGATACTAACGCGAGAAGACAAATGCTTACCGAGAAAAGTGACTATAGATTTCAAGCAGTTGTTGCCCTTGCGTTATAAAACAGATATTGAAATAAAACGATGTTGCGAGAATTTATCACGCAACATATCACCACCTCCTCCCGATAAAAAAAAAATGTGGAACATATTTTTTTTTCAATATCAAAGAGCAAGCGATAAGCGGCTCAAAACGCACGAATTATGCGCTGATAATTAATTAAATTGCCAAACAATAGGCTAATTATAGAGTGTCTGGTGAGGATATACCTCAACAGAAAAATAAATATGTCTCAAAAAATATTCACATCGGGGAGGTGTCACCAACACACATCACGTTAGCATGTAAACACAATATACGTATGCAAGTTACTATAATCATCATTAAACAGCATACTCTAATATTGTCTTTAAAAATGGATGTACAAATCTGATAGGAAAATTTAAATAGTACATTCTTTGACATGTAATGACATAAGTACATAGCAAAGTTAAACTACATGACGATCCAGGACATATGCTCTGGTATTCCGAGGGTAAGTACACAATCTAGAACTCGTAAGGTAAGTCCTCAGCTCAACAATGACATTCTGAGAAAGTACAAGCAATATAATGCTAATTAATAACTAATATGCTTCATAAGGTACAATACATTATTAATAATTGTGGCTGTTTAGTAAACTAACGGCCCTTATATTAACTACTCAGTCCTCCTCTATCATTTTAAAAAACGAACAGAAGAAGATGACAACAAAGCACGATAGTGTGTACATATAAAGTAAGTACAGATTTGCTAATCTATTGTAGAAATATAGGTGTGTTATGACTCTGTAATATATAGAAATATAGGACAGAAGTATTAGTTGGAGTCATGTGGGCATCTAGACAAAATGTCAGCCATCACATTATCCGCACCACGGATAGCTCGTACCGTGAAGTGAAAAGGTTGAAGAGCTATAGCATATCGAGTGGATCTCGAACTCTTCAAATTCTTAGTCTGAATAGCTGTAAGAGCTTTCTGATCAGTCTCTAGAATGAAATGTGCGCCCAGGAGGAATCTTTGTAGCTTTAGAATTGACCAAACCATCGCTAACAACTCACGGTCTAAAACCGAGTAGTTCCTCTCTGCCGCATTTAGTTTTCTAGAAATGTACATAACAGGATGCAGAGTATTTGCATATTCTTGCATCAGTGCTGCTCCAATCCCAGTGGATGAAGCATCACTCCGAAGAACAAAAGTCCTATCAAGAGTAGGTAATCTTAAGATGGGAGGAGAAGAAAATATATTCTTGATTTGGTCTAGTGAAGATTGGCATTCTTCAGACCAACGGACCAGATTAGGCGAACCTTTCTTCAACAATGTTGAGAGAGGTGCCATGATCGAAGATAAATTTGGAAGAATAAATCTCCCATAAAATTGAATTAAACCTAAGAGACTCCTAACTTGTTTCTTCGTTTTAGGAACAGAGATGTTCAGTATTTTGGAAGTATTGTGGTCTTCTGTCTTCAAGAGACCATGACCAACACGATGACCCAGGAAAGAGATTTCACCAAAACCAACAAAAGCTTTAGAAGGTTTTGCTGTCAAATTATTCTCACGTAGAGTGGACAGTAAGTCATATAACCCTAAATAGTGATCTTCCCAGGTATCACTGAAGAGACAGATGTCATCTAAGTATGCGATGACATCCGAACGATGTGACAGAATTCGACGCATCATGCGAACGAAAGTGGCAGGGGCGTTCATGAGACCAAAAGGCATAACATTCCATTGAAATAGACCCCTAGGTGTAGAAAAAGCAGTAAGAGGTTTGGCATGCTCTGCTAAAGGCACTTGCCAATAACCTTTAGACAAGTCAAGTTTAGTGAAGAATCTAGAATTAGAAAGTCTAATCAGTAGATCTTCTAACAAAGGCATCGGTTCAGCGTCGAACTTTGTGACCTGATTCAATTTGCGATAATCAACGCAAATTCGTATGTTCTTATCCTTCTTCCGGACAATAACCATGGAAGAAGAATATGGTGAAGTCGATGGTTCAATTATATTTAATTGAATCATTTCATCCAATTCCTTTTCCACTTGCGACTGAAAGTGTATAGGAATAGGATACGGCCTAACCCTAATTGGATTATTGTCGGTAAGAATTATGTCATGTTCTATGACATCTGTGTGTCCAGGAATGTCAGTGAGAACATCCTGAAATGTTTGTAACATCGACGAGACTTGTCGATGTTCGTCACCAGAAAGATTAGGAGAAACAGAAACGTTTTTCCAAGATTCCGTAGAATGTAATGGAACCACTGGAAGGGGAAGGTTGACATCAGAGAAGGTAGCTTCCTCATCCTGAATGACAGACAGGGATGAATAATGACCGTGAGGTGCAGGAGCATCATCCGTTGCCTGGAAAATAGGCAGCAAATAGTCCGGACGTTCGTGAAATTCCGAAAGCATGTTTATGTGGAAAGTTTTATGCTTTCCATCAATATCGACCACATAGTCAACATCGGAAATCCGAGAGACTATTGCATACGGACCTTTCCATGCAATAAGAAGTCTATTTTCCCTACTGGGGAGTAGGACGAATGCTTTGTCACCTGGACAAAGTTGTCGTAGACATCTATTCTTGTTAGCAAACTGCCTTGCCTTCTCTTTAGCAATTTCTGATGAAGCAGTTGCTAGCTTACATGCCTCAATGATCTTTTGTCTAAGAGCAATGACATACTCATATGAGGATTGAGTTTCATCGCTAATATCATCGGCAGTGATGAGATCGTGTAATAAAGACATAGGGCCGCGTGGACGCGCGCCAAAGACAAGTTCGAAGGGAGAAAATCCTGTGTGTTCATTAGGGACTTCTCTATAGGCAAAGAGAGCCGCGGGTAAAACCCTGTCCCAATCTTGAGGATGATCTTCAGTTATCTTACCAAGCAAAGTCTTGAGCGTTCTATTCAGATGCTCAACTAACCCATTAGACATAGGATGGTAGATACTACTGAGAGATCGTTCAATATGTAAGGTAGACATTACCTGTGACATAGTGTCAGATATGAGTTGAGTGCCATGGTCTGACAATATTTCTCTGGGGAATCCCAAGCGAGAAAATATCAACCAAAGAGCATCTGCGATATCTGTAGTAGATATGCTCTTAAGAGGAATAGCCTCTGGCCAACGTGTGCACATATTGACACATGTAAGGATAAACTGATGTCCTCTGGCCGACTTGACCTTAAAAGGGCCAATAATATCTATGGCCATTTTCTGAAACGGCCGAATAGGAATGTCAGCAGCCTGGATAGGCGCAGCATGTCGTGGTCCTCTAGATTTGACCTCCTGACATACCTTGCATGATCGGCAGTAAATACGAATGTCCTTATTGACAAAAGGCCAAAAGAAAGCCGCAAGGACTCTCGACTTCGTACGGGCAAAACCCATATGTCCAGCACATTGCGAGTCATGAGCATGTTGTAATATTTGGACTCTCATGCTCTTGGGAACAAGAATTTGCGAATGTGCCGACGTAGTCGAATCTTGTACCATACGTACAAGTACGCCGTTTCTCATTGCAATCCAAGATTTTCTATTTGTATCCTGATTCGGATCACCTTTCTTCGCAAGAACGAAGAATTTTTTTTAAAGAAGGATCTTCTTCTTGCAATTTTATGAAAGAGTCACGAGTAATTACTAAGTGACTATCTTGGCTATCAACTTCATTATCACTATTCAGTGAAGTTTCGGGTGTTTGTAGAGTTTGTGCTCTTGTAACTACTGCATTTGTAGCTTGCATGTTATTATCTTCCCAAGCAGCAATCTGCTGTGGGGTACACTCCCTAACTCCGTGAATACGACCAATAATAAGGTCCGCAATAGGATTAGGTAAGAGACAAGCATGCACATCTCCAGTAAAGAAAGGAGTGGCAATGCGAATTACAGCAGCAGGATATTTTTCTAGAGTGCCGCCAAATGTGACACATTTAATAACCCTTCCTGTAGCACAAGATGGATCTACAAGCGATTGTCTAACACCAATAGTGGTGCATCCGGAATCGAAAAGTAGTGAGACCGGAGTATCATTAACAAGACCCTTATGTAGAATTAAAGAACCCCTCCCGTCATGCGCAACAGCAGCAGGAAGAGCGGGAAGTGGGTGACCACAACTCAAAGTAGTTATGGTACCCGGTTCGAATAAAGTACTGCATTGGGGGCATTTGTTTGCTCTCTCAAAGTCAAAAGCAGAACTAGTGACAGCGTCAAAGTTTTTACTATCAACAACATGATTACAGGCTCCCTCAGTTTCCTGTTGTACAGCATTAGCCTGCTGATATCTCTTTTTTTTGTGTTGAGATCTACCCCGACTATTATTACCTCTGAAGTTATCAGAGTTATTATTATCTCTGCAGTTATTATTGTCTCTATTGTAATTGTTATACTGGTTCGAATTCCAGTTTCCACGATTACTATCATGTTCACATTGATGCGAACATCTATTTGTTTGGTTCTGAGGTCTTCGGCAGGAATAACCTCTATTACCATATCCTCTTTTGAAATGCTTATAATTATTAGGGTGATAGTAACGACCACTATCAGGTTGTCTCCAATTCTTCGAAGAAGAATCACCATGAAATTGGTTTCCATGATTTTGACAGAAATTACCGCTGCCCTTTCTATCAAAATTTTGTTGGGATCTACGAGCAAAGTTTTGACCATACGGAGCTGCCGAAGCAACTGGTAAACCTTCTTTCACCTTAGAGTTACCCATGGTTATGTGTGGGTGCGCAGTTACGTATTGGCAACAGAAATCTTCCATTTCTTTTATTGTTTTAGGTTTACGTTCATGAAGGAAAGCAAGGAAAGACTCATTGACAGACGACATGACTTTGTCTCTAAGTATTAAGTCCATAAGTCCTTCATAAGTTTTTTCCGTCTTAGATAGTTCAACCAATCGTGAGAAAGTAATGCGTATTCTTGCAATAAACTCGGAGAATTCAACTCCATTTTCAGGTAACATGTTTTTAAATTGTAGACGATAGCCGTCTTCGTTAAGCTGATATTTCTTTAACAAAGCGGCCCTGACAACCTCATAATTGCTCTTGTCAGGTTCATCCACCATATTTAATATACTTAGAGCTTTACCTGTCAGTATCCCTGATAACTGATAAACATATTTTGCTTTGTCTATGTTATGAGCTGTACATGCTTGTTCAAATCTGTCCAGATAGAACATTATGTCATCACTGGAAGGACTAAATGTTGGTAACTTAATCTTAAAAGTATCATTATTAGCCTTCCCAGAAGATGAACCCTTGTTTGAATCATTACCATTACTCATGCTCGTCAATTTCAATTTCTCCAACTCTAAAGCTAAGAGTTTTTCTTCATGTTCCATTTTTGCTTTCCTCTCATCAGACTCTCTTTGTAACTTCCTTTCTTCAGCTTGAGCCTGCATTTGAAGTCTTTCATTTTCAGCTTCTTTTTCAAGTCTTTTATTTTCAGCTTCTTTTTCAAGTCTTTTATTTTCAGCTTCTTTTTCAAGTCTTTTATTTTCAGCTTCTTTTTCAAGTCTTTTATTCTCAGCTTCTTTTTCAAGTCTTTTATTCTCAGCCTCTAGCTGTAGCTTTCTTTCCTCAGCTTCTGATTCCCTTTTTTGTTCTTCCATTTCCATTTGGAATCTCTTTTCATCCACCTGCATCTGCAGTTTCTTTTGTTCAGCTTCCATATGCAGTTTCTTTTGTTCAGCTTCCATTGCTTTATCATATCGAGCAGTTGCAAATTCTTCTAACTTATCACCAGTCTTCCCAAGCAATTTACCCTGCTCAATAAAGTGCTCAAATGTAGACATGTTGTCTAACATATGAGTCCAAAACCTGAAATAATTAACTAATTTATTTCAAACCTAAGTGTAACAAGTCTTAATTAAGCACTTGTATATTCACATCACATTATATTATCCCAGTCTCTGTGGGAAACAAGTCTCCAATCAAAGAACTTGTATATGAAATATCAGCACTCAAATCTTGATCATAAGTGCACTTCTCATTCAATAGTGCACGACACTATTCATCATTCATTTATCATCAGTATAGTAGTAACAGTGCATTAGCATAGCCCATTAACTAATTACTATAACTGTAAACAATGACTATGTAAACACATGCAGAATGTAAACATTGAAAATGTAAACAATACAAACAATGTAAACAATAACAATGTAAACAATAACAAAGATCAGCAACAATACAAAAACTTTCGCAGAAATCAACTAAAAATAAAGCAGAAATTAATGAAATATCACAAAAAATGTGACGATATCTGCGATAGAATTAAACAAAATACATGACACCACAGTGTATAAACAAAAATGTTGTATGAAACTAAATTATAGACAAGAGTAGGCTAACAAATACAAACAAATCACAACAAAACTAAAGAATGTGAAATAATAACGAAAACAATATTAAAACATGTCATCACAGCTAACATAAATAGCAACAGAAGTCGCTTAGCAAATTCCAGTATCGGAAATTTGCAAACCCTACAGAAAACGCTCACAATAGACGACCTCTATGACGTGGCATAATCTAACGGAGACACCACCCAACCGAGAACCCGCTGAAATATAAACATATAAATATACAAATAACATATAGACATATAATATATAGAATGAGATGATACACAGAAGACTCAGCAGAAGTATAAGGGCACAGTTTACATACAAACAGGCCACTTAACTTAAAGGCTTCCAATCGTAGAACAGCAGAAAAACGGATGTCAATCAACGTCCTAAAGAGCGAAGCTCCAACGATGATGGCACATCTGAACTGCTTCCACTGCTAACACGATGGTACAAGAGCTTCTGAAATACTGTGTGTTGAGTTGTTTCGGCACTTGACCTTCTAATCCAAAAGTAAGTTGATGGAAATCGGTACTTGGCCTTCTTCAGAAAACAACCCGTTTCAACCGGCACTTGACCTTCTCAAAAAACGACAGCACTGGAACCTTGACAGCAGCAACTTGCTTGACTTGCGTAAAAGATAACAGCAGTCCGAGTTATCCGGCAACATGTAACAACGCCGGGTACTGTCAAATTCTTGTTTCCGTCAAAAGTTGAAATTTTGACTTTTACCGGGCAACGCCGAGTACTTTGAAAATTTTGAAGATGTTGACTGTATTGAAGAATGTTAATTTCTTGAAGGATGCTGATGAATTCTTGTTGAAAATGAAGTGGGTAAGGGACCCCGTGTTTGCTAGTACCAGAATCAAACCAGCTTATGGCCACCAAATGATGCGTGATGCCATATGATGATGGATGGCATCCGCATGTCTGGTTTTGTGTAGTGTGTAGATGTGTTCAGTCAAAACAATGTTCATGCAACAATAACAGGGCAATCCACATAGGACGTCAGTAAACTCACGACGTATAAAGTCAATGAGTCTTGAAACAGCCGTTGACGTTTTTCTTCATTATTTATTGTGGACGCCACAGTGACAAAATGGTTACGCAAATGTGTAGGCACATCAAACAGTCATTATCACAGCAACATTCAATACAGCAATAAACGGTAGACAGCATTACAATGATGAGTCAGATGCATGTTATATTTCATAGTGCTGTAAATGTAGTCAGGTGGAAAACTCCATCCTTTTCTATAACAGCCAGGAGATAACCAGATGTATGAGATCAGTTCACTCTCCTTAGTTTGACTTCAGCAAGACAGACACGTCTGCCGAAGTATAAATAATGTCCTCAAAAATATCCTCTAGATAATAAAGGTTTTCCAAACCTAGTTCATTTAACAAAGTAGCAAGTAATGGTCCTTGGTACCTGCATCAACCGATGCAGTACAATGCAGCGACATGTGAGCTGGGAAAGAACATCTCGTGACGACGACTTTCGCAGACAGGCTATGAATCGAAATCGCTCACGACCCAAAATCAATAGAGTTAATGAAAATGTTAATTTACCTTGCTTTCAAGAAATACAGAAATATCACGCCTCCCGGCATGTGCAAATACACTAGAGGTATTATCCCGAATAAACGAAATATCCATAAGAGGACTACACATCCCTGACAGAACAAAAATAGCGGAGATCCCCTCTTCAACGAGGCATCTCTTTCGCCATTCCAAATCGCTCACCCCCACTAGTGGTGGGCGGAAACCGATCGACAAAACAACAAGACAAGTCATGCGCAGTCCAGCGCAAAAATGACCACAGCTCAAAAGTTAACTGCATTCGATACTAACGCGAGAAGACAAATGCTTACCGAGAAAAGTGACTATAGATTTCAAGCAGTTGTTGCCCTTGCGTTATAAAACAGATATTGAAATAAAACGATGTTGCGAGAATTTATCACGCAACAATCGGCTATCACGACAAGTCTGAGGTGTAAAAAGCCAGTGATCTAAACCTCCAGGGCGACCCAGAGTTCGTTGGAAGGACAACATTAGACAATCTCTGAAGGACCGAGGACTAGATTGAAACCAGTCCAGAAGGATGACAAGCGCGATAGGATAGTATGGCGCTCTGTCTGGCAAATCTCTACATCCCAGGGAAGAAGAGGAACGACTAAGTAAGAACGTTAGTCGCATCCTACGAAATGCCTGGGAGATCAGTAGTCATATTTTTCCTTTATCAGCTCAGAGATCGCGGAAACTACGCGGGGCCGCTGTGACATTAGAAAGGGGAACAATTATTCATTTATTATTTATGCTAACATTTCCCTACATTAACCAAACTCTTTTCTTAAAAAAGCTGATACGGAAACATACATTTTGCTAGAAGCGCTGGCTAAAGGCGGAGAAGTTCAATAAGACATCTAATCAGAACTAACTGTACGTAAGAAAAACGATCAATCATACCTCATCAGAGAAACATAGATAATTCCTCATATAAAGTATTGTCTTATCCATGCGTCACTTTTTTCCCATCTTTTGCCATCAAATCTTTTTCATGCCACGCTTCAGGCCTTGAAATTAAATTTAGCGCCTGTTAAACAACGTGCAATTTGTTCCCACTATATTCCATGGCGCCGTTTATTTTTTAGAAATAGCCCAGAATTTTTCCCCATTTATATTATGCAGTTCGGGTAAGTATGAAGTGTCTCTTCCACACACACTGAAATATATATATATATATATATATATATATATATATATATATATATATATATATATATATATATATATATATATATATATATATATATATATATATATATATATATATATATATATATTTATTTATTTATTTATTTATTTATTTATTTAAAACCAGTGGAGTCTTCTATGCTTTCATGCCACACTGTTTCCATATTTCCATACTTCTGAAGCAAAATATATGACCAAAGGAGAAATAAGTATCTTCTTCAGGGCATGCAGCAGAAAGAGCTCACAATATAAATATTTTCTGCCATGTTTTGCGGATGACTTACTTGTAGATAATAAAATGTTGAGGACATTTGGTTAGATTACGAACACATTTACTTTGAATACTTGCCATCGAGGCTAGAATACGTTACTGGTCACAAAGCAGATTATGGGAGAAACAGATATCGGCGGTGGTTGAAGTATCTGAGAGAATTGGTTTCACACGCCATACTTTTTATAGCATGTGGTAGTTTTCCAGTGTTTGAGGCATTGACTTTTGATTCGCGTTGTTTCAATATAGCTATTAGTTTAAGTATATAACAAACGTAAATGGGTATGTTGTAGGCGCGTTGAAGAATTACAGCTGTAGAAAATTAGGCAACACAGCAGTGGAAGAAATGAAACGCTTACCTGGGAATCAAACCTTCGACCACCTGAACGGCGCCATCGCTTTGCTACGGGTGAGAATAGTGACTAAGGAAACTGCCAACTGAGCACCACCAAGATAGTGCTTCGTGGACAATGGTCATTATCACGACCACTCCCCGCAACTGTTAAGGGTCGGTTCTTTGTAAGTTTTTGTAAAAAAGTTATGGTAGTGTTACACAGTTATTAAGAAAATTGAACGAGGATTCATAAAACTGAAATTGAGACAAAATAAAAGAAAAACGTATTTTAAATGTCATGGCCACGAAAACTAGCACCCCGTCACGAGCGCTGGAGAAAATCAGCCCTGAATATTGGCCTCTCGGCCTTAACGAGTTAGAATCTGCTCCACTTGTGAGGAAAATGGGGGAGGGGGGGCGTGGGGGGGGGGGGGTAAGATTGGACCCATGCAGTAAATAAAGTGCACAAGAGAAGTGGTTTTGAAGATCGAACTACCTAATCCAATGGATCATAATTACCCACAGGATTTGGCAACTATACCACAAACAAGAGTGGAGGAATCATTATCATCATCCTTTTCCGTTGCATTCTTTGCGGAACATGTGAGCACCACTGTAGCTCATCTCCTTGCGGGAAGCCTGAACCAAGCAGCCTCATGCTCTGGCAGCGGTGGTTTTTGTCGACATTTGTTTTACATGAAGCTGCCAGCTCCGTGCACAACATCATATTAGTCGCCTTGTACGACATGCATTAGCGTGCAGTAGGGCATATTATTTTGTTGTCTCTTCAGAGACCGCACGGAACTATATGGGATAAGTGGCTGAATAATGTAGCAGAGGCGGACAACAGTAAATCTGCTGGCTATATAATCTTTCACAGTTTCTTCCTATTCTTCATCTTTTCTATTATTTCTTCCCACATCTCCTTTATTCATCATCATCATCACCCTTCACCTCCCCATGTAGCATAGGCCTTCAACTAACGCATGCCAAGTCCTCCTGCCGCGTGTCATCAGCCCGAGAGCTTTCCATGTCTTCTCCATCTTCTTCCTGTCTCTCTCCAGTTATCTTCTCCATGTATTCTTTGGTCTCCCTCTAAATTTCTTATGCTGGAGATTCCCGAACACGGCCTGTCAGGAAATGTTATCACAAGGTATCATCAGCGTGGAACTGATGGCAAGAACCAGACAAGTGCCAGTGGAACAAGAGTTGAGAAGAAGACGCTGGCGATGGATAGGACACACATTGAGGAAACCTGTTGATAGCATTACAAGGCAGTCCTTGTTCTGGAATCCACAGGGAAAGAGAGGCAGAGGTAGACCAAAAAACACATGGAGAAGAGAACTGGATACAGAGGTGAAAATGATGAGGAAAACATGGAAATAACTTTAGCGGATGGCACAGGACAGGAAGACTTGGCATGTGTTTGTTGAAGGCCTATGCTCCTTGGGGAGCTAAAGGGTATTGATTGATTGATCATCAATGTGTGCTCTATCTATCCCCAGAGTCTTCTTCTTGTCATCTCTTGTTCCACACGCAATTGTTTAGCTCCTGTCATCAGATCTACATTAGTGATTATGTCATTCAACTTCTTGTCTACGCAAGCAAACATTTATGAAAGTCTGCAGCCTTTTGGTTGTTGTTGTTGTTTTTTAAGTTGTTCTCAATGTTTCAGAGCCACACAATAGGATTGACTTGACATTCTTTATACAACGCTTTAGTAAAACATTTCACAAACATTTCAACGTATACGTATTGAAGTTATGTTCCCCAGCTGGTTATGATAGATTACGCATATGAATATGAAACGTTCAGATTATAAGTGCGGATAGAAGAAAACACCGGCTTGACAAATAAAGTGATGCGACTCTCCCGTGATTCCATTTCTCTCGAGGACAGTAGACAGAAATGTGAAGAAACGGTTCCCTTGATAAATGACTAATTTATGGCCACGAGAAATTTGACTGATTGCTTGAATACCTAAGTGGAATATCAACTTTCACAAGATATTATGTACGTAGATTTAAAAATTGGCGTACAGCTTTCGTTCATCAATCAACGCAAGAACAAATTTACCCGCGGGTATGCACCGACGTGTTAACTGACATCAGCAAAAGCTTCCAGGACTAATTTATTCATATGACACAGAAAAGCGAGGTAATTGAGGGTTATCAATTTAATGAGCAAATCTCTTGGACAAGGAAATCAGGAGGAGCACTTTGCTGATGGTTAAAACGATTAGCTTGCAAAATAGGAGTCAGTCTTTTTTATATTTTCCACAGAAAAAAAAATTAAATTTGCATAAATATATAAAGTCTTAGCAATTTAAAGCATACTTTCTCAAACCAAAAAATAACTTTTGTAGCCTTATATATACACTCAATCCTCTCTATTTGCGGAGGTTAGGTTCCTTGAAAACCCCGTGAATGCAGAAATCCGCGAATACGGAACTATTGATCCTATGGGAAAAAGGGGGCTAGGTTCTTGCGTGACACTTTTGCTACAGATCACCATAAGTTCATCATTTCGAGTACCCTTCTTGAACAAACAGCTTTTTTTATTATACTGGGCATTTTGTAAATGTATTTTATACACAGTTTTCTGCGTAATAGTACACTAAATACAATCTTTTGGTGTACCAATACTCACTCACCCTTTCACTCATACTGTCATTACTCATTCACGCATCCACACACACACACACACACGCGCGCATTATTACAAAATCCCTGGAAAGCAAACATTAAAAACACTGTAGACGTAATTTGTGCGTTCTCTGGGGCCAATTCACGCACAGCTCTACGTGAATATCGTCATCTTTTGGCGGAAGATCGAGAAAATTGTGCAGCCTGAAATTACACTCTTCATTCATCCTCATCCTTTTCCTTATATCTCTTTATGGAGAGGGAACTACTGCTGCACCTGGCGCCCTTTCAGGAAGCCTGCACCAGGCAATCAAATTGCTGCCCCAGCGGTTGTTAATGATGTAATTTGTTCTACAAGGTTGCCAGCATGGTGCACAGCATCTTATTAGTTGCCTCGTACGACATGCCTGAGACAACAGTAGCCCTATTATTATCCAAATGTCTCCTATCCAAAGCTAGCTCCTTCTCCTCATCTCGTATTCTACTGATGTTCATCCAGTTCTTTCTATCAGTTGCACATTGATGTTCTTGTCATACCATCTCACATTTCTTATCTCCACAAGGACCTATTTTATGAAACTTAGCATTTTTCTGGTTGTCATTTATTTCCATGTTTCAAAGGTATACAGTAGGATAGTCTTGCTTTTTTTAGTTGAAGATGCTATGTTTTAAGTCACAATGATTGAATGTTTGAGCAACAGTGAGCGAATACTAATGTTAAATGTAAATAATATGTTTCGCCTTTGGAAAATTTGTTACGATCTGCGATCTGTAAATCTTATGATCCGGAAAAGTCAGTTTTTTTGTTTAGATAGTTGTAATCGTGATGATTAAAGTTGACAAGAAAATAAATATGTACGTTAAATCAGGTGTGTTTGATTAGTTATAAAGACACTTCATTCTCAATTTTTGACTTTACAAAACATAATCTAACCATTGTAATATTTAGAACATCATAAATGTTGGCACAAACGGGTCAAAGATCAAGGTGTTGCAAACAGTCTTAAGCAGACAATTCAGTCGCCATGCTTCATGCATTCGTGTGACTAGCTAAAATACATTGCGTAAAACAGTATTTGAAACATGAAAAAAACGGGACTATGGATAGGCTTCGAAACAAATTGTATGCCATTAACAGATGGGAAGAAATGCGCGTTATTTCAGTCCGCGTGCAAATTAGTTCCAACGCCAAAATTGCGCGGCTTTTCCGTTAAACGTGAAATGTTTTGTGGGAAAACTGAAGTACTCAAAATACCCTTTATAGCTTAACCGATTTAATCAAATTTGAAATTGGTCAACACATTTTCCCCAAATTTTAAAATGCGAATATTTATCAGAATCGTGATAGTAGGTTCTCGGCTGATTCTTGAAACGGACGGACTAATGTATACTAGTAGAGCTTTATGTTAATGTCCTTTACGAACACACTTTACAAAATCATGAACATTAAGTTGCAGTTAAACTTGATTGAAACTAAACTGCAGTTCCTGTTAACTGCACGCAAAGTGTTCGGCTTTGACGAATTCTCCAGCAACCAGTTTCTGTTGCTATTATTGTTCATTTACTCTTCCACATAGCTTGCTGATGTATGGGGGGTCTCCAGAGTTTAACTCTGACCGAGAATTCCCTAATGACGTGACACTGGGGCAAACATTTCAGCGTAAATCTAAAGGTTCTGTTATCATCAAAGGTCAAGTTCATTTATCCAGACTGACCGGGGAGTGTATTTGCTTGCCGTAGGAGGGGCGCAGTCTGACAGCTGAAAAATTTGAAACTGAAGCAGAGCAACGCAAGATGATACATATTTGTTGACTCTTGACCTACGACATACAGACATATTTTCTACTACAGACATATTTTCTGAACCTGAACAGAAACATTAAAATAAGGAGACTGAAATGTCGAACTTATAATAACAGCTTGTTTGCAAGGCATAACGACTTACAAACATAAGACCTTCAGTAAGGGGAAGAAGTAGGTTAATGATAAGCAAATTACGGAGATCAAATGTCAGCTAAGTGTGATCACAGAATTGAGTACTTTTCAGGGTTTGGAAATGTAGGAAATTCGCTGCCACCAGTTGTCCTGTACAATTATAGAATTCTAGTCGCTAATGTTGTATGTCTCTAATATCATCGTCGTTACTCGTCAGCTACCAAACGTATGTGAGTAACGTATACAATAATGTAAATATCGAGTATTTATACAGTAAATTATGTTAGAGAGAAGATAAACACCTATGCAGGCCACCAAGAACCACTTTTGTCAGTAGTGAAACGTCGAAAGCTTGCCTGGTTTGGGCATGTAACTCGTCATGACTCCCTTTCGAAAATGATCCTCCAGGGAACAGTCGAAGGTAAACGGAGAAGAGGAAGGCAAAGAAAATCCTGGGCTGATAACATCAAAGAATGGGCAGGACACGGTTTTTCCACACTTGTACGCATTGCTGATGTGATGGGGCCGAAAAGGAGACGCCCGCCCCCTACCTGTTTCTAGGCAGATTATTTTCGATGTGCGCGAAGCATTCTGGGATGTGAAAAGTTTTCATGAAGATATATTAGTTTAGGCCATAATAAAGCCTGAGAATTAGTTGTGATGTGTTATATGTGGTAGTCGTGTGTAATATTTGATAATTGTGAGTCTTATTTGTGTTTTCGCTATTCCTAAAGCGATAATCGCGTGTGATATTTAAGTAGCCAAGATTAATACGCCCAGCACGCAGTAAGTGAGTGATGCGCCATAGGGCCTATATAAAGAATGCGATAACCAGCAGCGGCCCTTTTTAAGTATCAGCCCAGACGAGAGAGAACGAAACGAGGCGCCCTGTGTACCCACACAGAAGAACACAAAGACATGACACGTGAGTTAATTTAAATTAGCATTAGTTTTATATTATTCCGAAATAATATCGATGTGACTATTTTAATGTTTAGTGAAATAAATAGATAGATGTGTTCCCAAAGGAAATGTCTTTTTAGGGCATTATGATTTAGTCTCGAAATGATAGATGAGTGAAAATAATGTTTGATCGGTTTTATTAGGCACGCAAAGCCCAAATCACAGATGTGAGAGTGTGATCACTACAATGAAAACTGGATTTTACGTACAAAATATCGATTTTTTACTTTTGAGCTTATTTTATTAAATAATCATGGAGGAATCGATTGAGCAAGGTTTTATAACATAAAAAATGCATTTGATGTATCAAAAAGCATATTTGTAGTGAAATTGACAGAGATACAACGGTAAAATATCTCCAAAGATAACATTTAAGGATAAAAACATAATGCGTAGGCTGCGAATAGTACATGATCGCCTAGACCGCGGGTCATCATCCTCCATAATAATTGACTTGCTAGACAGGAGGGGAACGGCGGATCAAAAAGGAAAAAAATATGACTGGAAAGATTGCGTGAGACTAGAAAGGCTAAGGAGACGCAATTGGGGGGGAAACGGAGAAAAGTCACGTTTCCCAAGTTGACATAAAAAGTAAGCAACTCGACAGAAGGGACCATAGATATGTTACGCCACAGTCATTTGTTGGACGCTTTTGCGCGATACCAAGGCCTTGATTTGAATTCAGCGGCTAAACGCAGATGTTAGGAATATTACAAAAATTAAAAAGTACTTTTTTCTTAATATTAATGTTAGGAATATAAAAATTAGCTGGCCGGATGGCCTATTCTGAGCAGTGAACTAATATGTTCTTAATTTTACAGACGGATAGATAATATTGAAGATAATGACAAAAGACAGTGTTGTTCACATCATCGACAGACTGTATTGAATCTAAAAGTGTCGCTAATTGCACAAAAAACACGACTTTGGGACGCAGGTGTTCAAATTTACTTAGTATGGAGGAGAGGGTTTTTGGGTGGTAGCTGTGTCTAAATATAACTTTTAACGAAAAAATTTTGGAGGGGAGAGAAAGGTTGGTTCAAAAATCAAGTACATTTTGTAGAAACACAAGTAGAGACGGACAGACTAACAGATAACCATCCATACTTGACTGAAGCATGACTGAAATGACTTTAGTGTAGGAATTTGAAATTCAAATAAACCTAGGCAGTGATTGGCCACAGACAAGCATATTGTCGGCGCTTAGACGCGGATTTGGGGTCATTTCTCAATAGTTGTTCAGTGATAGACACAGATTTTAAAGTGTGGTGATTTCCATATGAAAGAAAGTGTAAGAAGTTTAGGGACGCCATACTATAGCCAGCAGCTCAGCTGAGTTTTGCTAGCAGTTCTGTGTTATTTATTCATAATCTGGTAAGATTGAAATTATTTCCTTATATATTTTGAATATTGTTTCATGTTCGAGTGATTTGATACTGCCATATCGAAATCTAGCCTTACAAACAAGTAGGGATTTGCTCTAGACCCCCCGCCCTAGTCAGGGTCTAGGGACCAACAATGTACATAAACTCCAGCAGGGGTTAGGCAAGACAGATCAAGTGTTGAGAATAATGAAACATATTACCTATCCTCTTTTAGGGCAGACAACTAATAAATATTTTTCAGAATCTATAGTCTGGGAGGATCTATCTGATGTAAAACCACCATGGTAAATGTGCTGTTTGGTCAGAGAGATCTGACCTGTCTGTATGATGTGGTTGTTGTGTCAGTGTTGTGTCCAGACGTGGGTAGAGAATAGATTTTGACACATGGCCCATACTTTGATTGCAGAGCTGCGAGTTTCTGTTGTCAACAAAGCAGTGACTATTCAGTTGGTGACTTTACTCGAGTGTATCTGTGCAGTACTTGTGACAGAGACCACCATTATTGCCCGCCAGCACGGAGAGGTGGGACCACCTGATTTCAGCACCAGAGCTACAACGACAAGATGAGTGAGCCTCTGGTCTGCTGGACATTCACCAACGCTGTGTAGTTACTAATACCCTCATAAAAATTCCCACCATTTTCTGGACACTGTGTAGTCAATATAGACAGGTGTGATGAGGCCACCCCAACAGCACAAACATTAAATATCCTCCCAAGTAGATGACTACTAGAACATTTTAATAAAACTAACTAGTATAGTACATATATATGTACACTATTGCATTTATGATATAATATTCCATGCATTTCTTTCATAATCTCTAAATCTTTTTAAGTTCTGGTCAACCTAAAAAATTGATCCAGAACAAAATAAATGTAATATAATTTTATCAAAAAATTTACACACGTGAGTTAGTTCAGTGTATTTTAACATTTATTAATATTATTAGTCTTGTTAAATATCTGTGGGTATATCTATAACCTATTACACCACACTACATATCATAACCCTAGACACTTTACGTAGCCACATTCATTAAAAAAAATTAAGTGTGAGGTCGTAGTGGTAGCAAGAAAGGCCTTCTGACAATTCACAACTACATTTTATCTCAGGAGCCTTCACAGCTGGCCTCATACAATTACATTTAGTAATATCACCATCATACAATACCATCAACACCACTACATAAATTGGGGTCTTGTCCAGGGATAATTAGCCCAACAGTAATATTAGGATCTCCTGGTGGGAGAAATAAAAGTAGGGAAATAAATTGTAAAATTCCCTTTAAAATTAAAAGTGTCCCTACAGATAAAAGTTGGTGAATCTTCACAGCCAGTAATAATTAATTAGTTAACTGGTTAGTTAGAATTGGTTAGACTATAGTCATAAGAAGTACTTAGTGTATTTACTGGTTAGAGATTTATCTTGTATATTATTATATTGTCTAAAAAGTATGGCGGAGCTGGCAAAATTTAGATCAGCTGCTGTGCTCACCGCGAAGGAGATGGGAATGGATGGTCAAATTTTAATTCAATACGTAACGGCTGAATGTGATAAATATATTGAACGGGAAGAAAGGAGATTAGAAAAAGAGGCTGAAAGAAAATTGGAGTCTGACAGGTTGGTTGAAGAGAAGAAGTTAGAGGCTGAGACTAAGAGGTTGCAGATTGAGGCTGACAAAGAGGCAAAGGCATTGGAGGCAGAAGAAAAACGACAGCAAAGGGAGGCAGAAGAAAAACGACAGCAAAGGGAGGCAGAAGAAAAAAGGTTGACTGCCGAAAGGGAGGCAGAAGATAGAAGGTTGCAACGGGAGCACGAATTACGACTAAGGGAGCTGGAATTACAAGGCCAGGCTCCTGAAAATGGTGCCAGCCCTTTTGCCTCAGATGCTACGCCCAGTCTGGGAGCCTCAAACTCAGCTATGGGGTTTCATTTAGACCATTTTGTTGAAAAAGACGATGACATAGAGGGGTACCTAGGACGTTTTGAGTTATTAGCTACTACATATGGGTTAGAGAGAGAGAGGTGGAGCTTAAAGCTATCACAGGGATTGAGAGGTACTTCTTATGAAGTATTTGCCAAAATGAACAGGGAAGACCAAGACAATTATGACATGTTAAAGCAGGCTTTGTTATTAAGGTACGAGAAGAATGGTGAATTTTATCGTAAGAAATTTAGAAATGCTAAACTGTTGTCTGGGGAGACATACCACCAATTCTCTGCTAGACTAGAAACCTATTTGGAGAAATGGACGGCTCTGGGGAAGACCCAAGATCTTAAAGAAATGATCATGATTGAGCAATTGAGAGAGTCCATGGCTCCAGACATGAGAAAATTTCTCATGGAACAAGGTGCAGAGAAGTTGGGGGAAATTTTAAATGTTGCTGAGAGGTATCAGGCAGCCCAGGCAGAGGTAAGTGGTGCTAAAAAGAAGCACATAGACAATTTTAAAGCTCCACAGCAATTTAATAAATTTGATAATAGAGAGCAGGGAAATAAAGGTAGGACAAACTTTGAGCGGCCAAGAAATGACTATCGCGACAGAAACTCACAGTTCAATGACCAAAAGTTCAATGAAAGAAAACCGTTGAACCAAGGAAAAAGATGGTGTAAATGGTGCAAGAAGGATAACCATAACACCGAATTTTGTAGAAGGAAACCTTCAAACATTGCTGCAATGAAGTCGGGGACGCAAAGATTAAAGGTTAATCCTAAGGGACAACAGGAACCTTATCACCCCCCAGTTTGTGAGGATGTTATTTGTAATGGGGTCACCATAAGGTGCCTTTATGATACAGGTTTGGATTATGATTCAGTTGTGAAGTCTAGCCTAGTGGACCCAAGTCAGTATACCACAGAAACAGTGGAAATACAAGGGGCGACTAAGGACATACCACTCATGACACTTCCCATCGCAAGGATAACGGTGAAAACTCGCTATGTGGAAGGAGAAATCAGAGCAGCAGTGATAGATGAACCAATCTACCCTCTGATATTGGGGTGTAGATACGTCTTCTTGGGGAATCCCGAGAAACCTGTGATCATGGCGACAGTGCAGACCAGGTCACAGAAGAAGGAGGAAGAAGGTGAACCTATAAATGCTCATCCAGAGGAGATGAGGAAGGCGCAGGCTGAGGATAGGACACTCAAGCCCTGTTTTAAAAAATTGCCCAAATGCCACACACCTCCGAGCAAGGGGGAATATTTCATGAAGAACAAACTATTATACAGGAAGACAGGAACTAGATCCACTGGTCACGGACAGTTAGTTCTTCCCAAGATATATAGGGCAAACTTAATAAGGAACTTACATGTTGGAAAAGATGGTGACCATGAGAAAGTCGGTACCATCTGCCAAAAGATTGCTCGAAAATACTATTGGCCCGACGTAAATGTCGATGTTGAAAACTTTGTAGAAGCATGTGGCGTATTTCATGAGGGAACACCCACAAAGGGAAAATATGTGCAGGACCTAGAAACGCCACGGGGCAACTTTAGGCCTGAAAGGAAAACTAATTATACTCGGGTAGACAAAGTGGAATGGGAGCCCCCTTTTCACACCCAGTCTTCACTTGAATGGATTAACATGGCCACTATGCGACGAGTACAAAGAAGAAATTTTACCCAGGATAAGATGACAATCCCTCGGTCAGACTTATATAAACTGGAGGAACAGACAAGAGAGCGAAGATCTCTCATAAG
Organism: Oreohelix idahoensis; assembly: GCA_024509875.1. Classification (NCBI taxonomy): domain Eukaryota; kingdom Metazoa; phylum Mollusca; class Gastropoda; order Stylommatophora; family Oreohelicidae; genus Oreohelix; species Oreohelix idahoensis. Next base: position 283,272 of record JAMPIV010000379.1, read on the forward strand.
CAATCTAAAGTGGGGAGACAAACCCCAGAAAAAAATTGGTAGTGGTCGATTTGTGAGTGATGATTCTAGGAAGAAAAGTCCTCATTATAAAGCTTCTAAGGGACGGGACCAGACGGGTTCCAGGAAAAAATACGTATGATAAATTAAAGATCCAGATGTAACTTTATTAAGGACCTGGACAGATGAGAAGGCGGAAGAGACTGTTACCTCATCGTATCAATATGTGAACGAACTGACCACTCGTTTGAAAGCTGGATGGAAACTGGCAAATGATAATTTGAAACAAGCCAGGAAGAAACATGCAGCATATTTTAATAGGAAGGCAAAGGACAGGGAACTGGCAGTCGGAGAGAAGGTGCTGCTTCTACTACCCGGAAGCCAGAATAAATTACAAATTGGTTGGCAAGGTCCATATACGGTTCTAGAGAAGGTGTCTAGAACAAACTATAAAATTGACAAAAAGGGGAAGGAAAAAGTTTATCATGTAAACCTGTTAAAGAAGTATCTGGACAGACCACTCCAGGAAAGCACCCCCTTATTGACCTTAGCTATTGCAACCCAGATGCAAAAAGAACCACTCACCTCACATGAATACCCATTACATCCTTGTGAAACAGCAGCACAGGTAAAAGTCAGTAAGCACCTGACTAAAAACCAGAGGGAGAGAGTTCTACAAGTTCTGGAGGAACATACAGATGTATTAACAGATAAACCAGGCCATACAAATTTGCTACAGTATGACATGAAACTGGTAGACTCAAACCCAATCTGTATGAGAGCCTATTCTATTCCGTTCGCGAAGGAGAAGGCATTGAAGGAAGAAATAGAGTATTTGTTGAAGGAGGGGATTATTTCGCACAGTGAATCATCTTTTAGTTCTAGTGTCGTTTTGTTGAGAAAACCGTCTGGGGAACACAGACTGTGCATAGATTACAGGAAACTGAATGCTGTCACAGAAGGACAAGTGGATCCATTACCAGACACAAAACAGCTATTTGCCAGACTGAACAAGGCAAAATACTTTTCAAAAGTGGATCTTAGTAAAGGCTATTACCAGATCCCAGTGAAGCCTGAAGTGAGACCTTATTTGGCTTTTAGCACTTCGGATGGACATTATGAATTCAATATGCTACCATTCGGACTGAAAAATGCTCCGAGTGTGTTTTCAAGGATGATGCGCAAATTGTTGGATCCCCTGAATAACCCATGTATCACGAATTTCATGGATGATATTCTCGTCGCCACAGAGACATTTGAAGAACACATTGAAGCTCTGGAGATGTTGTTTGATAGACTTCGGGAGGCGAACTTAACTGCTAGGCCAACAAAATGTTGTATTGGATGCAAAGAGTTGGAATTCTTGGGGCACACTGTATATCAGGGTAATATGACCCCTGATCCTAAGAACTTGGAAAAACTGCAGAGAGCACCTAGGCCACAAACAAAAAAAGACGTGCGATCATTCGTGTCGTTATGCGGATTTTATCAGAAATACATCAAAAATTTTAACGCTATTTGTGCTCCTCTGACTGATCTGACTCGCAAGGGACTTCCAGATAAAATTATTTGGACTGCACAATGTGAACTAGCGTTCCAAGAGTTAAAGGAAAAACTCACTAGCAAGCCTATTCTCAAACTGCCTGATTTGACACAGGACTTTGTCTTAAGAACCGATGCAAGTAATGTAGGACTAGGAGGGGCTTTGTTGCAAAGATCATCTTCACCTGATGGGGAACTGAAACCAGTCGCTTATGCAAGCCGTAAATTGAATAAGGCGGAACAAGGATACTCCACAAGCGAAAAAGAATGTTTAGCGTTAATCTGGGCAATAAAGAAGTTTCAAATCTATCTGTATGGTAGGACATTTGTGGTGGAGACGGACCATCAGCCTCTCGTGTTCTTGTCTCAGGCTAAGCATGAAAACGCAAGATTGCTGAGGTGGTCTTTATTGCTTCAACCTTATCAGTTCAGTATCCAATATATCCCAGGCAAATTGAATGTCGGTGCAGATTTCCTCAGTCGGCACCCCTGTGATCAAAATTAGAGTAGTGGCAGACGTGAGGAGTAATTTTACCTATGTGTATCGCTGGTGTTGGAACTTGCCATAGGCATGTTTTCAAGTGGGGAGATGTGTAGTGAAATTGACAGAGATACAACGGTAAAATATCTCCAAAGATAACATTTAAGGATAAAAACATAATGCGTAGGCTGCGAATAGTACATGATCGCCTAGACCGCGGGTCATCATCCTCCATAATAATTGACTTGCTAGACAGGAGGGGAACGGCGGATCAAAAAGGAAAAAAATATGACTGGAAAGATTGCGTGAGACTAGAAAGGCTAAGGAGACGCAATTGGGGGGGAAACGGAGAAAAGTCACGTTTCCCAAGTTGACATAAAAAGTAAGCAACTCGACAGAAGGGACCATAGATATGTTACGCCACAGTCATTTGTTGGACGCTTTTGCGCGATACCAAGGCCTTGATTTGAATTCAGCGGCTAAACGCAGATGTTAGGAATATTACAAAAATTAAAAAGTACTTTTTTCTTAATATTAATGTTAGGAATATAAAAATTAGCTGGCCGGATGGCCTATTCTGAGCAGTGAACTAATATGTTCTTAATTTTACAGACGGATAGATAATATTGAAGATAATGACAAAAGACAGTGTTGTTCACATCATCGACAGACTGTATTGAATCTAAAAGTGTCGCTAATTGCACAAAAAAACACGACTTTGGGACGCAGGTGTTCAAATTTACTTAGTATGGAGGAGAGGGTTTTTGGGTGGTAGCTGTGTCTAAATATAACTTTTAACGAAAAAATTTTGGAGGGGAGAGAAAGGTTGGTTCAAAAATCAAGTACATTTTGTAGAAACACAAGTAGAGACGGACAGACTAACAGATAACCATCCATACTTGACTGAAGCATGACTGAAATGACTTTAGTGTAGGAATTTGAAATTCAAATAAACCTAGGCAGTGATTGGCCACAGACAAGCATATTGTCGGCGCTTAGACGCGGATTTGGGGTCATTTCTCAATAGTTGTTCAGTGATAGACACAGATTTTAAAGTGTGGTGATTTCCATATGAAAGAAAGTGTAAGAAGTTTAGGGACGCCATACTATAGCCAGCAGCTCAGCTGAGTTTTGCTAGCAGTTCTGTGTTATTTATTCATAATCTGGTAAGATTGAAATTATTTCCTTATATATTTTGAATATTGTTTCATGTTCGAGTGATTTGATACTGCCATATCGAAATCTAGCCTTACAAACAAGTAGGGATTTGCTCTAGACCCCCCGCCCTAGTCAGGGTCTAGGGACCAACAATGTACATAAACTCCAGCAGGGGTTAGGCAAGACAGATCAAGTGTTGAGAATAATGAAACATATTACCTATCCTCTTTTAGGGCAGACAACTAATAAATATTTTTCAGAATCTATAGTCTGGGAGGATCTATCTGATGTAAAACCACCATGGTAAATGTGCTGTTTGGTCAGAGAGATCTGACCTGTCTGTATGATGTGGTTGTTGTGTCAGTGTTGTGTCCAGACGTGGGTAGAGAATAGATTTTGACACATGGCCCATACTTTGATTGCAGAGCTGCGAGTTTCTGTTGTCAACAAAGCAGTGACTATTCAGTTGGTGACTTTACTCGAGTGTATCTGTGCAGTACTTGTGACAGAGACCACCATTATTGCCCGCCAGCACGGAGAGGTGGGACCACCTGATTTCAGCACCAGAGCTACAACGACAAGATGAGTGAGCCTCTGGTCTGCTGGACATTCACCAACGCTGTGTAGTTACTAATACCCTCATAAAAATTCCCACCATTTTCTGGACACTGTGTAGTCAATATAGACAGGTGTGATGAGGCCACCCCAACAGCACAAACATTAAATATCCTCCCAAGTAGATGACTACTAGAACATTTTAATAAAACTAACTAGTATAGTACATATATATGTACACTATTGCATTTATGATATAATATTCCATGCATTTCTTTCATAATCTCTAAATCTTTTTAAGTTCTGGTCAACCTAAAAAATTGATCCAGAACAAAATAAATGTAATATAATTTTATCAAAAAATTTACACACGTGAGTTAGTTCAGTGTATTTTAACATTTATTAATATTATTAGTCTTGTTAAATATCTGTGGGTATATCTATAACCTATTACACCACACTACATATCATAACCCTAGACACTTTACGTAGCCACATTCATTAAAAAAAATTAAGTGTGAGGTCGTAGTGGTAGCAAGAAAGGCCTTCTGACAATTCACAACTACATTTTATCTCAGGAGCCTTCACAGCTGGCCTCATACAATTACATTTAGTAATATCACCATCATACAATACCATCAACACCACTACAATATTGTCGGCACTACCCCCATGCTATGATTTTCAAATTTGTGCCGAAAATGCACGATTTCTCTCTAAAACTATCTAACAGAGGAGTCTCAAATTTGGCATGCATGTAGTACACATCTATATCTTTAAAGTAACACATCTTCATTTTTGATATTTTGGTAATTTTCTTTTATAAATTAAAAAAAAAAATTTTTTTTTAATTTTTTCACACAAATATAGTTTTTTTTTTTTTTTTTAAATCATTAAAAATAGAATTTTAAACTTATCAAAATAATCATGAGTAGCACACATCTATATCTTTAAAGTAACACATCTGCATTTTTGATATTTTGGTAATTTTCTTTTATAAATTTTAAAAAAATATTTTAAAAAATATTTTTTCATACAAATATAGCTTTTTTTTAAAAAAATCATTAAAAATAGAATTTTAAACTTATCAAAATAATCATGAGTAAAATTGTTTTAATTGTCAGTCACAACATGTGTGTGCAACTTGATAAATTTTGGTCAATGGGAAACATAAGTTTTTAGCTCTCGAAAATTGGTGAAAATCCAAAATGGCGGATGTTTTTTTTTTTTGGTTACCATGTAGAAGGAAAGAAGAGAAATTAGGCAAGATAAAGGCGAGAAGAGGAGCTGCAGGAAGCTGAAGTAGGTGCAGCATATAGTGCTGGATAATTTTAAACACATTCAGCCCCCCAGAATGGAGTATTTTGGACAAGACAAGTCACTCGGTGACTAAAATGCACTTTTCTCAAAACTAACATTTTATTAACAAAAAATGTTATTTTTTACAAACTATCTAATAGAACAATCTAAAATTTGGCATGCATGTAGGACACATATATACCTTTAAATTGACAAGGGCTTTTTTTGGTATTTTGGTAATTTGCTTTGATATATTTTTTTAATATATTTTTTTTTCATTGTTTTTCATACAAATATAGTGTATTTTAAAAAATAATCATTAAAAATAGAATTTTAAACTTATCAAAAAAAGCTTCTGGCAAATTGTTTTAATTGTCAGTCACAATATGTGTGTGCAATTTGATAAAGTTTGGTCAATGGGAAACATAAGTTTTTAGCTCTCGAAAATTTGTGAAAATCAAAAATGGCGGATGTTTTTTTTTTTTTTTATGTAGAAGGAAAGAAGAAAAATTAGGCAAGATAAAGGCGAGAGGAGGAGCTGCAGGAAGCTGAAGTAGGTGCAGCATATAGTGCTGGACAATTTTAAACACATTCAGCCCCCCAGAATGGAGTATTTTGGACAAGACAAGTCACTCGGTGACTAAAATGCATTTTTCTCAAAACTAACATTTTATTAACAAAAAATGTTATTTTTTACAAACTATCTAATAGAACAATCTGAAATTTGGCATGCATGTAGGACACATATATACCTTTTAATTGACAAGGGCTTTTTTGATATTTTGGTAATTTGCTTTGATATATTTTTTTTTAATATTTTTTTTTTATTGTTTTTCATACAAATATAGTGTATTTTTAAAAAAAATCATTAAAAATAGAATTTTAAACTTATCAAAAAAAGCTTTTGGCAAATTATTTTAATTGTCAGTCGCAACATGTGTGTGCAATTTGATAAAGTTTGGTCAATGGGAAACATGAGATTTTAGCTCTCGAATATTGGTGAAAATCCAAAATGGCGGATGTTTTTTTTGGTTACCATGGTAACCACATGTTTTTTAACAAAATAAACTGTAGAATTTGGTTCATGGACATACACTGTGTCTATTGAGCACATAAAAAGTTTGAAAATGTTATTAGAACAAAAGTTAGTTTTCACTGTAGTCCAGCCCCTTACGGAGAAGAGGAAGGCAAAGAAAATCCTGGGCTGATAACATCAAAGAATGGGCAGGACACGGTTTTTCCACACTTGTACGCATTGCTGATGTGATGGGGCCGAAAAGGAGACGCCCGCCCCCTACCTGTTTCTAGGCAGATTATTTTCGATGTGCGCGAAGCATTCTGGGATGTGAAAAGTTTTCATGAAGATATATTAGTTTAGGCCATAATAAAGCCTGAGAATTAGTTGTGATGTGTTATATGTGGTAGTCGTGTGTAATATTTGATAATTGTGAGTCTTATTTGTGTTTTCGCTATTCCTAAAGCGATAATCGCGTGTGATATTTAAGTAGCCAAGATTAATACGCCCAGCACGCAGTAAGTGAGTGATGCGCCATAGGGCCTATATAAAGAATGCGATAACCAGCAGCGGCCCTTTTTAAGTATCAGCCCAGACGAGAGAGAACGAAACGAGGCGCCCTGTGTACCCACACAGAAGAACACAAAGACATGACACGTGAGTTAATTTAAATTAGCATTAGTTTTATATTATTCCGAAATAATATCGATGTGGCTATTTTAATGTTTAGTGAAATAAATAGATAGATGTGTTCCCAAAGGAAATGTCTTTTTAGGGCATTATGATTTAGTCTCGAAATGATAGATGAGTGAAAATAATGTTTGATCGGTTTTATTAGGCACGCAAAGCCCAAATCACAGATGTGAGAGTTTAAGAGCAATTATGTCAGTCATCAGACCGGGCAAGAAAGGCAAATTTAGTAGGAGAGTGTTTTATACATGAAACTGGACAGAGAAGCATCTATTACTTGAATTTAGATGATATTGGCTTGTTAGCAAAATATCAAGATGGCACCACGTGGTGATTGTATAAAAGCGGCGCCAGCAAGTCTGCATTTAACACTCTTAGTTATCACTTAATGTTACGCAGTTTTAGATCGCGTGAATCGACACGTGGGTGAAAGTATGTAATTTTCCCCAGTAATAGAAGAGAGAGTTTTCGTGAGAAATTTCCTTTATGTGATGACTAGTTCTAGTTGTTAAGCCAAGAGTAATTATATTTTATTTCTTTAATGTAAAAGTAATTGAGTGTATTTCACGTTTATTGATTATTCTACTGTTTATATTTAATGAGTTACTGTGAGGTGAGAATAGTCATTTAGATTTCTGGAGAGCGCGAGGCCACTCCTTGTGCGTAAAGCGCATTTGAGACATAAATGTTGCTGTTTGCTCCTTGCGGAGCAGGGCGACACCAGTGCAGCTGGTGTCCATCACAAAGCCGACAAGAAGCATTTATATGCTATGGCAGTGATTTGTTTCGGTAACGATGTGTTTCATGTGATGAGTTCCCAATCTCATCAATGGTCGTATACGACACGCTTGTTACCAGGCACACCAGTCGTCACTTACGACATGTTCAGAGGGCAGTGACAAATATTGAGATGGATCAGTTCGAGGTGGTGGTTTACTCTTATTATTGAGAGTATTTGATGTACATGTAGTTGAAGAATATTATTTTATGTCCATTTGATTATTATTTAATTATGGTTATGTGTAGAATGGTTTGTGAGAGCACGTGGGCTCACGTGGAGATATTTCTCTTCTCCGCTCCTGAGGGAGCATGGGGCCAACAGTGTGGTTTCATCCGTATGAAGCATTCAGATGCTCGTGCAGTAGTAGTTTCGGTAGCAATCTGTGTTATACGGTGAGGTTGCCAGCCCCATGCACAACACCATACTAGTCTCATTGGACGACATGCATGAGTGTGTGTGTGTGATAGCTGAGTGTGTGCTCTTGCAGTAGTGGATTCGGTAGCAATCTGTGTTACACGGTGAGATTGCCAGCCTCATGCACAACACCATACTAGTCTCATTGGACGACATGCATGAGTGTGTGTGTGATAGCTGAGTGTGTGCTCTTGCAGTAGTGGTTTCGGTAGCAACCGATGTTACACGGTGAGATTGCCAGCCTCATGCACAACACCTTACTAGTCGCACTAGACGACACGCATGAGTGTGTGCGTGTGTGATAGTTGAGGGTGTCAGGTGGCGTGGAAGGATGAGAGTATCATTATTTAACTATGATTTTAACCAGCCGTTGCTTTGTTTGCTTCTCCAGAATTAGCAATCGGGCACATGCTGGGTGTTTAGTTATGTTTTGTTATGTTCGCTAGTTTATTTGTTTAATGTTTGCTTTGTCACTGAATGGGTTGTAAAAATAAATATAGCCCCTGCCTCTAGAATCAAGAGTTTTATTGTTGTTCGGGTCGGTGCGAGTGTGAAAAGAGAGTGATCAAATATCACAATATAATCATCATCATCATCTCGCCCACCCTATCACACTGAGGATAGAGAGCAGTGGAGGACCCTGTCTGCTGATGCTTCCACCATGGCACCCCTACGACCCATGACGGGTTACGGGTTGAGATGAGATGATGATACAGTAAATCCTCTTATAAACTAATTGCACTAACGGTGACGTCATATCATCACACATTTTCCCAACAAAAATTCAACGTGTAACAGAAAAGCCGTGCAATTGTGGCGTTGAGATTAATTTACACGTGGACTGAAATAACGCACATTCCTTCCCATATGTTATGGCATTTGTTTCAGCATTTTCATGCCTGTTATTTTGACATTTCTGGAATTTTCCCTAAATTATTTCAAGTAAAGTTCATGCTCGTAAATACGAATAACAAACCTACATATTATATATCTACATATGTAGCCAGAGAAGCATCACAGCTCATCATAGATTTTGCGTGTCATTGATTCACTTCTGGAGAAAAATATAAATGAATACAATGACCACGGGAGACATAGTGGATCGTCTGGGCATGCAGTAGAAAGCGCACAACATAAGTATTTCCCATCATGCTTAGGCGGGTTACTTCCTCCAAAATGTACTAATTAATTAGTATTTATACAAATCATGGCCTGTCAGATGCATGTAAAAGAAGTAAGAACATGGGTAGTTATAGCAACAACAAAATACAAAAACAAAAACAAACTCATTTTCTTAAGAACTAATTAAATGGTTCTTTTGAGTTACGTAAAACATGGCCGTGTAAAGATTTGGCTCATTTAAAACAACAACAATGTATGTTATTTACGGATACGCCCATGTGAAGCATGCTTTATATGAACAAGTAGTAAGTTCAATAATCAGAGGCGTGTATTATACACGGCTAAGCTGGAGAAATGCAGGTGGTAGGTCACTGAAATAACGGGTATATCAAACAGCTATATATATGTTATAAAGAATATTACAGCCATGCAAAATAAGACCTGTATAAACAAGTACTAATATGAATAATCAGAACCATGTAGTGCAGGAAGGATTCGTACAACCTTGTAATAAACGGCGTATTTGAAGTAATAATAAAGTGGGCTGTATGAACCATGTAACTTGGGACATAGCGGCCAAGCGTAAATAATTCATGCTCAGTGCAAGGGCACATTATCCAGTAGAAAAGACAATGAACTGAAGAATGCCTGTTCAGTACAATTAGTGGCAATTTTAAAAGTTTTAGAAATAGTTACAGAAAACCCACAAAATAAAGTTACTATTCTCACATTCTCTTTCATCGGTACTAGCAATCAGAAACAGAAATGAATGCAGGTGGCCAGATATTGTAGAGGAAATGCTGCAGGTAAATACGTTTCTATTCATGGCGAGATGCAGTGTCGCACTAACATGAATACCAGCGCATGTTTGTATATCAGGAAATAAGCTTGCGGACAGCGAAGCCAAAAGTGAAAGAACTAGCTGTTTCAAAATTGAAGCTGGCCTAGGGAAATTTGAAATCAAGAGCTTATTCCACAAGCAATAAACAAAGAATGGATAATAGCATGGGACCAAAGCAAAAAAGGAAGACATGCATATAAAGTCCTTAAAAAAACCAAGGAAAAAATTAGTCAAATACGAGATGAACTAACAATACCAATTTATAAAAAAAATTACTGCAGCTCAAGCTTGTAACTGGATATTTCATGGCAGGAAGGCCGATATGTCAAGAGTATCAATAACCAAATATATTTAGACACTTCTGGTGGACCTCAAGAAATACGACCAGCACAAGCAAATCTTAAATAACCACAAGGTAGAAATGAATGTAGAAAATCTTATAGGCATTAAAATCCTACCAGAAATATAAAAGTTAAAACATTTCAAATACAAAAACACACATTTTAAAATTAGGATGCTCCCCGCATTTAGCAGACCCACCGGCTTGCCTAGCCAGTAGTTCTACCAAGGTAAGCTTCCCTAGAAAGGTACAGATTGACCTAAATAAACATCTAACCAGTATTAAATGCATGCCAGTAAAGACACAGCCAAACGTCTTCACAACTGTCTGAACTATAACTAAAATAAAAAACACCAAAGAGTGGGGAAAAAAAGAATAGAGCATGGAATATAACAACTAAGAAACCCTAAATGAAACGCGTGTCCTGATATAACCAACAGTTCCATGTATATGGTAAATGGTTGAAAGGTGTGTACTGCGAAGAAAAGTAGCAAACACGTAATTAAAAAATGTATATTAATTAAAACTGTACACGCCTTCTCATTATTCGATCTTCTTTTTTTTCCCTTACATTAATCCTTCTTTCGTTCTTAATCCATCCCCTCTGTCGATTAAAAAAAAAAAGTATTACGATAAGAAAAAAGTATTAAAGTTGAAGCATCCATCGGGTTTTAGAGATGTCAAAATATCTATATAAATAAAAAACACTTCACCTCGGCGGACGTAGATGCAATTATTTGGGAATTAACTCGAAGCTGGATTGGCACATGTCAATTCCCAAATGGCTAGTTCATGAGCTGTTTTCTAAACGATCAAGAAAACTTCCAAACAGACGGACATAAATTGCGACACCAGATATAAAAATCTCCGAACCGACACTGTACAAACTGGCAGATGACCATAAAATGATTCCATCCTGAGAAACTACCTCGTATTCTTTCCCTGTTGAAGTTAACAAGGAAAGACATAATTCTTTCCGGTAATTCCGTGACAAGAACAGAAAGTGCTTCTTTTCCCAGTGGAAATAAAAACGATTACCCTCAGCAACACGTCAGTTGGCTGAACTTCAATGGGTGGTTCACAAAGGGTAACTGAAGTCCGGTGAACATAATTTAGAACGACCTGTGTGGGTAATGAGATTTAAAAGAAATGGTTTACCGAGTACAAACAAATTAAGACGATTTTAATGCAAAATTGTTGTTGAATGCTTGTATCTATATGCTTCATCAGCTTTGGGTATGAATTTGTTATCAGTACTTTTGATGTTTCATAAGAAGGGAAGTACTTACTCTTTGAAGTATTTTGGTTACCTTTTCCATTTATTGATTTAGATGGAGTGTTCATGGGCGGACTGAACTGTCGGGAAATCGGGCAGTGCCCGAAGGCCCATAACAGTAGGGGGCCCACTCTGCAACTCTTTGACTCCAGACCAACGCTCAGAGCGTTGCAAAATTCAACACGCCGTGCCAGAGCAACGCTCAGAGCGTGGTTTTTAGTTTATCACGAATAAACCCTAAAAATCGTCCGCTTAATGTAGTTCATATATTAAAACTCGTAGAATGACTTCCGCTACTATTTAAACAACTAATTTGACTTTAGTTAATCAGCACATGTGCGTGTTTTGATGTTATTATCACAATTTATGTGAAGATTCGCGTGTTTACGTTTTTCGTTGTTTTTGCTAGAGAAATATGTCACGCTTTATATTTACATTTTCTAAGTCTCCTAAGCAAATAATTGTGTCAAACTACTCTAAAACATTGCTGACATTGATGATGATTGTTTGGTAGTCACAGTTTGTTGTCAAAATACGGAATATATGCAGAAAAGCTAGACACACTAGATTTAGTTGATGAGTGGGCGTAGTCATATTCTGGCCGATCAAAAAGCAACAAAACTAGACCTACCGTAACATCTAATCACTAGTACTTGGTAGAAGATGAAGCTAGGGATACTATTAAAACATTAAACAAGAGTAAAAAAGTATTTATATGACGTTATTCTTATTTATTTGTTTGAAAATTACGTAATGCACGATTGCATAATTTATTTATTTATTCTTACAAAGAACCACGGAAAAACTGGTGCGAATAAGACTAAATGTACTAATTTTGGCCATAAGCATGTTTTTTTTACTTTGTATATGGATTAACTTGACGTTTGAAGACTAAAAAGAAAGTTTTATTGTCTACGACAGTAATTTGTCTTTGGTAAGCTCGTATTCTACAGTCAACTTTTTAGCGTTTTTCAATTTTACATGCAAAATGATTAAATTATACCGAACATACTTGTGTTAATACTACCACAGACATTATATATTTGAATTTTCTATCCATTTCCCTACAGTTTGGTATATAATAAGTACATGTTCAAAGGAAAATTCACAAACAAATTTAGACTGAACGATGAACACTTCACTCTATAATTCTGCCCACAAAAAAAGTCTGGCACAGCGTGCAAAATAACTCTGGATGGATGGTTAGGGACCAGTGAGACTTATTGACCGGGGACCCAGTGACCCTTATTTCCCGGGACCCTAGTTCATTGTCAGTCCGACCCTATGTGTGTGTGAAGCTTAGCCTATGTTCATATCATGGCATGACTGTTTCCTGTCTGCAATAATTTTTTTTCGGGTTTCGAAGTATCTTGTAGATGTATTCTGTAAATTGTAACATATCAATGTATGAAAGGATGGAGGTATATCTGGAGTCATCCTTTTATGACCACCATTTAAGCACAGCGATACAATATACAGATGTGGAAGTGAATCTCTGTCTGTGAGGCTAATTGCATCCTCATTGACTCTTGAAATCATCCACACACTTCCAGGGATTCCCCCTGTGGTGAAACATATTGAGAAACCAGCATTGCACACTAAGCTTGGATGACTCAATTGAGCCCCACACGTAACTCCTGCTTTTACCTGGTTGGCTGCATGCAAGAGAATCTCACTTTGGACCCATGATAGGCAGGGGTAGCTGAGAGGTGGTTCCGTGTAGGACGTGAAAATTCCTTGGGACAGTCCAGAACCAGAGGACAGTATTTTAGATCTGCATATTTGGAGAGCCCTCTTGGATGACGGAGAATGCACAGAATGCCACGCGCTTCTTACACCTAGACTGGGACCAGGTGCGATGATCCTTAAAATGCAAGCCAAGCTCGAGAAATTGGAGCTCATGACTTCAACTCAACACGTTTCGGAATGGTAGAAAAGTCACATGAAAAGCCTGGATCCACAGTGTAGATAAAACCAAAGAGTCGTCAACTTGGAAATGGCTGCAAAAAAAAGCAAGAAGCTCAGCAGCCCTAGTTAAACAACAAAATTAATCAACATATGAGTGTGTATGTGTGTCTGTTTTGAAGTACCTCGCAGGTATATTCTGTAAACTATATCATGTCCGTGTATTTGTGCGTCTGTTTTATAAGTATCTTGTAACTGATTTTTGTTTATGTTGACTGTATTTTTTAAGCACTATCTAGAGGTGCCCCATGTTGTTCTGGGGGATCTCTAAGACAAAGAAAGAATATGAATACTATTCCCTCGGACATGTCGTACAAGGCAACTAACAAGAGGTTGTGTATTGGGTTGGCATCATCATCATGCAAAACACATTGCTACAAAAAACACCACAGCAAGAGCTTGTGATAGTTTGGTGCAGGCTTTCTGTAGAGGATCAGCTGTAGTGGTGGCTCCATGTATCACACGGAGAGAACAAGAAAATGATGCTGATTATCTTGAGCTACGTTTGTCCATGTTCTGTCTGTAGTGTTGCATACGGGTTTTGAAGTACTGTATCTTACAGGCGTTTTACGTGCATGGTGCATTCATTACACCTCCTGGTCTGTTATATTTTAACTTGCGCCCTAATAGAAAAGACGTGTCCTGTGTCTATATTGAACGGGGAGCGTCTAACAAAACCGAGGCAAAATGTGTTTTTGTTTTCTAAATGTACATGGAGCGACTGCATTTTCTGTTTGAAGTACATTTTGACTGATTTCTGTTTGTTCTGTGTTCTAAGTGTAGTTTGTTCTATCTTATGGGCATTTTCCCTTCAAGCGTCTTACTGCTGTTTTTGGGGGGTAGGAGTGGATAAGAGGTATGGTATCCGTCTCTAATTCTAAAAGTATCGGGTTCGCTCCCAGTACAGGTAATATTAAAAAAAAGGTAAAGGATCCCGTTACACGCCCATTGAGGCATATTGGGAATATGGTGTTAGGCCCATATTTTCTTGACCATCGGCACACTAGGGGTGATGTTGTCAGCATCACGCCGGCCGCCGTAACTTTCCCAGAGTTGCTCTGGTACCCAATTCATGAGGCTGGGTCGACCCCGGAGCCGTTTGCGGTCTAAAAAATCCCACCTCAACTGGGGATCGAACCATGGACCACGGAGCTAGGAAACATGTAATATAATTGATGTAATTTTTTTGTCAGAACCAGGGGTTCCTAGTTATGTCATATCCCCCCTCCCCTACCGATCTCCTGGGTAGTGAGATCCGATGCCTAGCCTTCTCGGATAAGAGCGAAAAAAGGAGGTCCCGTGTGCACGTTGCACACGTGCAAAATCCCTCGGCAGTTGGAAATCGTAAAGAGTAGGCCTTACGGCCGCTGCCCTAGAAAGATTTTAAAATGAGGAAAACTACCCACAAAAATATGTATAGAATGTGTAATTCATGTATACACACTTTGGGATTCTCGCCGGTGATACAGAATTTGTGCACTTTGCTGAGATCCTCCTTGTGTGATCTAAGGGAGGAGATCGGAGCACTGATGGAGTTGTCCGTGTGCAATGAAGATGGTCCTTAAAACCAAACCAAACCAAACCAATCCAAACCAAACTAAGGATGTTTTTCTGTTTGTATCATACCATGATGCTTCTGGTTTGTTTCACTGGCTTTAAAGTACCATAGATTTTATAGCCACATCGTGCATTGTGTACGTATTGTACTTGTAGTATCTAGGAAGGGATGGGCGATCGGTCGATCTTGGTCTAGCAGCAGATTCCAGGGAGTCATTTGTTAGGTCTCTAGGTGGCTGGTTGGGGGTGTATAATATTTCTGAAACAAATGCCATTGACAAATGGGAAGAAATACACGTTATTTCAGTTAGCGTGCAATTTAGTTTCCACGACGCAAATGCGCGGCTTTCCCGATACAGTTTTCTCACCTGGGAACATTGCAGGTTAGCCATTTCCTTCCGGCGCTTAAAAGTGCGGCGTTCCCATGCTCGAAGGTACTTTCACAACATTTCCAGTGAAAACCCGCAATCTAGGTTATTAAAATTCCCTTTGTTAGCGAACTGCATAAGATAGGACGCTATTTTTGGTTTGAAGTGAAGTTAGCATGCGGTAAAATATCACTTAGTCTGAGTTTTTAATTGCACTGTAGATGAAACTGCCGTTAGCAGGACATCCGGCAGAGATCAAAATTACATTAAAGATTCTCTTATTCTAATTTCCAAGTACTCTGAAACCTGAAAATAAACATGATTTTTATAAAGGTAGATATTTAGAATGTTCAGTGGTTCTGAAGTAGATTACCACAGCTCTTGGTCTGCTGACCGCTGATCATGTGGGTTTTCTTTTGTTCTCTTGTGAGAACGTGCCCAAACAAAACAAAAAAAAGTGACAAGTAGAAATTACGATGCTGATTGCATAAATTGTGGCCAGAATCCAAAATTTAGAAGGAAATCTAGCTAATAATTAACTCAAACGTGAAATTGTTACAGTCGATCCGTCTCGACAAATCAAATTTAATCTGACAGAAATGTCAGGAGTAATAACTATCAAGTAACAAACATGTTGTTTATCAAATAAATAACTGCAATAACATCATCGTCCGTGACTCATGCTGTAGGGAAAGATTGAGATGACGCTAAGGAGAGTAGAAAAAGGCGTTGCAAGTTTAATATAAGCCCCTTTATTTCCCGGGGATACCTGGGGCGACACAGAAAGAATGGGACTAATACACGTTATTGAAATTCGTACAAAGGCGATTCGTATGAGGTTGTACGTGGGGGCTGGAAAAATCATAATGTAAACCTAATAGTCACAGAATCCACTGCTGCAAGGACACGTGACTGCTTGGCGCAATCTTTTTGCTAGGCCAGCTGCGTGGTGGCTGCATGCTCCCTAAGTAGAGCAAAGTGATAATAAGATGATAACAAAATAAACAAAACCATGGCAACGCTGTAAACAATGCATCACCATCAAATGATATGCTAAAACATGAAAAAATTCTACATCACCACTGCTGCAAGAGCATATGAATGCTTTGAAGCAACTTCCTGTATGGAGACCCACTGTAGCGGCAACCCTGTACTCCATAAACAGGAGAATGAGACATGAATGAATGATATACCTGCTGGTATAGGCGCCCATGTCTTTCTATAACTTTCAGCACGTAGTTTTGGTGTAGGTAAAATGCTTTACAGTACAGATAGTTCTTTTTATGCGATATATGCGTTTCAGAGACCTTCGCAAAAATAGAAACAGCCTAAATGGAACACGAGTTTCTCATTCAAATACATGTAAAGCAAGTGAGATACTTCCACCAACGCCGTAAGTATTAATTAAAAAAAGATAATTACATGTAATAAAGAACAGTTCAAATTAATACCTACCACTCATGCTACATACATGTACATGTGCAGAAAACAATATTGACCATTACCTTCTTCAACTTCATCAGCTTCTAATTCAACGAGTAATGGGGTGGTGAGTCATCTGAATGTGAAGCAGGCGATGCATAATGAATTGTTTCCTGAAGATGTCCTGAGTTGTTTGAGTTTGTGACTTTTCTTTGCTCACTGAGGATTTATTGGTAGCGAACAGCACATTCCATCATTTTTCTCCTAACCATAACACCCCTATCAAGTTAGGATCATTTTGTTCAAAGATCAAAAGGCAGGATTCAAGAAGTTGGAAGGCCTCCTTGAATCGTTTCACTGAATGTTGTCGGCCTGGTGGTTGTTGCTGGCTTGTGTTGTCACGTGGGTCTTTATATCATTAAATTACCTACATCTTCTTCCTATTCTCTCACCCTAATCCTTTCATTTATATTCTTTCCATACTTGTTTTTCCTGTATTTTTCGCATCACTCGGTTGCGAAAAATATTTTCTTCAGTATTTTTAAACTTTACCTGTTTCTTTCTCAAAAATGAGAATCGCGCTAGGACGATATTACGTAGATGTCAGGGCTGCAGGGCGTCAGAAGGCGTGATAAGTCGGTTCGCTGAACATAGGACGTAGACAATCGTCTACATTCTCACCGAGCGCGCGAGCTTCTTCTCGGCATAAGTCCCGGTGAGGTGTGATACTTTACATCTGCACCGGTCAGTATTCAGACGTTTGTCTGAAAAATCCCAAACTGACACGGCGCTCACTGTGGGCCATGGTCAGCTGTAGTGTGAAAACTGCCCTGCATTGGAGACAGGTTGTCTGAGATTTCGCAACTGACACGCAGAAAGTGGCAGTTTATGACAGCCTCTTCTAGTTACGTAGTTGTTATGAGAAAGGGGAAATTATTTCGTTTTTGCGAAATAAACGTTCATCTTTTTGTCTGGGTTTTCATATATGCTAGAATGAGCTAGATTTCATTATCACTCAGTAACTTCGCAGTCAAGACTAGAACAAGCCTCGTTCGATTTCTAAAAATCTCAGTTAAAAGAGATGGCCTTTAGTTTGATCGAAGTGGTTTAGTTCTTAGGAATTCTGTGTTTGAGGTATCATATATTATTATCTAGTATATCTAGTATTTTGTGAAGTGTTTAAAAGTGCTAAATCGCTATTTATTTCTCTAGGTAGATCTGGTGCAGAGCGAATAATTTATAAGTCTGTATTAATTTCTAGTGACGTGTCTCAGTGGAAAGCAGGATAAATTATATTTCCAGCTTAAATTCAGCCGGCTATTACTAAATTTAATTTAACTGCTAAATAATCAGACGAGAACATAATTTTCAAACTAACTTATAACTGCTAGACTAGATGTCTCATGAGTCGTGACGAGAATATATTTATATATATCTCTAATTCATGATGATTAATTTATGACTATAACTTATTTCACGGGAGGTGTTAAATGATAAGTTAAGGTTTACGCCCGCAGTTAAAATATAAGTATACCCTTAAACATAGGATGTATAAATATTTCATATATATGTTTCTTTATACAGAGATTTCTGTGGTAACCTAACTATACCAGCGTTACGTACTGATGAACCTATCCTGTGAAGACTAAAAAAAACTTTTCCCTTAAAGACTTGGTCGTAAGCTTTTCAAGAACTTTAACGTGAACTGAAATAACGGGCCCAGTGTGCCTGAATTAGTCCTTCCAGAAACGATATTCTAAAGTACAGCCCTTGTGGCAAGTAACATTATTCATAGCATTAAACTTTCCGACATCTTTTTGACCAAATGTGTGGTGAACCCTGATTATCTGTTGAGAGAAGCTGTCCACCGGTCATTTTCCTAATTTAGGGAAACCTCGTGTTCTGACATTGTGTGCTCGCTTAACCCTAATTCTTACTTCGTGAGTCAAGATACACTAACTTTAGTCTGAAATAGCTGACGCCTGAAGCTGATGCTCCCCGGAGAAATTTCTGAGAAAAACCAAAACCAGCAAACCACTCTGTAGAGCTGGGATCCGCTTCAGTGAACGACAGAACAGACAAAGGGTGTGAATGTTACCAAGGTTGCGTCAGACGGCAAGCTACATCACGTATGTAATTAGTACAGGGCCCTGATGAAAGAACCGAGTGAAAGTAGACGGTGTGAGGTATGTGAATTTCACCCATGTTCGTAATTCCATTTATGAAACTTGTTGTCAATGCAAGAATATTTTTTGACTTCCCTCAGGTTAAAACCTACTACATCTAAGTCGGTTCATATTTGTTTACGAGGAAAGAAAGAAAAATTATTAGACAAACTCATATGTATCATTGAATCTCCTGGCTTTCACTTTACTCATAACGGGACTGTGGGCTTACCTTGAGGGGATGAGATCATAGTGGGGTCTATCATTTCTTGTAGCAATTTCATTGATTATTGTTTTGACCACGTGTATATGTTTATTTTCTTTTCTTGATGAATTTTATGTGTTGTGAGGAAATTTTTAGCTGATAAATAAAAACTTCCCTTTGAAACTAAAAAAACAGCGTGTTGGTCAGCTCGTTCAGAATATATATATGTAATCATTTTGATAGTCTTCCCACGTCTGTGTGTCTACCTGTTGTCACTGGTGTGTGTGCACGTGAGTGGTATGTTCATTACATATTAGCATATGTTGTCAATAGTCTGTCCGACTCTTACATAAGTGTCGTAGAAGATAGGCCTGAGAGAGAGAGAGAAGAATCTTGTCTTTTTCCAGGGGACCGTTCTATTGATTCGCTACCACTGCACTCGTGGAAAGATCTATTTCTGTATTAACTCTCACAGCAGCTATCACTGATTCTATCTATTCAGAAGGGACCAACCAAAGTCTTAATTTCCTATCAAAAAATCTACGACATGTGTAAGCTGCTGCGCCCTATTCTTCCGTAGTGACCTTCTCCAGCGCCAATAACTCTTTCCATAACTCTTTTTATAACGTCATTTTCGTCATATCCATCTTTAAAAAAAAAAATAAAGTTTTGCCTCGTTTTGGCGTTCAACCTAGTCGGTCATATTAGGGCGCATTTCCAAACCTAAAAGACCTTTAGGTCCGATTCATCTATTATATCCATCTAAACCAGCTATTAGGTTATTCTGATATCATCTGTGAAAGCTGTGATACAGTTGTCATAAACGCAAAAGCCTTCAAAGTCATGACAGAATTGATTGCAGAGTTTGTTCCTATACACCGTTCATGCATCGCTGCGGAACTTCGTTCCATGCAGTGTTGATTAGCGAAAGTACATCTTTGGTAGTGTATGCCTTCCAAAAATCTCTCAAAGGAACATTCAAACTGGCATCATCTTGCCCCCGCGCTCCTGTTGGCGCGCAGATCAAATACGTGCTGTAAAAATGTCTAAACATCGGGTTGTGTAGCTTCGAATTTTGCGCGTAAATAAAAAAAATAAAAAAAAAACTTAAAATTGGTTCGTGTAAGTTCGAATTTGCGTAAATGAAGTACGCGTAAAGAGATTACATATACGGAAGAACAGAAACAAAATGTCCAAATCTCAACGCAAAAAAACTTGCACACCGCAACCTGAGCAGTGGGTAAGAATTTATGTTCACACAGACGAAAACATGCACACAGCAACCTGTGCTGTGGGTAAGAATTTATGTTCACACACACGAAGTACCATCACGTACTTAAGAATTGTCGATATATTCTTATAATTACATAATGTACATAATTAACGAGCTTCTGACTTGATTTCGGGCTGGCTTCGTCACTAGACCACTGCCTCATCCTCACACTATAACGCATCTCTAACAGCTGATAGTGTCTCATGATTATCTACTCTGCTAGTTTCAAAAACTGGCACATATTACAAACTAGGTAGTTACCTTCAGTTCTCACGTAAGCTACTGTTCTTGTTTTCACATTATTATTACATTTATTCTGTACACATGCTTCACTTTGCTTCAATGAATGTTACCGCACTCATATGACATTTACATACCTCTCTCTCTCCGAATAAATATGTAATAACAAATGTATGTTCTAATGATGATGTTTGTACTTTTCAACATATTTTATTTCATGATTATAATTAGATACTGTGAATGTGACACTATTATTTTACTTTCACAACGTTGAATTCCTTTAAATTAATATTTAAAATGAATGTGAGAATAAATGAAATTAAGTATAAAAGATTAGAGAAAGGAAAACAGAATCAGACGGGCCTGCTTGCCCAATTCTCAACCCTTTGAAAATAAACTTCGTTCGTTCGTTCGTTCTTTCTCTCGCGCTTTCTTTCTTTGCTTTCTTTCTTTCTCTCTGTCTCTGTTTCTCTGTCTCTGTGTCTCTCTGTGTCTCTCTGTGTCTCTCTCTCTGTCTCTCTCTGTCTCTGTTTCTCTGTCTCTGTGTCTCTCTGTGTCTCTCTCTGTATCCGTGCCTCTCTCTGTCTTTGTTTCTGTATCTCTCTGTATCTCTCCCTGTCTCTTTGTGTCTCTATCTCTATATATATCTCTCTCTCTATCTCTTTGTGTCTCTCTGTCTCTATCTCTCTCTATCTGTCTCTCTGTCTCTGTATCTGTGTCCCGCTCTGTCTCTCTCTGTATCTGTCTCTCTATCTCTCTCTGTCTCTGTGTCTCTCTCTATCTCTCTCTGTCTCGGTGCCTCTCTCTATTTCTCTGTCTCTGTCTCTGTGCCTCTACCTGTCTTTGTCTCTGTATCTCTCTCTATCTTCCTCTGTCTCTGTGTGTCTCTCTGTCTCTGTGTCTCTCTCTGTCTCTGTGTTTCCCTGTCTCTATCTCTGTCTATCTCTGTCTCTGTGTGTCTCTCTGTCTCTCTATCTCTCTTTGTCTCTGTATCTGTGTCCCTCTTTGTCTCTCTCTGTCTCTATCTCTCTCTGTCTGTCTCTCTATCTCTCTGTCTCTCTCTGTCTCTGTGTCGCTCTGTGTGTGTCTCTCTCTCTCTTTCTCTCATTCTCATTCAGTTCACAAGGTTGACCTCCTGCTCTGGTTGCACCACTTATGTTTAAATGTTTTTCTTTTAAATCTCTAGCCTCAAGACGAAATAGCTCCATTGAAACTCGAGTGAGAAACGGTATAGTAATGTCCCAGTAACATTTCGCCGTCAAGATGATGAGATTAAATGACGGACGCAATTATGATGTCAACAGATTTCGCAAATGATAAAGATTATTAAATATAAAGTACCCTTTCCCCCCATTATCTCAGGAAATACGTAGCTATTTCAAGAGGTAATTGATCAATTGCCTTTAACTACTATTACATGAGAACATCTGGGGTATTTCCCAGTACAAGAAGTAACTGTACTTTTGGAAGTAGTCACGATTACACATTGTTAAGATGTTTTTTCGGTGTGTGGGCGTATGTGAGTGCCTATGGCAAGATCATGTTATGTATGTCTGTACAGGGTCAGTTTTAGATAGTAACAACTCTGGCTATGGCCCAGGGCGCCAAGTGTTAAGGGCGCCCCGCATTATGTCTGAATCTTCTAAAAAAATTTGTAAAAAATGTGGAAAGAAATAAAAATAAGTAATATATTTTTTTTTAACTGAAAAATTCACAGTAAACATTCTCCCTCTCTCTCTCTCTCTCTCTCTCTCTCTCTCTCTCTCTCTCTCTCTCTCTCTCTCTCTCTCTCTCTCTCTCTCTCTCTCTCTCTCTGGCAGAATGTCAGACGGGCCTGCGTGCCCAATTCTTAACCCTTTTAAAATAAAGTTCGTTCGTTCGTTCGTTCGTTCTCTCTCTCTCTCTCTCTCTCTCTCTCTCTCTCTCTATCGCTCTCAACATCAATCCTGTCGCATTTGAGAGACAGACAGACGCAAGCCAGCATTAAACAGAAGTAAACATGTTTCAGTGCAGGGCAGGCCATCAGTTTTTAAGTCTCAAGATCCTATTAGTTGTCATCCCGCTTCTATCCGTGTGCCGTGTAGTCACTGGGAAGGTTCGACAGCTGCTTAGGTTGTGTATTTTGTTGAAATATAAGTGCAGAAATCCCCCGGTCTTTTGCTGTTCGATTAGCGCTTTTTCGATATAACGCTGTTTTTATTTTAGTCAATTTGCCCGTTATAAGCTTAAAAAATTCGATCTTACGCTGTGCGCTAAATTCCATAGGTGGCAGGAATATAACTTTTACATGCTCATCAAGTTAATTTAGGGTGGTGGGAAAGCCAAGAAGCATTGTCATTTTGAGCATAATGAAGCATGACGCCAAAATGGAATGCGGTTCTATGGTTATCCTAACAAAGAACAAGATCTTAATTGCTACAAGGTGCTCATTGAAGAGAAAAAGAAGGTGGCAAAGCAAAGCATGCTTGATTCTTTTCTTTTCTTTATTTTTTAAGTCTCCTTTAATATCCTCTGGCCCCATCCACCAAGTAGCCACGAATTCTACATCTGGAGTCGGAAAAACTTTTTAAATACCAACAAAACCTTCTGCTAACCAGTCGTCAGATTATGAAGACAGCTCCGCCGTGACACCTGTAGCTACAAGCGACGGAAATAGCAGCGATTAAATGCATATAATATTTTGTATCCATCATCAAAAGTCTCTGTGTTAACTTTACATGCAGTGTTGGGATGAGCAACCTTACTTTCGAAGTGAAAACAGGTGTATGACAGGGTTGCCCGTTGTCATCCTTTCTATTTTTAACTGTCATAGATTGTGTGATGCGCCAGACAACAGAGGATAGCCCTAGAAGAATAACATGGACAACGTTTACCACACTGGAAGATCTAGAATACGCAGACGATATTGCACTTCTCTCACAATCACATCAGCACATCCAAGAAAAAACAGACAGAGTGAATAAATTCAGCCAACGAGACAGAATATCAATCCGAAGAAGACAGAAATTATGACACTCAGTGTAATAAATCCTGAGCCCATAAAAATAAGGAACCAAAAGCTGGAACAAACCAATACATTTACATATCTAGGAAACATAGTAACATCAGACGGCGGAGCAAGCAAAGACATCAGTGTGACGTGTAATGTAAATACAGCCACGGAGATCCGACCACGTTTGCTTCCTTAATTAGCGTTTACGTTTTGCTAAAGTAAACCACGCAATTCGCTGTTTGTCTGACTCATAATTTGTAGCCACGCCCATTTTTCCTGTCTTTCTTGCGCTAACGATTTGGTTACCTACTTTCACAACGCCAGGTAACAGGGGAGCGAATCACGTTTGCTTACCCGAATTCTCACGCTAGCGATTTGCCAATTATCGGCAATTTGACAGACGCGCATAGAATAAATAACGGTTTGTTTGTCTGAAGAATCAAGAGCGATAATATTATTCCCGTACCTTTGATGTTTACATTTTTCAGGTGGACTTAACTAAGTATTTGATCTACGGCAGGCGGAGATAATCTAAGAAAGCCCGTTCGCAAGGGATGTCTTTGATGTCGTTTCGGCATAGCGAGTGAGCGAACAGTAGAATCATTTATCTTAGAAGTTTAGCTCGATGATTCCCCTGATACGTCATGGGTGTGAATTTTCACATCTGTTAGAGATATTGCACTAAATCAGTACATATATTGCCTTCTCTCCTAGTCAGTTATCAGTCTCTCAGAAATTTTGGATAAATCTAATCACGCCAGACTAGGAACCATTTTATTCGTTAAATGTGTTAAATTGTCCCGTGGGGATTTAAATTTCGGATAGTGGTAATAATTTAAGTTGTGCTTAAGTATTAAATGTGTTAAAAGTTTTACCGATTTAGAGTTATCTACCCTTCCAAGATGGAGGTGAAATTCGTTTCTCACCTTAGACGCCGAAAGAAAAACATCAGGAATGTGTATATTTCGATGGATATCACCATGTTATGTTAAATTATAGAATAAGAGATACACCAGAGTATCTAGTGGTGTAGATATTTTCCTATAACTGACCTCGAAACCCTTGAATCGGTCGGTTGGATCGGAGGGTTGATCAGTGAGTTAACAATTCACTATCGTAAAACAAGCTATTGTTACCGAAACAGAACCAGGCTCGACAGTAAACATGACTCACTCTAATATCTTGGGGGCTAAGGAGATTTCTAAAATTGGATACTGGCAAATGTCTTAGAAAACTCATGAACATCAGTTGGAAAGAATTCAAGACTAATCGACAAATAAGAGAAGACTCTAGGCAGAAATATGTCTCCGACTATATAAGGAAAAGACGATGGTCATATATCGGTCATGTCCTACGAATGCAAAACAACAGAATACCACTACAGGCGCTCACTTGGGTTACTGAGGGTAAGCGGAAAAAAGGAAGACCAAAAGAAACACTCAGAAGAACAATAATAAGAGAAGGAAGAACGTTGGGCCTAAATAATGTGCAAGAGCTAAGAGGAGTGGCGTCACAACGAACAACCTGGAGAGCACTGGTTTCTGCCTTATGCGCCGTGTTTGGCGCTTAAAGAATTTATTATTATATTATTATTATTATTCCCTAGCGTTAAGACTAGCGAAATAGGAAAACGCGCGGATATTCTCTTGCCAGTGGTTCAGTAATGTAAAATCCATCAACCATTTTTTAGTTGACTTAAGTATAATGTTAAGAGTGACGGATAAAGTGACAGAGTAGTACGCGCATTATATTTCTTTGTGTGTACATTTTTTAAAAATGACTAGCGTTTATATCATGTGTTAAAAACGATAGACGCCACTAATAAACTAGCTAGTAATGACAGGCGACATTTGTTTAGGACGTAGTCATAATTAACATATAACTGACATCGTGCGCTGAGCGTTTTATCGAAGGGGGGGGGGGGGGGCTGCATGCCAAAAACCGAAATCCGTACTTGCTAAGCGAAGCGCGATAGTATAAGCTTAAAATACCGTGTGCCTTTTTATTTGGTTAGAGGACGGAGAGGATTAGAAATCACACTTTACGCGTGATAGCATAGGATTGTCATTTTGGTTAAATATTTGTTTTCTTTCCAATATAGGCTTGGTCAAAACCTAGCGGCTAGTGGTTTTTCTCTATTGTGGTCTTTGACTCAGTTACTGAAGGAATAATAGTTGTCGTTTCCTTGGCGTTCGTCCCCGTATCAAGGTGAACAGGAATTGCCAGGGCGAGACACTAACATTTTTTAACTGTAAATTTGGGAAAGGGACATACCAATAAACCCAAATTTTTCCATTCAATTTTATCAGCCCACTGTGGCAATATATATAACATTTTTCCCGACAATTGACAGTCGTTTACCCAAGTGAATTTCTTTATCCAGGAGTATACACTGTTTCATAATCAGTACTCATCTCAAAGAGTCAGCCGATAGGATTTACTATTATCATCATCAGTGTTACATACGATAACATTTAGCTTCGCAACCAGATGCTTAGCACTACGGGAATTAATTTATCCTCTTTTCCAACTGTGAACGTCCACAGCACGTCTTGCTTCAGTAACTATTTTGGTGACAGCGATTTCATCCAGGGAACATTAAGACACCAAAGTTGGCGTCCACCTTGTAATTATTACTGGCGATTAGGCTGGACTGGGGCTATCTTTGGCAACCCCACCTGACAGTATATGCTCAGGGATTATTGTATGTTTTCAATGGATACAAACATCACTAGTAGGTAAGAGAGATTGTATGTGGCCACAGATTGACACAGTGAGAGAAAGAGGAGCGAATAATTCCTTTTGTTATAATCATTGTACCCACTTCTTTTTTTTTTTTATTCGCTAACCTGATTATTATATTGTATAGCTTAAATAGACACTTTTTTCTTACTGTACTGTCTATTCTATACCCTAGTGTTAATCTTTGACATTTTCGGTTATTAACTTCTTGCATGATCTTTTCTCAACAGAGGGGAGGGCACTTATGGGGTTATTTTCATATGTCTGTAAAACTTGATTTATATTGATTTCTATATGTTTGGTGTTGTGGGAAGTTTAAGTGATAAATAAGCTAAACAAAATTAATTTATCTTGTCGTTCAGCCCCATACCCAATTATCCATAGTTTTTTCACGTTTGTGTGTCTTGTGGTCACATAACTCTGTGTGTGTGTGTGTGTGTGTGTGTGTGTGTGTGTGTGTGTGTGTGTGTGTGTGTGTGTGTGTGTGTGTGTGTGTGTGTGTGTAGGTAACTTATAATTAACATTATAGGGAAGTGTGACAGATCGTCTTCTTCTAAAGATAGTCGTATAGATAGGCTGGTCTAGAGAAACCACTCATTCCAGAGACGTATCTTCACCTTAATCTATTTTACTCGTGGAATCTATTCTAACACATTTCTTTCTCATATACCCCACCATTCTGCTCTACTCAGACGGGACCAACTAAATCCCTATACCTATCTTGTAAAATTTACGACAATCAGTAACAGAATTAATAAAGCCAAAACAGCCTTTGCAAATCTACACAACGTTTGGAAATCTTCTCAGTACAGCACAAAAACCAAATTAAGATTAAACGAGAGTTGCGTACTTTCTGTACTTTTGTATTGCGCGGAGTACTGGAGAGTAACAGAAAAGGAAATGTCTAAATTTCCTCTATCCACACAACTCGCTTAAGAAAAATTTTTCAAATTTTTGGCCGCAGACCATCTCCAACCAGCAACTGCTTACACTGTGCAGTCAAAAAGGCATGCACTTCATCACCGCGAGCAGACGCTGGAACTAGCTTGGCCATGTCCTCAGAAGGGAACCTGACACCATCACCAGAACTGCTATGCTATAGACCCCAGAAGGACGGCGAAAGAGAAGCAGATCAAAGACAACCTGGCGGAGAACAGTGGAGGCTCAGATGTAAAGCATGAACCAGTTGGGGCAGAGCACGAAAGATTGGCACACACCGAGCAAAATGTGCACAGTTTGTTGCTGCCCTACAAGACGCCACTAGGCGTGATGACCACTGACTGCTTTGACAGTTAGGGGCTAAGGATCCAAGAAGAAGATCAATATTTTGTTTATTTTATTTGTAATACATAATTTTTATAATAAATAATAAGCAAGTCAATCTCTTTAAATATTTAGGCTACATTTTGACATCAGATGGCAGATGTGACACAGAGATAAAGAAAAGGATCGCCATGTCCAAAGAAGCCTTTACTAGGATGAGCAACGTAATGAAAAACAGAAACATCACCATAAGCACCAAAATTCGCTTACTAAGGGGCTACGTGAGGTCAGTTCTTTTATATGGATGCGAATGTTGGACAATGAGTAACCAAATGGTGAAAAAACTGGAGGCAGCGGAAATGTGGTTTTTGAGAAGGATCCGGAGAATATGGTGGACACATGTGACGGTATTGCCTCCCCTGCTTTGCAGTAGTGGTCCAACAGTGGCCAAAACTCAAGAGTATCTAATATGGGCTTCAAAGGTGTCTACCTTCGCACAAGATTACGGATTTAAGGAACGCGCTATTTTGGCACCTAAAAAGGACAAATCCCAAGAGGTACAAGGGCAGACGAAGTAAATGCGTGTTAAAAAAATCTTTCGTTTGTACCTTCGCACACGACTGACATTACGTCAGTCTACATCTGTGTTAATCAAGCTGTGACAATATATATATATATATATATATATATATATATATATATATATATATATATATATATATATATAATATTGCAGTAGAACTCCATTTATCCGGGACCCGCATCGTTCGGATAATCAAATGTTCGGATAATTGGATTACATAATGTATCGAGTACATGTACACATATTTCTAAAAAATAATTGTCACAAGGAAAATGATATCTTGGCACGCTGTATTAGATCACTGTATCACCAAAATCTTTCATTATACTGCAGTGCATGTACTACTTGGTTATAAGAAAGAGATCAAAATAACATTACAAACGATTCAAAACCAGGCGCAACTTACGTATACATGTACTTGCACAGATGTAGCCCACTATTTAAAATAATGAGGAATCCTCTTTTGCACCAAACTGAATAGTCTCCTTTTGGCTGCTAAGTCCCGCATTCTCTTCAACAGCAGAAGCTGTGTAGGACAGCTGTCATCTTCTTGCTCGTACTAAGCCATCGCTGTTTCTAGTGCTATAAAGGCCTCTTCAGGACTTGGTCGACGTTTTGGGTTTTCTTCATAATCTACAAGTACATCATGTACTTCTGAGGAGTCTTCATCATCGGTCACTACATGTATTTGGTTTTCTTCTTGCACAAAAGACAAAATTTCTTCGTCATTCAAAAACTGAAAACCAGAATCATTGTCATCTTCTAGCCACATGTGTGCATCATCTTTGTCACAGTCCGAAAATCCGGGCATTGCTTGAAACAGTTCCACAACTTCATTTATACAATCATCATTTGTGTCCACTGCGGTAGTTTCATTTCCTCCTTTTTTCCCAAGCAATCTATTCCAAGCCTTGTTGAGATTATCTTGTGACAGGGTGGTCCAAGCATCAGCTAACATATAGCAGCAGTCTTTGAGATTAAGCTTTTTGGAAAACGCCACCACACTTTCTTCATCTTCAGCCAACAATAAACGACGCAGGCCTTCCTTCTTGTACATCTTTTTAAGCTTTGCTATAACACCCTGATCCATTGGTTGAATCAGTGCTGTTACATTGGGAGGCAGAAAAATTACTTTAAAATTTGCATCAACTGCATTCAATGTATCCGTCTCTGGATGAGATGGTGCATTGTCCATCAACCTCTTCACATTTGGGATGAACTGATTTGTATACCAATCAAGAAATATTTCACTATTCATCCAAGCACTCTTCTGTGCTTTGCAGCACAATGGGAGACATGTCACATTCTTTAAACAACGTGGTTTTTTGGCTTTGCCGATCATTAGCACCGGTAAACGATGACTTCCACTGGCATTCGCGGCTACCAAAATTGTTACTCTCTCTTTGCACTTTTTAAACCCAGGGGCAGCTGCTTCGCGCTGAGATGCAAGTGATTTTTGAGGCAATGATTTCCGTCTCATCGGCATTGTACACATCATCGAGTGAGTAACCTTCTTCCAAAAAAGCCAAGAATGTTTCTTTAAAATTTTTAGCGGCAGTTGCATCGCTAGATAAAGATTCCCCTTGAATCTCCAATTCTCGTATGCCATGACGAGATTTAAAGTTTCTTAACCATCCCTGGCTAGCCTTAAAGTCAGGAGGACCGTCAAGTTGATTATTGAACTGAAGTGCCTTTTCACATAATAGAGAGCCAGAGAAAGGTTCCCCTTTGCTTCTTCTTTGCACAAACCATATATACAAAGTCTATTCCAATTTCAAATCTTTCGCATTTCTCATGGTTTTACGTACGTTTCTTCGACCCATTTTCACTATCCAATTTCGATGCAAAACTCATAATTTTATCCTTGTTACTTTTGATGTCAGAGACGGTAACTTTCCCAACATTGAAAATCCTCGCAAGTGAAGACACAGTTTCACCTTTTCCTAGTTGAACTGTCTGTTTAGCCAGTGTTCTGCCTAGAACGCACACGTACACTAGATTGGTAAACCAGATATTAACTGACTTTATGATATAACTGACATCCTGTGCGTAAGCGACCGACCATTAGTCCATACCATCCTCTACAAATTGTTCGCACACATTTGAAGCTTGCCGCATCAAAAGATTCAGAAATGTAGTCTAACGTGACTAATGGCGTCTGATTTTTTTTCTGGAAAAAGTGTTCGGATAATTGGATGTTCGGATAATTGGGGTTCGGATAAATGGAGTTCTACTGTATATATATATATATATATATATATATATATATATATATATATATATATATATATATATATATATATATATATATATATATATATATATATATATATATATATATATATATATATATATATATATATATATATATATATATATATATATATATATATATATATAGATTAAGCAGATTGCGCTGGGCGATGTACGTGTTAATCTGTGTACTGATATCGGCCGCGCCTGCGATTAACCAACTTGGTTATCGATAATATTCTCTCAGCCGCTCCTGCAAATGTTTAGTTTTATCGTCCACAAGGAGTGTCAAATGTTTGAACAAACAAACTCTCCGCTACATAGCAAACAGACAGAAAAAGGTGCAACTCGGAAAAAATCGCAATAAAATCAGTACAAAAATGAAACTGATACTGCCGTAGTGAAAGAGAGATCGGAAAGAGAACGCACCAAAATCAATCAGAGGAGAAAACAAATGCCGAGGTATTGACAGCTGAGGATGTTAATAGATCGCTCAACAAAACCATCAGGAAAAGACAAATGAAATTTATGGGACATATTAACAGAAGAGGAGGAGTGGAGGAATTAGTCTTATGAGGGAAAATACCAGGTAGAAGAGGAAGAGGAAGGCAGAGAAAGATGTATGTGGAAATTTAAACAACTGGGCAACAAACATCAGCATGGGCAACAACAACCTCATTAGACTATCAAAAGACAGAGAAGATTGGAGGGTCATGATCTCCAATGTCTGTTCCAGACCAGGCACCTGAAGAAGAATACATAATTTTACCTTTTGTGTTCAATATTTCTTATAATTACAGGTAGTTAATAAATGTTATTAACTTTTTAGTTTTGGTTTTTCATCACGTTTTACTCAATTTAATACAGCTTTATGAATCTCGGTAACGAATTAATTTAATTTCTATTAATTCGTATGGGAAATAAATTTTCATTTAGCGCTTTTTCGGTTAGCGCTTGATTTTTAAAGCGAATTAACAGCGCTAAGCGGGGGGTTGCTGTAAATTTATAATGCGAAGTGTTTCTTCGTAGACGATGAAGAATACGACCCAATGAATGAGTTACTCTCTTGCAGATGACCAAAGTACGAAGATGAAATCAAATTGCGAAACCATACAAATGCACTTAATTCAACCTGCAGAAGATACCATTTGAAGATCAGCACATCAAAGATAGACACTATAAAGATTAACAGATCGCCAAACCCACTTCACATTCATGTCAACAACACTAACCTTAAGCAAGCTCTAGAGGTCAAATATCTGTTGATTTTTTTCTAAATAAGAATTTTTCACTGCAAATGGAAAACTTGACAGAGAAACTGAGACCAGAAGTCAAAAAGCCAGTGCAGTGACTTTCCAACTGTCACCACTGTTTAAACA
This sequence comes from Oreohelix idahoensis, assembly GCA_024509875.1. Taxonomy (NCBI): domain Eukaryota; kingdom Metazoa; phylum Mollusca; class Gastropoda; order Stylommatophora; family Oreohelicidae; genus Oreohelix; species Oreohelix idahoensis. The sequence continues at coordinate 315,190 of JAMPIV010000379.1, forward strand.
TCCAGATGTCAGCATGGAAACTAAATGACAACTGATAAACAGTATATTCATATCCACTCTTTGATATCAGTGTCAAACAATGGCCCCCAAACCAAAACACAACAGAGGAAAATTACATCATGCGAGATGAGATGCTAAAGAAAAGCCATTAATGTTATCAGGCGAGACAGAATGAGAAATGATGACCTAAGAAAAATTGTAGGTACTACATCCGGTATCATGGAAATATACGAGATGGAAATGTCTTTGGCAACCTTTCTATCTTGGAGTAACCCTTGAAATAATGTTCAGGTCTCAGGGAACTCTTGCATAAAGATTATTATATCTCCAGCGCGTGGTACCTTAGCATGATCTGTAAGGTTGTAAACATAATAACCCAATAAACAATTGGCAATGATCTTTTGAGTAGATAATAATTTTTTTCTGTGGATCTGTTTAATTAAACCAACTTATTGGCTGACTCTTCTTGTGTGGTTCCCCCTCCACTCAAAGGATATCAATTCTAATGCGAGTCGGTAGTGTAGGTAGAAGAAATATCTTTTTTTTTTAACTTCCTGCTTGATTTTTTGTTTTACCTTATCCAGGTAGGCCTAAAAGTCTTATCATATATTTCTACTCTACAAGATGATAATAAAATATGGTATATGCAAGAGTGAACACGGTCATATTACGCACTGCCACACGGGGTTGCTCGGTCACTACCCACTACTGCAAGCGACAACATAGCCCGGGACGCAAAGTTAAAAAAAACGACGTTTACATATATTTTTTTAATCACGATCTCTCGCGGAACCGCCTAAGGTTCCGTGGAACTCCGGCTGAGAAATCCTGAAATAGAGAGACACAAAATTATGGTTTGGCTATCTCATGAGACTTAAGTTCGATAAGTTACCACTATGCGGCTACAATAGTACAAGCTCTGATTCAGACTACAGCGAAGACCAAGAGACAGATGGATAGGCAACATAACAGACTTCCTACAACAACACAGCCTTACCGCAGCCAATGCGACGCACTTTGCTCAAGAACGCAAATTTCAACTTTCCATTACGCTTCGCGGCACTAGTGGATAAGAAATGTAAAAGTTTTTTGCTTTTTTTTAAAATAGGAAATTTGCCTCGTTTTGGCGAGGCGCGCCTCATTCAACTTAGACACAGTCCGTCGGTTCCATTAGGACGCAAGTCCACATATACAAGACCTGAGAGTCTGACATTTTTTTTCAATGAAGTAAGTGAAGTGATACGTCTATAGCGCTGTTCGTAGAATATCTTGCAGACGTCAACTGCTATAAAATATAGTCGATTACGCTGGGTTATCAAAACCTGAATTTAGAGGTTAATGGCTTATAGCGTGAATTATTTTGATTTCATGCTGCAAATCCATGATAAAATGCGTCAAACATTTTATAGAGGCGCAAACGTTTAGTTGTGTCAGGGGCGGCAGCAACCTTAGAATCGGCGCTGTTTATGTACAATATAAAACACATACATCTGACATTTGACAATTCGAAATATCATATTAAAAATGTTTAAAAAAACCTCATAAAATATTTTTTTTAAACTACAAAACCTCATTTTTATATTTTATTTTTTTACTATGAAAGATATGCCACATATCGCCGTTTTCATAACACTGTTTTCATTTATATGTCACTTTGAATAATTAAATTGTGGTATCACATTTTTAATGCCACTTGTAGGTTGTATTGTTTGTTTATTGAAAGCGTAAAGAAACTTACCTATGTCGGACAGCAGGAAACAGACGAATATGCCGAGAATCTGTCTTAGGCCAATCATCTCTTCAGTACTTGATGGGACATTTCATCATCAGTTTATATATACCAGGATACCAGACTCTCGGCTTGAAGCACCAAAATGTTCTTCTTGGACCTGTGCGAGGTAATGCAAATAACGATTAAGATGATACTACAAACATGCATTCAAGTAAACTCAAGATTTGTTAAACTACGGACTATTGTTTCCATTGTCGTCTGGCTTCTCTTGGAATATACATTTTTAAGATGTATGGAAGCAAGGACATAAATCCAATAACCTGGGCGGATGAAGTTGCGGATCGCACCAAGTAGCGATGCTATCTACGGCGCCACCTCAAATTGGGCGAAAGGAAGCTCTGACAACAAGCAGAAGAGAGGAGAAAACGTCGATAGGAACAACAGGAAAATAAGCAGCTGAGGACTGTCACATCAGGGGCGCATTCCCACAGTCAATTATACTGAAAGGGCTATTATACTATTATGAAAGAAGGGCTACTGATTCTTTATAATTTCTATCTTCTGTCTGTCCTCTCTAATAGACTCAAGTGAAGTAGCAAATACTACAATATTAGCGCAGAATAGTAAGAGTACATAGTTTAGAGCAGTGTTTCTTAACCTTGCAGAGGTCCTGCACCCCTTTAGAGCAACTTAAGAAGCCTCGCACCCCTTTAATGCATCTTAAGAAGCATCGCACCCCATTATCTTCTAACTCGTAAAAAAATGTCAACTGTAAGAAAATGCATCTTAAGAAGCATCGCACCCCATTATCTTCTAACTCGTAAAAAAATGTCTAGAAATGTGAAAAAGATATTGTTGATCTTTACCGTCGTGTGTAGTAAATATTGTTAAATTAAATGAGACGTGGCTGGCTGTCATACATTCTCACGTTATGAAGTATAATCACGAAGGCGAACACACTGAATACATAGGACGCATATTTAATCGGACATCTTGGAAAACAGGAAGTAGTAAAAAGAGTTCCCATAAGGCCAAGTAAGTTTAGTCAGGGAAACAAACTAAACATCGAAACAGATATGTACACAAAGAGCATATCAACATCCCCCCTTCTTTATGAGTGAACAAAGTCATTCATCTAAGAGGGTTTCTTGCGATCTCTTTGAGGTCTCTTAGGGCAAGATGGTAGGAGGGAATGTTCTTTGCCAGCTTTCCCAGGACTAGAAGTAGCTGGAGTCGAATGACCAACTTCTGTAGGATTGGAGCTATTCGCTTCACTAGTGTTCTCCATGTCTGGCAAAACAACCTGTTGCTCGGGTAGAACTGGAGAGGAGACATCAATTTCCAGGTCCTCGGGATCAGGTGTGACAGGTGTTGTTTTAGGTCTTAGATGAATTCTGTTTCTGACATATTGACCTCCATTCTCCCCTTCAACGAGATAAGATCTTTCAGAAAGCCTCTTATCGATCCTTCCAGGTTGCCAGTTTGGTCGTTCAGGGTCTTGATAGTAGACTGGCTGGTGAGACAACTTGGGCAGATCATGAGCAGTTTTATCATAATACTTCTTCACTGATCTGTCTCTCTTGCCTCTACTTTCAATAACTCTATTGTGAGATGCAACGGGTTTCACTGCAGAAGGTATCAGTGTGCGCAGTTTCTTGTTGAACAGTATTTCTTCTGGACTTTGATCAAACCCTTGTCTTGGCGTATTACGAAGTTCAAGTAGTGCCTCATATGCATTGCATCTGTATTGTCCTGAACAGTCTTTCTCATCATACCCTTGATGAGTTTCACAGCAGATTCAGCTAATCCATTGGCTTTATGATGACCTGGTGCTGATTTAACATGAAGTATTCCCCATCTAGCAGTAAATGATCTAAACTGTGCAGACGTAAACTGAGTACCTTGGTCAGATACAATAACTTTGGGAACACCATAACGAGCAAAATGAGACTTCAATTTCCTGATGACTAACTGTGCTGTCATTGTAGGTAGGAAGTCTACTTCAATGAAGTTGGAGAAGTAGTCAATCAGGACTAAATAATATCGGCCTTCTATAATAAAGATATCAGTGCCAACTTTCTCCCAGGGTGATAAACCTCTTGAGTGTTGGTTTAAAGGTTCTTTAGTATTCCTTGCCTTCGTTTCTTGACATTCCGGACAACTGTCAGCTATCTGTCGAATCTCAGCCGTCATGCCGATCCAAAACAGACAACTTCTGGCCCGGCGCATCATGCTGTCAAATGCAAGATGAGCAGCGTTTAGCTTCTTCTTGATTTCAGGCCTCAGTGCTTTTGGGATAAGAATACGCTCTCCTTTAAGTATTATGCCTTGTTCTGTTGTCAGAGTATCACGAATGTCGAAATAAGGCATACGCTCAGCTGGTACATCAGACTTTCTTTTAGGCCACCCATCCAAAATGGTCGACTTCAATCTCTGGAGCACGCTGTCTTTGAGAGTTTCAGCTTTAATCTTTTCCATCATCACATCTGGTATTTCAGGTAATCTTACAGGTGCATCAGCTCCTGCATTGCTCTCTCTATCAGCTAAGGAATCCAATGTGACATTATGAATACAAGCTCTGGACAGTGTGTCGGCTATAAGAAGATCGGAACCTTGTACCCATTGGAATTCAAAGTCATATCGATGGCTGCGCATCAGTAAATTCTGCAGTCTTCGAGGAATTTGACTCAGAGGTTTCTTAACGATGGCTGCCAAAGGTTTATGGTCGTTGATGACTGTAACTTTCCTTCCATAAGTGTACTGGTCAAAGCGTTCCAAACCATATACAACAGCTAAGAGCTCCTTCTCAATTTGAGCCCAGCGTTGTTCTGTTTCAGTTAGAGCTCTAGAAGCAAACTCTATTGGCTGACCATTTTGTAGGAGGACAGCCCCAAGTCCATAGCTGCTACTATCAACTTGAATACACAAAGATTCATCAGGATCATAGTATGCGAGTACTGGAGTAGAAGTAATCAGTTTCTTGACTCTCTTGAAAGCTTGATCACATTCAGCAGACCAGATAAAGGGAGTATCCTTACGGGTAAGTTCTCTTATTGGATGAAGAACTTCTGAAAGATTGTTGAGAAACTTTGCTAGATACTGTATCATGCCGCAAAATCTGCGAACCTCATGACAGTCCTTAGGAACGGGCATGTTAGTATTGTCTCAACCTTTTTCTTGTCTGGTTCAACACCTCGAGCAGTAATAAGGTGACCCATGAAGGTAATTTCTTCTTTCTTCTCTTGAGCTTTAGCGTCATTCAGTTTAATGCCTGTTTTTTTACACCTATGTTTCAGTGCTTTAAGTTTCAGATCATGGTCCTTAATTGCTTGCTGTCTGTTTGATCCACGACCTGCAATAACTATGTCATCAGCAACATTGATGCAACCATGAAGACCTTCAAGAGCTTGTGCTAGATGCCTCTGGAAAATTTCACTGCTTACATTCAAGCCAAATGGTAATCTAGACCATCTGAACCTACCATAAGGTGTGATCATTGTTGTAAGTTTACTAGACTTCTCATCAAGTTTGATATGCCAGAATGCTTCCTTGATATCCAGCTTTGTGAAAATCTTGGCATTATTGAGTTCAGGCAATACATCATCCAAAGTTGGTAATCTGTAATGCTCCCTCTGCAAAGCCTCATTCAGGGGTCTAGGATCAATGCATATTATTAAGGAACCATTAGACTTTTCAACAACAGCCATTTGGTTAACCCATTCAGTCGGTTCCTCTACTGGTATTAATATACCTCTGTTCATTAGATTTTGAAGCTCTGACTTTACCTTGCTCTTAAGTGAAAATGTTATTTTCCTGTACGGCAGTGCCTTTGGACGAATATTAGGATCAATATGCAACACAGCTTCACCCAGGACACCTAGATGGTTATCAGAGTTATGATCATTATCTGAACTGTCAGTAACCACCTTAGCAATAAATTTGTTTGTGTTGACAGTCACAAACTGTAGATCCTGCAGTGTGTTGTTGCCCAGCAAACATGTGAATTTATTTTTCACAACAGTGAACCTTATATTGTGTTTTGTCCCAGTCTTGGGATTCTCAGCAGTTAATAGAACTTCTCCCAGTGGAGTCATCTTAGTACCATTCCACATAACAAGCCTCTGTTTAGTGGGTAACAGTTGTTCTTGCATCACAAAGCGTTGACATATTGTATTCACATCAGCAGCTGTGTCTAACTGAAATTTTACCATTTTCCCATTGATAATGAGTTGTGCAGATGTACAAGCTTTGCTAGACTTCACACAATTAAGAAAAACTTCAGAATCTTCCACTGACTCTGTGTTAACAGTGTGAACTTTCTTGCATTTAACTTTGAAATGGTTTCTTCCCCCACAGTTTGAGCAAAACTTCCCCCATGCAGGACACTTTTTCTTGATCAATAGATGTTTCTGTCCGCAGTAATGACACTCCTTTCTAGGTTCAAAGTACCCACTGTCAGTGTTACTTTGACAGGCTTTACCAGCAGCACGCCCAGTGTCTCTCTTGGGAGGTTTATGGTTGAGTGATTTTTTCTGTACCTTTTCAACCCTTGCTTCAGAAGGTTGAACTGTATTACTCATCTCTCTTATGTCGTTTCCATTTTGCTCGAAGACTCTGCATATGTGAATGGCTTTCTTTAGATCGAGGTCAGCTTCTCTCAAGAGCTTCTCTTGTAACCTTTTGTTAACAGTAAAAACAATTTTGTCTCTTATCATACGATCCTTGTCGTTAAAGTTGCATAAGTCTGCCTTAGTTCTCAGTTCAGTCAAAAAGGAATTAAAAGGATCTTGAAGAGGTGTGTTCCAGAATCTGAACGTATGTAATACTTCATTGCTTCGTGAGCTACAATGGTTCTTGAGCAAATCGAGAATTTTAGTAGGATTAGAGTGGTCTCCTTCCTCTGCCAGTTGATCAAAAACTTCAACAGCTTGAGGTCCAGCACAGTGAAGAATAATTGCCGCCCGAACAGAATCAGGTTTAGAGGCCACTTCTACTGCATCCATATATAGTTTTAACTGTCGTCTCCATTTACGAAATGTGTCTGATTCGACGTTATTTATGTCTAGGCAGGATGGTAACCGAAATAAGGGCCGTTCTGCCATGACGAAATGTCTAATAATGGTATGCAAGCAATAACCTACCAGAGTTTGTGACGTCAGCACACGTGTCGGAAGATATTCATCAGAATAGTTCGAATTCCGTAGAAATAAACACCGCTGCCACCATGTTGATCGTTACCGTCGTGTGTAGTAAATATTGCTAAATTAAATGAGACGTGGCTGGCTGTCATACATTCTCACGTTATGAAGTTTAATCACGAAGGCGAACACACTGAATACATAGGACGCATATTTAATCGGACATCTTGGAAAACAGGAAGTAGTAAAAAGAGTTCCCATAAGGCCAAGTAAGTTTAGTCAGGGAAACAAACTAAACATCGAAACAGATATGTACACAAAGAGCATATCAATAGATATACGAGTGTGTTTTAAGGAAATGTTATTTACAAAATGTGTATGTACGGAGAATGTAAACAAAGATTTATTAAAACTATAAACATTCTTTTATATAACTAAGACCTAAAATGTAAATGTGCTGGAAATGATTTGACAATGAGGAAATACGTAGAAATAGCAATAGAGACAAAGAGAATATGCATAAACAGATGGCAGTTTTCAGACTATGAATACATACAAGCAATAGATGCTCAGCAGGCAAAGTGCAGCGGAATATATTACATCTTGGACAGACAATCAATAGCAGAGAGGAATAAACAAAGACTGTTATCATTATTCAAAATGAGAAACATTATGTGTATTGTTTACAATATTCTATTTTTGGTTGTAGGAAAGAAATTTATAGTTTGGAACGATGGACCTCAAAAAAAAAAGGAAGATAGAAAGAAGTAGCTACTGAGATAGAAGAAGAACACAACGACGACGAAGAAGAAGAAGTACGTACAGCAGAAAAAAAGCAATTAAAGTAGAAGACAAAAAGATAAGAAAGAATAAATGGAGTTGGACAAAGATGGATAGAAATAAATAAATGCAATCTTTAGGTTTACGTTCTTGCGACTTTGCGACATTATTGCATAATGTGCAATATACCAGAGAACGCCTTTTGACCAATTTGGGGAGGTATGTCGACATTGATGAGTAACAAATTTGGATGTCAGTGCCAGAATTATCACAACAAGATTGGGCTTCATCTCTCTGCGACCGATATGGAAAGAAACTTTCTCGCACAAAAATAAACATGTACTGTTCAAAACAACTGTAAAATCTCAAGGTTAAAAAAACATAGCTTATCATTACGAATGTCCGTGCTAAACTTGCGTCTTTACTAACTGATGTTCCCGTTTCATCGCACCTTTCGTTTCAGATCAGCGGCTGTCAGCCCAGTAGCTGCGAGGATCTTCTTTAGAAACACTGATCTCTCAATAGATCTATTTGATAAAATCATGCCATGTCCAGAGTACAGTATTTGTAACTTGCAATATTCGCAGCCTGTATGAAAGTCGTATCGCTGCCGGAAGATAGGCGTCCCACAGTTACATTAACAGAACCGTGAACATTCAAACTAAATTACATTTTTATAAACGGTAAAGGTAGTCCCATAGCAGATACTGCCATAGGGAGTGAAGTGTTAGAGACCTCACTACATGTTGCCAGTAATTTTAATGAAAGGGACGTGATCTGGAAAATGTTAGGTGAGCAGATTAGATTATGGGTTGTCGTTGCTTGAAGACGTGATTGTCTTTAATGTTAGGTTAAATTGTAATAGTGGAAGTAAGGTTAGAAAGCGTGTGAACGCTAGTCATTTCAATTGTGGAGATTTGTTCACTCCGAACTGTTTTGAGCTACGGGTGTTTAGCTATTTGTGGCTAGCCCGTGCAAGTAGTGAGACTGAGTGGTGTTTTTGAACAGCCGGGTCTCGTAGCTGTTTTGGGCGGCAGATGTGTATTCCCGTGGGCAGTGAGTTTTGGGCATCGACTGGAGAGAGTCGATCCCATAGTGTGTGTTCTTGATAGTAAGCCTGTACAGTGCTGAAGATAAGAGGCCATGATTTGTGTAAGGCCATTATTTCCTGAGAGAGGATAATTGTGTTATGTGAAGACATGTTGATAAGTGATATTATTGCAAACTGCTGGGTGAGCAGTATTGTGATTATTTTGATAAGGATCCATTAACTTACACATGTCATATAATAGCGCTAAGATGAGTAAAGGCGAGATTATTGCAGACTGCCGGGCATGGAGTCGTGTGAGAAATTGCTGGTAGGACTCATTAGATTATGATAGCGTTTATAGGAGGATTATCTGGAGGATACCATATTTATGCAGTAGCACGGCGATGATGTGGTCCGTTTGCTATCTGTGAGGAGGCCATATTTACGGATCATTATTATATCTTATAGCGCAGGAAGAGTATCTGGAGGATACCATATTTATGCAGTAGCACGGTGATGATGTGAGCCGTTTGCTATCTGTGAGGAGGCCATATTTATGCTAGCACGGCGATGATGCCCGTTGGCTAGAGGATCCATGATTAGAATATTATAGCGCTAATGTGAGAACAGGTGGATAGCGCTGAGTTGCGGAGTATCTTTAAAGAGGTCATGGATATTGTAGTATCTGCATGATTCTGAGATGTGAGAAGTACTTTGTTATTGTATTGCTGTAACCTGTAATTTGACTATGACTGTGTATTCGATGTTAACGTAACGTGTTGTGGTGTAATAAACGTCCATTAACAGTACACCAGCCGTTTATAACCATCTATGACTTCTACGTGCGTACCTGTGTTGTGAGTGATTGTTCCAACACGCACGCACTCAATCAACTACAAAAAAATCAGTATATAACATTTGGTGGACCAAATCAACGGGTCGTAACACCCACATTACATTCGCGTGACAAGAGGGTAAATTAGGTCAGATTCTGGACCAGTCATTACAAGTGGGAACACTGAACTGTGTTATGTTTGGCTCTGTGTGGGCGTGGCTTTATTCAACTGTACACAGGTATCAGCTGACTGCGCATATCCATCCTCATATCTTGGCGTGTTGTAGCAACTAAACTAACTTTATCAGTTGGTTTCGATATCAAATAGCTGTTATCTGATAGCGACATTGATGCCATAATTGTTACAGTGCTTGTTCCAGTCTTTCCATATGCAGATTCAACTATAGGTGCAGTATTTTGGAGAGTTCGTCTGCACGTATACCTCAAATGACAACTTGCGGAGTTGCTGTGATCGGTTCCTGTCGTCTGATGCATTGTTGAGGACATACTGTACGGTGGCAGAGATCTGAAGACAAGAGAGCTTAGTCCTTCTACCTTTCTGCAGTGGAGTGTTTTATCGCCATAACTTTGTGATATCCAGTGTGTTAGCGAAAGGGACGGGATGACCTTCAGTTAAGTGGTTTTGTTGTGTGTAAATGTTGCCACTTCTGTCCATGTCAACAAGCCTCAATCTGCACTATCCTATTCTATTAATAACTATTGTTGTTGTTGTCGATAATTATATCGATTAATTATGGAATATGATGATGTACAGGGATTGATGATACAATATTTGAGATCTAAACTTGATTTGGTATAATGAAAGTTTAATTGAGACATATATGGTTGACTAAGTAAACAAGTCACAATGGATTGTGATACAGATCCGGAGGATATGAGACCTGTATTAGAGTATCTGTTTCAAGAGGGGACATATTATCAGGGATTAAAAGGCCCAGAGCTTGAGTCACATGTTATGGACAGGTTTTTGGTCTGTGCATCAAGAGCTCTAAGAGAGTTTGCTGATGAGAGATTTCAGTCAATTCCTCATGTGAGTATGGCTAAGGATCTAGCGAGGTTGTTAGTTTTGGACCTTCGTCTGTTTTTGGACAAGCATATTGGTAACAAACGTGATGAAATATTGAAGATTATGCGTACGTTATGGCGCGACGACATGCATAGTGACCAGAAAGAAGAGTTAAAGGATGAGAAGCAAATAGGAGACATAAAACAGAGTACACAGGAGCTAAGGGAAAGTTGCTTAAAAAGTACTACTGAAGTGAATAAGCTACAGAAAAAAGTGACTAAACTTACAGGTGATTTATGTAAATCAAATTCTGAGCTTGCTTGTGTTCGAGCAAAATTAGACTCGGCATTAGGCAAAATTAAAGAGATGGAAGCTCAGATTGGGAAAAAAAAAATGGCGAAGTTAGAAATCTAACTCAAAAAGTTCAAGAGAAGACGGAGATTTCTGGGAAATTAGAAGTGCAGATTAAGAAATATGAGAAGTTGTGTAATGAAACGCTTACTGATCTGTTAAGTGACGATGAGATTTGTGGTCGCCAAATTAAAGAAAAGGATACTATATCCCTAGAGAAGGTTGATAGGCTTACGAATAGTCATGATATTGAGATTGAGAGGGTTGATAAAGAGAGAGTGAAGGAGTTAATGATGGAGAAAGACAAATTGATTAAGATTGAAAATTCGCTAGCAGAGGAAAGCTGCAAAGTTTTAAGAGTTAAGGATTTAAACAAGAAATTAAGTGAACAGATTGCACTTAGAGACATTGAGATTTCAGAGGCCAGGAAACGAGTGGATGGCCTGCTTGACATTATTTTGAAGAACAAGATGTGGTCTTCCGTCAGTGTTGACGATGATAGACAGAAAGTTTCTTATCATCAGAGCACTAAAGCAAAAAGCCAGCCTTATACACTTTTTGCGGATTCTACGGTCAAGAATGGTGGACATAGATCTTTCCGTGGGAGATATAACTTCTCACGCAATACAGATGATTCCAATGATAATGATTGCTGGCGGCAGAATAACAAAGGAAAATCTACAGTAATATCCAGTCCTGTAGATAAGGAAAGAAACAGTACTAAATCTCAAGTCAGTGTGTTAAAAACCAACCGCGTATTTATTGACAGATCTGATAAATCGGTGACAAGTAACAAACATACTACTGCTTGTTCCATGAAGGAAACAAATGTTGTGCAAAAAAATAAAGAGATTGTCAAATCTTCTAGTCATACCCAGTCAAGGCAGTGTGACTCATTTTTTAAACACATTGCCACAAGCAAAGAAAAAAATAATTTTGATAGGAGACATAACCCTAAGGTTATAAAGTACCAAGGGAGTTCATCCTACGGTAACGTTTCTTCTCCCAAAAACAAAAAAAAATTTGACAGATCTCAACATTGTGATTCTAAAAGTTTAGAAAACTATAGCAGAAGTAATTATATGAAAGTTTATGAGTCTAGTAATGATTTTTCTGCTAAAAAGCCAGTTCTATCTGATGGACATTGTTATCTGGGAAGAAGTATTAAGAATAACTATTGTAACTGGGATTTAAATCAGTACAACGGTGTTAATAGAGAAAATAACGATGCTCTCAAAAGAAATTATACAGATCGCAACCAGGTTAACTGTGCTCCACATAAGAGCAAGATTATTAGTAATCAGAGTAATGGGAACGGTAATAAGTTCTTAAATGCTTTTGCTTGTCATGCTGATAGGTTTGAGAGATCATCTCGGTCTTGTGAAGGTAGTAAATTTTTTTTCAGCCTACCGCACTGACAACTGTGAATTATAGGTCAAGTTGTCCCTGAGACTTCTATGTTGTCTGCTATGTGACGAGAGTTGTTGACATCGCAGAGAGGGCCACAACCTTACACCGCGGAGTTTGGGTAATTGTAAAGTGAATTTTCCGTGTTCACTCATAATCGTACCATGGATTAAAATAGATATTTTCATTTGTATTGTCTCACAGCGAGCGACTTTGCGAGAGAGTCACCATTCTAATTTTACATTACCTGGGAGAGATGTAGATCACTGTGTGCTATTTGTCCATTCAAGCGAGCCTAGCCAGTACATTAACCCATCGTGTCATGATGTCACCTTGCGTGTTGATGAGATGTTCGCAAGACCTCGAAGGAATTTTTTTTTTTAAAGGTCCTGTTTATTTTTTGTTCTGTTTACAAACACTGAATGTTATTGTATTCCTTAGTATAGAACTTTATATGTTGTTAATGAAATATTTTGTAATCTCTTTGTAACATTTGATTGCCATAATGTTTTGGTTGTTACTTATATGACTGTATTTTAATTATGCATTAAGTTGATTTTTATGCACAAACTTATTTACTGAGACAATGTAATAGTCATTTTCATAGATAGTCCTGAGTGTTTTATTCACTACTTAAAATTTTGGTTTTGTTTTTCATCATGGGTTTCATACCATGTTTAGTTAACATATTTATATACAGATTATTTGAATTAATTGTTTAGTGAAAGGTAATTTTAAACATAACTTGTATGTATTATTAATGATTTTGCGTTGAAGTTAAGGACGTATTCTGAAACTTGGTTTTCATTTTTTCTAAATTATGACATTTGATAATTTAAACAATTTGATTTTTTGTCAGCTAGAATTAACTTAAATTTCCTATTAAATTAAGTGGGTAGAATTAACAGCGACGGCTGATACTCGTGATCATTTACAGAATTTAGATATCTGATTATAATACATAGTTAAGATAAATAATATTACACTTATATATATTTAAAACTTCGTTTGTAGTTAACAGTTTATTACCCAATATGACGTTTCTTTGATGTATTTTTTTTTAAAAAGAAGAGAAAAAAAACTTACACGTTGTTCATGTATGTCTGTTTAAGATAAGATTATTTTTATGTTACTCAACTAATTTAATTGTTAGTCGTTAATTATAGCTACATATTACTTAGAAATAAAAATACTATTTTTATTTAACCTAACGTTAAGAAACATTTTTTGTATTGTACCTTTTTTTTGGAAAATGTGTTTTGGACATTGTGATATTTATTTTTTCTGCGCCAGCGCTAGATTGTATGTTAAGGTTACTATTATGTAGTGACATTAATTCTTTGAAAATGTTGTGATGCTTGGATGTATTTTTTGGTTCTTAGCGCTTGACTATGCGTCAATGCGAAACTTGTGTTATCGTTAATAATTTTTTGTTTGAGTGATAGTTGATGTAATTTATTTTTAGTTATGTATAAGTTTATAATTTAGTTAAATTACTATTATGCTGTGCTTGTCATAAGCTATTTTTTGTGTTAGTATATAAATATACTTTAGCATTTTTGTATTTTACAATACGTTGTTACATTTGGATAATTATTGTTAGGTGTTGTTACCAACTTTCTTTACATTTGCATCTTTACTTTCATCTCTCTTTGTTGACTATTCGTCATTCCTTTACATCTTGTCTGTTGTCTTTTCAATATTGTCTGATATTTTGTTTATGCTTCCGTGTTTCATCTTTGATGTAATTCATACTTCTTGTATACTTTTTTTTTTTTTTTCGTGTTACGCTATTTATACTTTCATTCTTTGTAGTGTTAAGTTAATTATATGACTTTAGATAATGTAATTGGTTCTTATAGTTCTATTTGTTTTACATGTATGGAATTGTTGTCTTCATTGTCATCTTATGATTCTATTTGATGCTTATCATATTGCCATTTCATATTTTGTCATTTCTCTTACGATAGTTTATTTTCTGTTTAGTTTGTACTATGTATACTTAATTTGAGTTTGTATTAGATTATTTTTTGGTATGCTTGAATGAGTATGTTGGATGATTTAGTCGTTATCTTACATTTAGTGATGATATTTTTGTAGATGTGCTATGTTCTCTTGTCATAGGTATATTTTTGTAGGTAATTGATAGAACTTCATTAATTTTTTAAATTTTTGGGAATTAATTAGAGATATTTGATATAACTTCATTGACCGTTAAATTTTTGGGAGTTTATTTTTGTACGTATTTCATATAATTTCATTAACCTTTACATTTTTGGATCTTAAATTTTCAAAAAAATGATAAATCATTTTTTTCCCGGACGGTGTGGCAAACTGTTGCCAGTAATTTTAATGAAAGGGACGTGATCTGGAAAATGTTAGGTGAGCAGATTAGATTATGGGTTGTCGTTGCTTGAAGACGTGATTGTCTTTAATGTTAGGTTAAATTGTAATAGTGGAAGTAAGGTTAGAAAGCGTGTGAACGCTAGTCATTTCAATTGTGGAGATTTGTTCACTCCGAACTGTTTTGAGCTACGGGTGTTTAGCTATTTGTGGCTAGCCCGTGCAAGTAGTGAGACTGAGTGGTGTTTTTGAACAGCCGGGTCTCGTAGCTGTTTTGGGCGGCAGATGTGTATTCCCGTTGGCAGTGAGTTTTGGGCATCGACTGGAGAGAGTCGATCCCATAGTGTGTGTTCTTGATAGTAAGCCTGTACAGTGCTGAAGATAAGAGGCCATGATTTGTGTAAGGCCATTATTTCCTGAGAGAGGATAATTGTGTTATGTGAAGACATGTTGATAAGTGATATTATTGCAAACTGCTGGGTGAGCAGTAATGTGAGTATTTTGATAAGGATCCATTAACTTACACATGTCATATAATAGCGCTAAGATGAGTAAAGGCGAGATTATTGCAGACTGCCGGGCATGGAGTCGTGTGAGAAATTGCTGGTAGGACTCATTAGATTATGATAGCGTTTATAGGAGGATTATCTGGAGGATACCATATTTATGCAGTAGCACGGCGATGATGTGGTCCGTTTGCTATCTGTGAGGAGGCCATATTTACGGATCATTATTATATCTTATAGCGCAGGAAGAGTATCTGGAGGATACCATATTTATGCAGTAGCACGGCGATGATGTGAGCCGTTTGCTATCTGTGAGGAGGCCATATTTACGGATCCATTATTATATTTTATAGCGCAGGAAGAGTATCTGGAGGATACCATATTTATGCAGTAGCACGGCGATGATGTGAGCCGTTTGCTATCTGTGAGGAGGCCATATTTATGCTAGCACGGCGATGATGCCCGTTGGCTAGAGGATCCATGATTAGAATATTATAGCGCTAATGTGAGAACAGGTGGATAGCGCTGAGTTGCGGAGTATCTTTAAAGAGGTCATGGATATTGTAGTATCTGCATGATTCTGAGATGTGAGAAGTACTTTGTTATTGTATTGCTGTAACCTGTAATTTGACTATGACTGTGTATTCGATGTTAACGTAACGTGTTGTGGTGTAATAAACATTCG
Organism: Oreohelix idahoensis; assembly: GCA_024509875.1. Classification (NCBI taxonomy): domain Eukaryota; kingdom Metazoa; phylum Mollusca; class Gastropoda; order Stylommatophora; family Oreohelicidae; genus Oreohelix; species Oreohelix idahoensis. Next base: position 331,024 of record JAMPIV010000379.1, read on the forward strand.
TTAACTATCACCAGCCGTTACACCCTTCCAGGCTTCTATTGTGTGTATCTAATGTGAGTGACTGTCCCAAAACACACTCACCTTCTTCACTATAAAAACATCCACTGAGTATTATCACTACACTAGGTCCGAAATCGAGAGGTGGGATGATCAGTTTCATTCCTCGCTGCCTTTTCCGTTCCGAACTCAAGAGCAGAGTCAGGTAGCCATTTACAGCTAGATAGACTGGATCGTGTCGATACCGTGAATCGAACCTGACCCTTTTTCCGCGAGAGACCAGCGCTCTAACCACTTTGTCAATCGGACGGTCCTATATATATATATATATATATATATATATATATATATATATATATATATATATATATATATATATATATATATATATATATATATATATATATATGGTTAACTAGCAGCCAATACCAAGTTGAAGACTCCTTGGTATTATCTACACTGTAGATCTAGGCCTTTCCTGTGGCTTTTCTGCCATTCCGAAACGTGTTGAGTTGAAGTCATGAGCTCCAGTTTCTCCAAATAAATACCACACACACATAAAAGTATGTTTTCAGGCACTCGTGAATAATAAAAAAGTAGACAACTAGACAACAGAAAAGCAACAGACGGGGAATCGAACCCAGGACCTTCCGTGCGGCACCACCGCCTATCTATGGAAGTGATCACACTATCCTCCCTGCCAGCTAAGCAGCCTATTAATGACGCAATCACGTCTGTTGTTCCCCTATTATACAGTATAGGTCAGATTACACAAAACAAAGACCTTAATACCGCGTCTAGCAAATGATAGAAGACTAGGAACAGTAAGTACAGGACAGAGGGTAGGTTTTGGTATTGTACAAGTATAAACGTTTTAAACACATAAAGAAGGGAAACCCGAGGCCTGTAAACAGCAAATAAACACCACAAACACACTAATGTATGTTTTCAGGCACTCGTGAATAATAAAGAAGTAGAAAACTAGACAACAGAAAAGCAACAGACGTGAGTGGCTTACCGGTGAATCGAACCCAGGACCTTCCGTGTGGCACCCCGTTTCCCCGTTTATATAAATCATACAAGGAACAATGTTGTCCACAAGGTTACTAGCTTATTATGTAGGTATTCTCTATGTTACACCGTATAACCCAGCTATTTACCCAGCACAGACTGCTGGACTCTGAAATAAAATGAAACAAAATAAACTAGCATTGTAGCCTACCAATGGACAAACATCATTTACGTAATAATACATACACACGTGTGCAAATCTGCAAATGTGTGCGCTTATATGTCCATATGCGTGAGTGTGTGTGTGTGTGCGTGTGTGTTGTGTGTGTTCATGCGGGTCTGTATGTATGTGTGGTGGAGCGCTCTCTCCACATTTTTGGTTCTATTTATTATTATTTCAGGTAAATAGCTCCCCAAGTCCTTACTCTAAATCTATACTCATTATGTTAGTTTGTACTTGATTGCTCATTCTGTTGTTATATATTACTGCTCGTTGCTCTATTACGTCTAGGGTGAAATCTCCTAACGATTATGTGCGTTCTCCCGAAATCCAACAACATAAATACGGGCTCTGTAACTGACCCAATCAACGACAAGGAAATAAGACAGTTTTCCTTCATAAACGAATTCAATTTTCTTTAATAAACATATTTATATCAATTGTAGCATACATATCCGTTCGTAAAGATTGATCCATATTCTTAGAAAATCTTAATGACAGGATTAATCCTGTTTCAAGAGTATCCATTTCTTATATCATCCACAAACTGTAAAAAAGGGGAACACGTCGAAATGGGTTCTCATTGGAACGCAAATTGAAACACAGCCAAAACACAGCCAAAACACAGCCAAAAACACAGCCAAAACACGGTTGCCACGCTGGTTTTCGTAAACACCTTGGTCCTACACTGTCGTAGATTTTTGATAGGTATTTAAGATATATTTTGGTCCCGTCTGAATAGAACTAGAACAGGTGGTAACTCAGTGAGAGATAAGGTAAAGGAATAGAGTTCACGAGTGAAAAATGGCGAAAAAAAAGGTAGAGTCTGTCCCTGGATTTTGAGAAGATCCTCTATAGTCCAGCCTATCTCTACAACAGAACTTTGTTTGTCAGACAGTATACCTCTATTTATATATTAATATATATATATATCCACCACTCACATACACACACACACAGATAAGTGATGACACTTAGACGCACAAATGTGAAAACTATATTAATGGAATAGGGATATTTGGGACGACTGACCAACACATGTAAATTAAGTTTTATGTAAATTTTATTTACTATAAAGAAACTTTACAACAGCTATTATTGAATATCAAACAAAATATTTAAAAAAATCATAGGTATTAGAATTAGTAAGGGAATAGACTCATAGGTGTAATACCCCTCCCTCTGTTGAGACAAGATCCCGTTAGAAGAAAGTTATTAACCCACCCCCCCTTCCACCCAAAAGGTCAAAAAGATTTGCGCTATGATCTAGAATTTGCCAATATTGCAAAGAACAGAGTTTACAAGTTAATCTATTCTGAAATGGACAGCATTAGCAAAACCAAATAAGAAATAAACAATGTGAGTGCCTGGATTATACAATAGAGAGAATTATTCATTCATTCATTCTTCTCTTCTCAGTCGACCGTGGCCACGTTCATTCGTTCTTACCGAATTGTAGATCTAACAGCATCTGGAACATAGTTTCATGGGTCACACAGCAAATCCAGTGTAATTTTGGTAAAATAAACCCCAGCTCCACAAAGATTGATTAAATCCTCTTCTTCGGGGAACGTTTATTTCGTTACTTGTTATTAGGATTTCTGTTTATGTCACATTAATTACTCCAGGTAAGAAAATTAACAGTGCTCACAGGGTCAGTAGCTTGAGATTTCCATTTTACATAAAGGAATGTCAGGTCGGTAAATTCTCTCAGTATAAAGTTCCTTGTCACACCACAAATGGTCGAAGGTCAGGAAATGTTAATGTTTGAGTATGTCGCCACAACGGGCTGAATGTCAAAGAAATTTGGAAAAAGAAATCTGGATAGCTATAGGCCCAGTTAAACAAGTTATTCTTAATATTCTTTGGGTTGGTACTCTGTCTCTTTCTGGGTGTAAACAAGAGGTCAGACAGGTTCACCTTGAAGACCCAATATATATATACGAATGTTATTTTTGTACTTTTGGACTTAAATCCGTTATTCTCCGATTTAGGTCTAGGCGTAGGCTTAGACCGCTGGTACTTTTTTGGGGGGAAGGGGGGGGGGGGAAGGGGGGGAAGTAACCCAGTACGCAAACACAGAAATTAAAACAATCTTCAACGAAAACTAAGAAACTCCATTAATACAAATGGTTCTAGAATCGAAGCTAGATGTTCTGAAATAAATATGTGGGTACTGAATAATAGATTTTAAAGGCATATATATATATGTGATATATATATATAAATTGTAGAAAAGTCGCTGACCAGTGTTACACATAACACCTTTGGGGATTTCTGTGTTTAAATTCTGAATGAAAGGAAAAGTTGCTACCTTTTCGCCGCCTGTTGGACTCTGGCGACGAGCGGACGGTCTTAGATCTTCGTCTCTGTAGCTTAATTACGTTTCACGAACGAATGGATAAGGAGGGGGGGGTAATGTAATTTATCTCCCCTTCTTTCAGATTCTCTCCCCTTCTACTCAGATTTATTCCCCCTGATCAATGTCTACCGAAAATACGTTTCAACTTATCGCCCCCTTTGTTTTTCTTCATTAGCTCATCTCCCCCTTCTCTCTCGCTACGTGCATCATAGTAAACATTCCTAGTGTAGAGAAAAGAAAGAATTAGGCGTGGCTAAATTAAGAAAGAGGCCGATATCTAAGTGTAGGAGAGTTCTGCGTTTTAAAAAAACGTGCATAACTAATAAGGAAGCAAGGTGAAGCCAGGTGGAAGAAAAATGTAGATAATAAAATCTATTTTTCATAATTCTCTATCACAGTCGACCCCGCTTGAAGATATGAAACCATTTTCATGTCTACATTGTGGAAATAGATTTCCTATATCAGTAGCTTCCCGGTGACTGTTTCCTTCACTCTCATCTTCCTCCTCCTTCGTTGTCCAATTCCTACTCATGAAGTCTGCCCCAGCGTCTTTCTTCCGTACTGCTACCATCGGAAAACAAAATGGAGAATCTGATGTAGAGATTATACCCTTTTTCAACATATTGTCAACCTTGCTATCAACCTGCTCTCTGATAAGCAAAGAAATTGCATACGGTCGTAACTTAATCGGAGTGGGATCCGATAATTTTATTTCGTGAGAAATAATGTTTGTTCGTCCAGGCAGATCAGGCAACACATCTTCAAAAGATTTCAATAGATTGAGAACCTGATTCTTCTGATCTGATGGCAAATCGTTACAAATGATTACATCCTTCCAAGTTTCAGAAGCTTGGATAGGTACCACAGGAAAATCAAGTGGTACATCCGCGAAACTGGCTGATACTTCATCAACTAAAGCAATAGATGCTAGATGAGGAGATTGATTTGTGATAGATTCACAAATAAGTTTGAGTGGAATAGGTCGAGAAATGTAAGATTGTGACATGTTAGTGTTAATGATTTCTTTTTTCCCTAGTGTCGATGATGTAATCCACAACTTTAAAAGGACCTTGCCACGTAACCAACAAATGATCACCTTTGAGTGGCAAGAGAACAAAAACTTCATCGTTAATAGATAATGCTGTTAATCGTCTATCACGATTAATACGTGACCGAGTCTTATACGAGTTCTGATGCTTCAGTCGCGATCTCACACGCGTCCAAAATACATTGGCAAAGAACTGTGACATATTGGTGACTAGATTTCGTAACCGTGTTAGCATCATTTTTCTATCACCAAACCATGCAAGATAGACATTGGTGCTCTTGGATTAGCCCCGAAAACTAATTAAAACGCCGAGAACCCGGTTTGATGATTAGGAACTTCTCTATAAGCAAACAGAACCGCTGGTATCAATCGGTCCCAATCATGGGGAAACATCGTTGTTACTTTGCCTAACTTCAGTTTTAGTGTGGAATTCCAGCGCTCTGCAACCCCGTTCGATTGCGGATTTAGTCTGGCACTCAATGTATGACGGATGTGAAGCAGATTGCAAATTTCTGAGAACATACCTGAAGTGAATTGCGTGCAATGATCCGACAGAAGCTCTTCATGAAATCCTATGCGTGAAAATATTGATATGACGCATCTGTTACTGATATCGTTGTAAAAGTCTTAATAGGTATGGCTTCAGGCCATCTGGTGCAGAGTTCGATACAAGTTAAGATGAAGCGGAATCCTCTGAATGATAACACCGGTAGAGGTCCGATTACGTCTACAGCCATCTTATAAAAAGGTCGCATAGATATATGTGGTCTGTAGGGGTGCCAACTGATGCGCACCCTTACGTGCAACTCCCTGACAAACAGTGCATGATTTACAAAAAGTTGCGACGTCTTTATAAACCCCTGGCTAAAAACATGTGCCAGCAATCTATAAGCTTTGCGGGAAATCCCCATATGACCCGCAAAAGGAACATCATGTGCATTAGACAAAACTAGTGATCGAAATGACGTAGGTACGACAATTTGTCTGATTACTGAAGAATAATTATCAAAACAACGTATCAAAATATTGCTATGAATTTGATACCAATGTCTGGCGCTATTTGTATGTGTAATAGTTTTAACAGTAGCTAAAGAGAATGAATGTCTCAAAGAAGAGTCCTGTTTTTGTTGGTTAATGAATGAATTTTTATCTATGTAATGACTTGTTGTCACGTGTGGGAAATTGTTTTTATCATTAAGTTCATTTGTTTCTGCAACCAGTTGTGCTCTAGTAGTCACAGCATTGGAGAAAGAAAGATATTCTCTCTCCCATGGAGAAATATCATCAGGAGAATACTCTTTTACACCCTTTTATGTTTCCCAAGATCAAGCCACAGCAGGGCTGATCGAGGTCACATACTCGAACTTTCCCAGTAAAGAATGGCGTGGTTATTGTCACGTCGGCCATTGAATATATCTCTACCATGCCTCCGAACGTTATGCATTTCACCGATGTTCCAGTGAAACAAGAAGGATGGATTAAAGACCTTCTTATACCGACCGTTGTGCATCCAGTGTCCCTCAGAACTTTAATTGGAGTGTTAAACAAAAACCCATTATGTATAGTGAGAGTACCAACACCATCATAAGACGACAACACTGGTAATGCATGTCCACATTTAAGCCGTGGTGTAGCTCCAGGTTGAAATAACATCTTACATTCTGTACAATTATTATAATTTTCTAAATCGACGTTACACGAATTGGCGTGATTATTGGTTGAATGAATGTCATTACTGAAATTTATATCTTCCGTCTGACAAGCATTGGCTTGTGAGTGTGCTCTATTCTGACTTCTAACGAAATGAGATCTTCTGCGATCTGAAAAATGGTCTGAATGAGAATGCCCATTTTTGTCCCTGACATAATGGCCACCACGCGGTGACAAGGAATGATTGTCAGTATATTTATTGTGTGAATACTGGTTATTTCGATACGATGGGTTATTGTTATAATTGTTGAAATTATGCCTGTCTCTACCCCTGAAGGTGAGCGATTATGGTAAAAAATTATATTTACCCCTATAAGATGTGTTATCATTTTCTCTATGATTATATCGTCTGTCCAAGCTCCGAGTGCGCGATCTCCCGTGCGTAGCAGCACATGCAGTAAATGAGCCTCAGACTTTTGTTCTGCTCAATGACAAGTTTGGATGTGCAACTGAAAATTGTTGCCCTAATTTTTTCCATTTCTTTGATACTTGTCGGATTACGTTCTTTTCAGAATGATACAATATCCTGGTTTACCGACAAAATAATTTTATCTCGCAATAAGAGATCACATATTCCTTCAAATGTTTTAGGCATAGAAGCCAGCTCAACCCATCTTTGGAGACATAGTTTTATGGAGGAAACAAAATCCTCAAAATTTTTACCCTCTACTGGCAACATGGATTTCAATTTGTGTCTATAGCCTTCCTGGTGCAGCCCATATCTGCGTATGAATGCTGTCTTTACGACCTAAAAACCATGTCTCCTCTCTTGGTCTATACCTAGATAAACACCAACTGCATCCCCTGTGAGGAGACCCGAGAAAGCACCAGACCAGAAATCTTTATCAATATTAAACAAGAGACTCTTTCTTCGAATCTATCTAAAAAGAAACTAATATCATCGTGAAGTGGAGAAAAAGGTGGTAGTCGTAAATTAAAATTAGGGGTTGTGGTCGTTTTCTTCGATGAACCGTTACTACCCAAATCAGGGGTTTCTCAACCTCAAAAGCTTTCTCCCTTTCAAATTGTGTTTCCTCAGCAGCAATTTCTGCTAAACGAATTGCCTTTTCTTGTTCCATTTTCTCTGCTTTCTCTTTTACCAAAGCAAATTCCCTTTCTTCTCTTTCTCTTTTCGCATTTCTTTCTATTTCTTCTTTTCCTTTTTTCTCATTTCTTTCTCTTTCTTCTTTTTTTCTGTGTTCATTTCTTTCTCTTTCTTCTTTTGCCTCTGCTTTTTCATATGCAGTCAAAGCAAATTTTTTTTTAAATGTTGCCTTCCATACCCAGAGCTTTGCCTTGTTTAATAAAATAGTCAAGAGTCGCCATCGTATACTAATAAGTATAACTTTTCTAAACATTAAATCAATATATAGGTTATCCTCTGCCTTACTTAGTCCATAACACTATAGACTAGTGTGTATGACTGGTGTAGTCACAATGTATATATATATATATATATATATATATATATATATATATATATATATATATATATATATCCACCACTCACATACACACACACTGAGATAAGTGACGACACTTAGACGCACAAATGTGAAAAGTATCTTAAGGGTCCTACAGGCAGCGTGGTGCTACAAGACCATACCAAAGGATTGGGAGATTGCCATCATAACACCAATTTTCAAAAAGGGTGACAATCGACAATGTGGAAACCATAGAGGCATATCACTTCTCAGTGTCCCTGGTAAAATCTACTCTAGAATCCTAGAGCAGAGACTCCGACGCCTAGCTGAGCCACAATTGGATGAGGTCCAGTGTGGATTCCGAGCAAACCGAAGTACTCAAGGCCTAATCTTCACACTCAGACAGCTGAGTGAAAAGTCTCTTGAGTATAAGAGTGAGATCCATCTTTGTTTCATAGATCTGGAAAAGGCGTTTGACAGGTTCCCCTGGAGCAAACTTTGGGACTGTTTGGCAAGGAAGAACATTCCAGCGCCTCTGATTCATGCTATACAGAGCTTCTACAAGTCTTGCAGAAATTATGTGAGGACAGCAAACCATAAGTCAGAAGAGTTCAGGACCACCACTGGTGTAAGACAACGTGATATCCTGTCACCTTATCTTTTCATACTCCTCATGGACGATGTTATCAAGGCATGTAAGGAGAGAACATGAAAGTATTCAATGGGGTACTGGTAGATGAGACAGGTCTGTATTTCAAAGCTGGCATTTGCTGATGATGTTGCCCTGATTGCTAAATCAGAGGCACATCTCCAATCCAACCTGCAAGTATGGAAGGAAGAGCTGGAGAAGAGAGGGATGGTCATAAGCAGCTCTAAAACAAAATCCATGGTGATATCACGAGTAGAAAGAAGACATCAGATTAAGCTGGGAAAACAGGTCCTGGAGCAGGTCGACCACTTTAAATATCTCAGAGCTATTATAGACCGAAAGGGAGGCATCAAAGAAGAGTTGGCCACTCGAAAAGCTGCAGCTGGGAGACTTTTTCAGGCCATAAATCGAGGATTCCTCAGCAAGAGAGAGGTTGGTAAGAAAACGAAGATGGCTGTATATCGCTCCACCTATGTCCCAGTCTTGACATATGGATGCGAGTCATGGGCAATGACTACAACCCATAAAAGCTAGATCCAAACTTTAAAAAAAAAAACCAAACAAACAAAACAAGCTTCCTAAGACTAATACTTCTCTAACACAATATCATCTTTCTAATGCGGTCTCCAAAATACAGCCACTTTCTTTATGTCTGTCTGACACCACTGTCTTTCCCCTAATACACAACGATTCAGTAACAGTCGCGGGTTGTCTCTCCTGCTGTGCAGTAGTTGTCAACTAATGGCAAAACGTCGAGTAAAAGGACAAGGGTTTTCAAAAGTATCAAACTTCGGTCAAGATTACTCTTGGCAGAGATACAAATCGAAGAATGGTGCTTCTATTTCATGGAGTCTCACAGGGATTTATAGAATGACAAGTGTTGCGTTATGAGTTAAGATGTTTGAATCTGTTCAGCTGTAGATTTATCTTGGCCAAGTAAAAGTCCAAGGCACAACGACAACAGTAAAGGTAACTACAAATAAACGCTCCACTCTTATTGTTATGAGTAGAATTCATAACGATTATGTGCGAAGTATCTTCAGCTCGACAGATATTCATTTCTTATATTTTATTACCGAATATCACAATAAACGGAAATGACGTCATGCCGAGAAGGAACGGTAGCAGACGCCAATTTAGCAGAAGTGGGGTTTTATCGTCTGCAAGGAGATGCCGATTGTGTTTTAATGCGAGAGGTAGCATGTGTGTTTGATCCTGCAGTCTACTGTGTATTACCTGAATTTTACCATCACTAGGGCACCAATATACTCTGTTGAGATGTTCCTAGCTTCTTTGAATGTCAGGAAGTACTTTTTATTATTGTGTCGAATGTATCAAATATATTAAACTGTTGAGAATGCAAGAACAGCGTCTCCATAGCGGGACGGACTGCCTTACGACATTATGAAGACTGCATATTACTGCCTTTGCCATTGGGCGTGAAACTATTGATATAATGGTGGAGCTATGTAAATGTACATGAATAAAGTGTATCTTGTGAACGTTGAAGAGGAGTTTCGCTTACATTGGAATTAACGTTGATACGTGTCTGTCGACATACCTCTATGTTTGTATTTGGCAACTGACATTGTTCCGCATAATATATATATATATTACTACAACTGATGGACGGCACGCATCAATAGATGGGGGTTACCAAGCCGGTGGATCCAGAATACTTGGTATTCTATCCAAGGCATCAAGAAGATTTGCTGAAATTTTAAGTACTGCAAGTTATAAGGCAGGATTATTTGACGATGATGGAGATGACGCACGTTTTGTGGAATGAAACGGTCGGCCAGTGATTTATGCAAATTTTAAAAGGTCACGTCTGCCGACAGAAGTTGCAGATTGATTATGTCTGGAGTCAATGAGGAAGCTTTTCCAGTTATTCAAGTCGATTGTACTTATCTGAGGTCAAATTAATGACAGTATATGACGTTGCGACCAGCAATAGTAGGAATTTCAAGTTTATATTCCTGTATCTACGATGTTTCTTCACGAATTTGAGGTCAGCGCATTGGGAACTTTGGAACTTTTTGCAACCAAAACGGCGTTCCTGTTCGAATGCGCAGATGTGTGAAAGCTAAACCTAACCCTTGTCGCTGCATTAGTGGATCACCGCTCCTTGTGGCTCAGAAGTTGGACCCAGGTAAGAATTTTTTTAATAACAACAGATAAGTAAATTTAGTGATCCAGCAGTTTGACTTTACAGAATCTGTTTGGCAGGGTTCTTCTTTTTTACATGTTTTTATGTATTTATGTGACTACATTTTCGTGTACTAGGTGGATTTGGCTGGCGAGGGAACCATTAATTCACAAAACAAATCCTATAGTCGTGAATTCTTGGTTGTTCTTTAGGGTCGGTGTATAGTGTTCTCGGATAGTGGGGCCGGCATTACAAAGCTGTGTGTTTCACTGCTACTATCGAGTATGCTATAGCCATTTTTGTTAGTTGTTTTGCCCTGTTTATTTGTAAATTTATATTTGTTGTCAAGTTCATTGTATTTTATTTGGTTTATTCTTCATTAATGTTTGTGAACTTTGTGCACATGATCTTGCTATTCTTCATTTATTAGATGTATTATATGTTGTGAAATTGTGCTTGTAGTGTCATAAGTGTGGAAGAGCCATTTTTTTTTCATTTTCGGACATTTCATAAATTTCTGCCTTAGTTCATTCCTTAGTATTTTCTTTTGTTGGCTCTTTCTACTGTTCTTCTGTAATCTTGTTTGTATTGCTAAAAATTTTTTGCTCCTACTGTACCATCTATAGTTCAGTGCATTTGATTGATATTGAATGGTGAGATATTTGTTGGTGATATTGATCACAGAGTAAATATATATTAATTGAATTATTATTGGACAAGTTTGAGTCACAATAATATTGTAACACGGCTACCCTGGAATATTTTGTTAAGATTGGGAAGGACTTTGGTATGGAGGGAGAAGCTTTGAAAACCTTTGCTCTCACTGAGCATGCAAAGGAAGTGAAGAGGCTGGAATAATAGCAAGAGAGGAAAGAGCCGTCACCAGAGAACAGAAGAAGAGAGAGGAAGAATTAGCTGTAGTTGAGAACAGAAGACAAGAAGGTTTAGCTCTTGAACAAGAGAATAAAAGGCTAGAACTTGAGGAGAAACATTGGCCCATGCTCAAGCAGAAAGGAAGGCACAACAAGAACTTGAACTTGAGGAGAAAAAATTGGCCTTTGCTCAGAGGATGGCAGAAATTGAGTTGGAAAGATTAAAAGTTGAACATAAAATGGTTAATCCAGCAGCTGAGGAGGCTGGAAGGAAAGACCATGCTTCTACTTTTAAATTAAATTGGCCCAAATTTAATTCTAATATAGACGATATTTCGTGTTTTTTAAATATATTTGAAACATGTTGCCAGGAGTTCAAGATTGATAGAGCTGCATGGCCCAGCAGGTTAATGAGTTTATTGGTCGGTGAGGCTCTTACAGCAGTCTGCACCCTGGATGATCATACTAGAAATGATTATGATGATGTAAAGGCTTTAATGTTAAAAAATATCAACTGGAAGAAAATGGATACAGATTGAAACTGAAATCATCGTTGCCTGATTCAGCCAAAGATTTTGCTGAATTTATTGCATACATTAAGCTTTGCTTTTCTAGATGGGTTGATTTATCAAAAATTGATAAAACTTTTGATGGGCTGGCTGACATAATTTTAAGAGACAATGTGTTGTCTTCTGTCAGTGGGGACTTTTTGTCATTTTTACAGGACAGGAAGCTTGAGTCATTTTCTGCTTTGGAAATTCTTGGACGACAGTACCAAATTGCACATCCCGGGAAGAAATCTAAGCAAGGCTAACATAAAGGATCCATTGCAAGTGGTATCAACTAGAACTATGACGTACACTCCAACCAGACAAAGATCAAATAGTGTGGATATAAATTTTCGATTCAATGGAGATCATAATACTGGATCTTTGAGAGAGAGGTATAATTTTAACAATAGGTCACAGCAACCTCAAAGGAACTTTCAATCATATGATGATGGATATATACCTCAACAATACTCCTCCAGACCTAGCAGGGATTGGAACAGAGGTGGATACAATTTCCAATCACACAGAGGACATAGGTCATTCTATGGAAACAATGGAAATAATTACAATAACAGTAGTTTTCAACAGAACAATAACTTTCGACGTTCTAGAAATCCTGAACGTTCCAATGCAGTTGTGCATCAGAGTGAAACTAATACAGTTAACAATGTCCAAATAACAATGTTGCTTCTCATGCAAATGCACGTAGTGTGGACTTGTCCAATAGTGCTAATTGTTCTGAATGCAATTCTTTGTTTCAGCTGGAGGGGGTTTCTAGGCTTCTGTGCGGCCACCCTTTGCCAGTCATGTCCTCATTGATGGGACAGGATCATTAGTATTTAATAAAGGTTTTGTAAACAACCAACAGTTTTCAGTGCTCAGACACACTGAATGCACCACTGTAGGGGTTAGAAGATCATTAGTGGACCAAGCTGATTACACAGGCGAAGAAGTCAAGTGCATCACATTCGGGGGCACAGTTGAATATTATTCAACTGCTGAAATATTTTTAGACACCCCTTATTTTAAAGGAAAGACTCTAGTTTGTCTGTTCGAACAACCAGTGCCTGGGATAATTTTGGGGAATATTCCTAGACTGCATGAATGCACTAATGATGATATTTTAAAATGGGAAGAGCAACATTTGCTGATTGCAAATGCTGTTACTACCCGAGCTCAGTCTCATGCAGAGTTGAATGAACAGGTACAAATTGATGAAGTGAATGATGCGGAGGACACTAATGAAGATGATTTACAGGTTGAACTTATTGACAAAGAATCATTTCTAAAGATGCAAAATTTATTAAGGTTGCCAAGTCTGGTGATGTAGTGTATAATGATAATTCCTTACACTATTATACAATAAAGAATGGGACCTTGATTCGGAATTTCAAAGATCCAACATCAGTTAAAAAACAAATTATGGTGCCTGCTAATTTTTGACCATTTGTCTTACGGCATGCTCACGGTGTTAACTGTGCAGGACATTTAGGGATTGCCAGGACGAAACAGAGGGTTTTGTCTCATTTCTTTTGGCCTGGGATGACTAAAGATGTGAAACGCTTTTGTCGAACATGCAAAACATGCCAAGATGTGGCAGCAAAACGCCCCAAGCATGATGCGCCTATCCAGGTGTCAGATATATCTTTGCGTCCATTCGAAAAAATGATAATCGACCTTATAGGTCCACTACCAGTCACGTCAGCTAAAAGCCACCGTTATGTACTAACGTGCATTGTTATGTGCAAACGCTGGCCAGAGGCTATTCCTCTGAAAATTATTTCTGTTACAGATGTAGAAAATGCACTATTTTTAATTTTCAGTCGATTGAGTTTTCCCGAAAACATATTATCAGATCGGGAAACTCAGTTTGTTTCTGACGTTATGACTCAAGTTATGAATGAATTCGAGATATACAGATCACTTAGTAATGTGTATCGCCCCAATTTCAAACGGTAAAATTGAGCTCTTAAATCGCTCTTAAACAAATGCTTGGGAAAGTAACTGCAAAATACCCGCAGGACTGGGATAGAGTGTTCCCAGCTGTATTGTTCGCCTATCGTGAGATACAGAACGGACATACAGGATTTGCGCCGTTTGAGTTAGTCTTCGGTGCCAAACCAAAAGGGCCCATGTCTATACTGAAATAGCATTAGGTTTGCGCTGACATGCCTGAAGATGTCCAAACCTCCTACCAGTACGTGGTTAATCTTAAAAAAATTATCGACGCATGCCAGATAGCAGTAGAAGCGTCAGAAAAAGCTAAACTTACGGCAAGATTATTTGTTAACCAGAACAGAAAGCTGCACCAATTATGGCCTGGTTATAAGCCTATGTATTGTTACCCAAAAAGACAATAAATTACTTGTATCTTGGAGAGGACCATATACTGTACTTGAAAGATTATCAGATGTTGACTACATTATTTCTATTAAAGGAAAGGAAAAGACCTTTCAAATCAACATGCTGCAACAATTTCATTCTCGTCCTCCACATCTTAAACCAGTATTTGAAGCTATCGACGAGCCTATTGATCGTCGATCTTCCTTAGCTGTCATACAGGAAGAGTTGTCTGAATTACCTAATTTTCCTGAGTCTCTTTTGTCTCTACCTACTTTACCTCTTTCATCTACTGAGACTTGGAGAGATATTTCTATTTCACCAAATCTTGCTTCATATAAGAAAAATCAGATTTCTCTGTTACTACAATCCGGATTTCTTGTACAAATATAATTGTGCTCTTAAGGACAGACCAATCAAGCTTAAACCTTATTCTTTCCTGGCGTCACACAATATATAAAATTGAACATGTCTCCATTCAGTTTTCCAATGGTTTTAATTAGAAAGAAAGACAAATCCATTCGGATCTGCATTGATTTCAGGTGTTTGAATAGTGTAACTATTATGGATGCTGAACCTCTACCTTCGTTAGATTCTTTGTTGGATAGACTATCTACAGCAACCTTTTTCAGTAAATTTGATTTATCTAAAGGATATTGGCAGGTACCTCTGTCGGATAGAGCTAAACCTTATACAGCTTTCACTACACCTTTAGGATTGTTCCAATTCAATTTTATGTCTTTTGGATTAGTCAACGCGCCTGCGACGTTTGTCCGTATGATGAGAAAAAATTTCTCTAGTCATGATGACATCATCACCTACATTGATGACATTTGCCTTTTCCATGAATCTTGGGATGATCATGTTCTTGGAATTCAGTCATTGTTGAATACTCTTCGTCTCCATCATCTTACTGCGAGACCATCTAAAATTAAATAGGATTTACTGAAGTTTCTTTCCTTGGTTACAAAGTGGGAGGCGGTTTTCTTAAGCCTGAGGATTCCACTATCTCAGGGATCCTGAATCTAGAAATTCCTAGGACAAAAAAACAGGTTCGCAGTCTTTTAGGTCTTGTTGGATTCTACAGAAAGTTCTTACCTAATGTTTCAGAAATTGCTTCAGTTCTGTCTGCGTTATTAAGAAAGAACTCTCCAAATAAAATTGTTTGGACTCATTCGTGTGATGAGTCATTTAATTTATTGAAAAGTAGTTTTTCTAGATCACCAATTTTGAGATTGCCTGATACTAGACTTCCTTTTATCCTTAAGGTCGACGCCTCTGCTTCGGGGATAGGTGGTACACTGATGCAGAGCTTCGAAGATAATCTTCATCCAATTTTATATGTCAGTCAAAAACTGACACCAACAGAAAAAAATACCCCATCGTCGAGCGGGAATTACTCGCGGTGGTGTATTGTTTTGCAAAATTGCAACGCTATCTTATTGGCGCGAAATTCGTCCTGAAAACGGATGACCGGGCTTTGTCTTACCTCAAAACAGCTAAATTTCGTAATGAGAAAGCAGAACGTATTGGCGGATGTTCTGTCTCGGTGTGTTAAAGACCCACTATCAGCTAACAACACTGAAAATGAAGGTACTCATGTGACGTTACTGCAAACTAATCCACAAAATTGTCATCAGATTAATCAATAGACAGTGTACAACATGTGCAAAGATGTTGCTGAATATGCTTGTTCTTGCTTGAATCTGATGAGTTATTACTGCTGCTTCGTAACGAATACTTATGACGACCTTGATGAACACAATTGTTTCACACTATCATATTGCTTCACCGATAAGATGGAATAAATTGCTCATTGATGATATTAACACTATTTTCTTCTATGGACCTTGATCACTTGGCACATGATGATGATGAATCCTGAAATCGCCGGTTGCATGTTATACCTTGTATTGCTCAGCTCATCACATGGATGTCAGGAACTTTATATACTTTATCCATATACTGCTTATGTGCACGAACCACGCATTAATTGCTTGACTACAAATAACCTTATATTCTGAACCATTTCAGTGCGATAATGCATTTCGTTTGTACATTGTGAACTTTAAGCGGAAAGTTAAGGGAATTAACTCATGATAGCTTATCATGGACTACAAAGGGATATAACTAAATAAATAAAACTTGTGATGTTGGAATTTTGTCTAATTGGAAATGGAATATTCGTCATTTTTTTTTTTTTTGGTATGTTTCACGGAACTTGCATGATAACGGGGAAGATAATCTTGGACATGTGCGATTATAAAAATTTTCGCGGGACTTTAGTTGGTTGTTATTGAACCAGTACGGAAGTCATATATATATATATATATATATATATATATATATATATATATATATATATATATATATATATATATATATATAGATATATATATATATATATATATATATATATATATATGTTTTCAATACGGTGCTTTAATTCGCTGTTAATTAGTTTTAATTAGATTGATCAGATTCTGTATTTGACATAAGTTAGTACAACACTCACACTAATTATATAAATGAACGGTATAATTGTTTTCACAACAAGTGCGGAAGTTATCCCATACATCAGCGCAACTTTACCTGATTGGACACACAACTGTGTCATTTTAAAACAAAAATAAAAATTGACACCACAATATACCTTATGGTACAGGTACTCAAGATGTACACGGGACAATAATCTGTTATGATGACCCAATCATTCACATTACAAATATTAGTGTCTGCCTAACTTCATATGTTTACGTTTTGTTAAACATTTTTATGTGCTGTAATGCATTGAATAATTGCTTTTAACTAATGATTAGTCATTTGGCAACTGAAGTTTGACTTGACTGATAGGTGTGTTACTGGACGGTGTGATGTATGGGAGTTGATGTATTGCTACCATTATTTTTTCATGGGTTGTGGACACTTAGTCATGGCTACCTCACGTTGGTGTTAAATGGATTTTGTCTTGAGTAGACATTGGCGATGGCTCATATACCATTGTCCACACTTTTAGTGTTAAATTGCCTATCTGGTGGCAAACCTGGGTGCTATTCTAATTCTTACTTCCTGTGAGATTTGATGTTACCATATTTAACTCTGGTGATTTTGTGCCACACCACATGAATAATGAAAACTTTGTGTTCATTATTTTTGCCGGGGGAGGGGGGTGGTGGGGGAGTAATGCTATGAGTAGAATTAATAACGATTATGTGCGAAGTATCTTGAGCTCGACAGAGCTTCATTTTTTATATTTTATTACGGATTTACTCTCAATAAACGGAAATGACGTCATGCCGGGAAGGAACGGTAGCAGACGCCAATTTAGCAGAAGTGGGGTTTTATCGTCTGCAAGGAGATACCGATTGTGTTTTAATGCGAGAGGTCGCATGTGTGTTTGCTCCTGCAGTCTACTGTGTTTTACCATCACTAGGGCACCAATATATTCTGTTGAGGTGTTCATAGCTTCTTTGAATGTCAGGAAGTACTTTTTATTACTGTGTCGAATGTATCAAATATATTAAACTGTTGAGAATGCAAGGATACCATCTCCATAGCGGAACGGACTGCCTTGCGACATTATGAAGACTGCATATTACTGCCTTTGCCATTGGACGTGAAACTATTGATATAATTGATGGAGCTATGTAACTGTACATTAGTAAAGTGTATCTTGTGAACGTTGAAGAGGAGTTTCGCTTACATTGGAATTAACGTTGATACGTGTCTGTCGACATACCCCTATGTTTGTATTTGGCAACTGACATTGTTCCGCATAATATATATATATATTACTACAACTGATGGACGGTACGCATCACTTATGTAGACGCAAGATAACAACTTTTAATGATATCACTGAGCTCCATCTTTATATTGAAAATGATAATCACTGATCAATGGGATAGCTTTATATATTCGCCTTTCTACTAGGCATAATGAACATTATACTTTGATAAAAATGATCAGTCTAGTCGTCAAAGTCCGCTACACTGTCGATTAGCACGACATGGCGAAATTTGTTGAAATGATACATCTTAATACTTCACTGTCAATCACATCTCTCGGGCATACATGCACAATGCCACCTCCAAGAAGAATTAGGAATAAATCATGCGGACACACATAAAATACTGGAGCTTCATCAAGCCACGTCCACCTTCCACAAGAACACACTGAGAAGTCCCTAGCAGACGATTTTCACTTCTGCTCAACTTTTCATATTAATATGAAACAAACATAAAGGTATGTTTTCAGGCACTCGTAAGAAATAAAGAAGTAGAACACTAGACAACTGTAGTGGTTTTTGATGGTACTGTATGGTTGTGATATTACCTAGTGTGATGCCTGAGGTCAGCTGTGAAGGCTCCTGAGATAAATGTAGCTGTGAATTTACAGAAGGCCCTTCTTGCTACCACTTACGACCTCACACATATCTTTTTTACTAATGAATGTGGCTACGTTAAAAATCTAGGGTACTGATATGTAATGTGTTGTGGTAGATTACATACACACACACACACAGATATTTAATAAGTCTAATACTATTAATAAACTTTATAACACACTGAACTAACTCAAGCTGTTTAAAATTTTGATAGTAAATTTTCTTCAAGTTTATTTGTTCTGAACCAAGGTTTTATTTTGGTCAGAACATATGAAAGGTTTTGAAATTATGAATGAAATGCATGAATATATGGCATAATAAATGAAAGGTGTGTACATATGTATTTTACAAGACTAGTTAATATTACTACTGTTTATATTTGTAATTTATCTGGGAGAACGATTAATGGATGTGCTGTTGGGGTGGCTTCATCACTCCCAGTCTATGACTACTAAACATGGTCCATTTACTGCTGGGAGGAATACAAGTTTATTTCCCAACATGGTATGTTCTAGTTGATGGGATTATAGTTGGTGTGTTAGTTAGAAAATAAGTTGGTGAATGTCCAGCAGGCCAGACGCTCACGTAACTTTGACTGAGTAGTTCTGGTGCTGGAATCTGGTGGCCCCACCTCTCCGTGCTTGGGGGCAATATAGGCTGCTCTGCCAAAATCTAGACTGCACGGGTCCACACTTGTATTTTACCACACAGCATTTGACACCACTTTGGTGCCAAATAAAAAACTCACAGTTCTGAAATAAAAGTATTGGGTCATGGGTCAGAACTCTACCTCCTGAGCCACTTCTACACTCATCACTACACAACAACACCACATAGACGGGGTCAGATCTCTCTGACCATACAGCACATTTTACCAAGTTGGTTTCACATAGTATAAGTTCCCCAAGACTACATATTCTGAAATAGGTTCATTAGCTTCCTGCCATTGAATAGGATAGGTGATATGTTCCACTGATCTCAACACTTGATCCGCCCTTCATAATCCTTGCTGGCGTTTGTGTATTTTGTTTGTCTCTAGACCCTGAACTGGGGCTGGGGATCTAGAGCGACTCCTTACTTGTTGTAAGGGATAGATTTTGATATGGCAGTATCAAATCACTCGAAACATTAAACAATATTAAAATATACAAAGAAATACTTTCAGTCTTACCAGAATTATGAATAGAGAACACAGTTATATGCTAGCAAAACTCAGCTGAGCTGCTGGCTCTAGTATGGCGTCCCTCTAAATATTGCAATTAGCTTCTGAGAATACACCACTAAAGAATTACTGTGTCTACTACTGGACAATTTATGATGAATGGCAAAAATGCGCGTCTGAGCGCCGATAATATGTTTATCTGTGGCCAATCACCGCCTTTCCCCCTTTTCAAATTTCAAACCTCCTACCAAAAGTCAATTCAGTCATACCTCAGTCAAGTATGTATTATTGTCTGTTGGTCCGTCTGTCTCTACTTGCGTTTTTTACAAAAACACACTTGTTTATACATGCATTTCCTACACGAATCTGCCTCTAGAGTTATTTTTAGCCACAACTTTCCACTAATTCCCACTCTCTTTCATTCTAACTAGATTTTAGCACTTGAGTCTCAAGGCCGCAATTTTTTGAAAATTAGTGACATTTTTTTCTTCAATGCAGTCGCTCGCTGATATGAACTACACAGTCTTTTGTCAATATCTTCATTATTATCTATCCGTCTGTATAAATGAAAGCATATTATTTCTCTGCTCAAGATGGGCCATCAGGCCAGCTAGGTTTTATATTCCTAACATTATTATTAAGAAAAAGTTACTTTTCAAGGTTAGTTGTTTTTTTGAAATATGTTCGAGCATCTTCTGTAATGCGTTTGCCGCTGAATTCAAATAAAAGGACTAAGTATCGAAAAAGCGTCCAAGAAATAACTATTGCGTATAATAGCTAAGGTCCCTTTTGTCAATTTCTTTACCTTGTGTCAACTTGGGGACGTGAATTTGTTTCCTTTCCCCACCAATTGCGTCTTTTTAGCCTTGCTAGTTTCAAGCACGTGTTCAGTCATATTTTTTTCTTTTTGATCTCCGTTCTCATCCCGTCTACAAGGGTAAACGTTTTGCATTCACGTCTAACAAGTTAGTTTCCATGGCGGAAGTGACCCGCAGCATGGGCGATCATGTCTTCTAGTAGCTTACGCATTATTTTTATCCCTACATTTTATCTTTGGAGATATTTTAACGTTGTATCACGGTTAATTTTATCACAACAACAGAAAAACAACAGACATGAGTGGCTTACCCAGGCTTTGAACACTGGACCTTCCGTGCGACAACCCCGCCTAGCTATGCAAGCGAATCACACTATCCTCACTGCCATCCACGCATCACCAAAAAATGATGCTAAGATGACAAGTCAATAGTGCGAACCGAAAGACATAACACCGGAAGTCCTCCATGGATAGTACGGCCTATTAATGACGCAATCACTTCTGTTGTTTCTCTATCAGGCAGCATAGGCCCGTCCACACAAGACAAAGATTAATACTGTGTCCAGTACATAATAGTAGACTTAGAACAGTAAGTACAGGATAGATGGTAGGTTTTGGTATTGTATAAACATTTATAACATATAAGGAAGGGAAACCCGAGGCCTGTAAACGGTAAATTAATATGAAACAAACATAAAGGTATGTTTTCAGGCACTCGTAAGAAATAAAGAAGTAGAACACTAGACAACAGAAAAACAACAGACATGAGTGGCTTACCCAGGATTTGAACACTGGACCTTCCGTGCGACAACCCCGCCTAGCTATGCAAGCGAATCACACTATCCTCACTGCCATCCACGCATCACCAAAAAATGATGCTAAGATGACAGGTCAATAGTGCGAACCGAAAGACAACACCGGAAGTCCTCCATGGGCAGTTCGGCCTATTAATGACGCAATCACTTCTGTTGTTTCTCTATCAGACAGCATAGGCCAGTCCACACAAGACAAAGAGACCTTAATACTGTGTCCAGTACATAATAGTAGACTTAGAACAGTAAGTACAGGATAGATGGTAGGTTTTGGTATTGTATAAACATTTATAACATATAAGGAAGGGAAACCCAAGGCCTGTAAACGGTAAATTAATATGTAACAAACATAAAGGTATGTTTTCAGGCACTCGTAAGAAATAAAGAAGTAGAACACTAGATAACAGAAAAACAACTTTTCATATCTACGGCATGCATACATTAGTCTGCGTCATATCCTATTGCGGTGTAGTTCCGAATAATATGAATTTGTTAGAGCATCACAGCGCTCTCTACAAGCAAACCCGTTGTGGTGTGCAAAATAACTCGTAACAGCAAGTATAACAAGTGAGTCATCTAAGATGCTATAAATTTATTGTTCTCTGCGCCCACATCTGTGAGAAAATATGTTTTGACTAGCATTTTATGAGCCCCAGCTGAACGTGATTCAAAAAAATATTAATTCATTAGCTCTGTGAATGAGTATGTATTTTAAAAAGTGAGTCATACAGGTGCAGACATAAATTCACTCAATAGGTAATTAACTCAACTCTAGATTAGATTTACACATAAAACAGATTATATATATATAATCGATATGAATATATATATATGTGTTCAAATGAAACCCGTCCCAGTGGCTTTATAAGAAATATATGTAAGGTACATCAGCAGTACTGTAGTAGAATTAAATACAGCAATTGTTATGAAGCAAGTACACACTGGGGTTCTTTAGAAATAGTCACCATAGGCATTCAGACACGCATCCCACTGCTTGGGTAGACGGCGGATGCCGTCCGAGAAAAATGACTTTGGTTGCTTATTGAACCATTTGGTCACCGAGGCCCTGACATCTGCATCGGAGTCGAATCGTTGTCCCTTTAGAGATTTTTAAGGGTCCGAACAAATGAAAGTCACATGGTGACAGATCGGGGCTGTAGGCTGGGTGTGGCAGAACCTCCCACCTTTTCCTTGCTAACGCTTCCTGCACAATGTTCGCAACATGTGGACGAGCATTGTCGTGCAACAGAATCACACCACGCGAAAGCATGCCGGGTCGTTTATTCTTGATGGCTGTATGCAGGTTGTCTAGTGTGTCTTTGTAGCGGATGGCATTGATGTTCACGCCAGGCTCTTTAAAGTCTACCAATAGAAGCCCTTCATGGTCAAAAAATGCGGTCAGCATAACCTTACCGGCGGAAATCTGTGACTTAAATTTTTTCGGTTTAGGTGATCCGGGATGTTTCCATTGCATGCTCTCTGTTTTGCTGCACGGCTCAAAGTGGTGGCACCACGACTCATCGCCTGCCACTATGCGCAACAGAAATGCATCACCCTCCTCTTCGTACCGCAGCAGGTGGTTCAAACTCCACCCCATGCGTTCTTCCTTATGGTGATCGGTCAGCATCCTTGGACGGATTCCGTATCACACCGGCCATTATTTTAACGCTCTGCAGCACAACCAATGAATACTAGGAGAATGAACACTTACACACTTGTACATTCGTATGCGCTTATTACGTCAGATGTGACGTCATCATGCTCCTCCTACAAATGTTCACTTGGCGCAGCACGGTCGGGTTTCATTTGAACACGCCTCGTATATATATATATAATTTTTGTTTTAAACAGAGTAAAATATATTTCTTTTAAAGAAAAAAAAAACTTTATCCTCATGGGAGTATATGGTTGTTTGAAAAATTAGAGTTCATGAGCTCAGCCTGTACTGAGTACTTAGCTCGAAATGTTGTGACAGAGGTTGTCGCTGATTACTGGGTGCGTCACTGCTAGTTCCCAGGGGAGTATTGACTGTTTCTTATCTTCGCGAGTCGAGTAGTTTTCGGGATCACGTTCAGTGTTGTACAGGAGTAAATGACCAGGAAAGTTGCCGTTCCAACCAATTGTCCACTATACCCATCTGATGTAGGTATCTAGAGTCGACTTCTGGCAACTGCAACCACAAACCCAATTTGGGTTAAGAATTATATCCTGAATTGATGCACAGAAATGGTTGTTATATGTCGGGCAACTATTTTAAGATACCGTCGTCCTTCAGGTGAGTTAAGTTTCTAAGACCTGTGGCGGTGAGTATTAGCACTGCTGTTTTATACCTCTTTTAATGGTAAGGCAAGTTCTACTTCTATGGTCTGTTCTTTAATGAAATAATTCCATATATTACTAGTTCTTGTTCCAGCTATGATATCTCCCGATGGAGGTAAGGAATGCAGAGCAGAAATCTTAAAATGCCTTAGGTTGTAAGATGAATTTCGCGCCCCGCACACATGACTCCACGTGAGGTTCTATTAGGTGAGACCCAATCAGAATAATGTAAAAATGAGGAGTCGGATTTTTAGTAGGGGCATCCCCCACCCCTCTCATCTGAACATATTACCTGGCCATATAAGGTATTACCTTTCAATTATCACTTGTTTACCAAAACCATTAGGTCACACAACCTGCCCTAGATTATTACAACTGATACTTTTCAAAGGTTGTTATGATCCCATAATCGTTTATTAAAATCTGCCGAAAGCGATTATATCATTCCTTGTGCTCCAATACTCACGATTGTTACCGAGACCTCCGGAAATTATTACGTGGCATGACTGTCGTCCAGATTGATGAAACCGAGACAGCCTTGAAAGTTGCAATTTTCTGCACGTCATGTTATCTCAGTTCAATGACACAAATTTGTGTTTAATCGCGTTTACGGGCTGGCGTGAAGGAGATACTTGCTTATCTATCAACAGTCGTCTGGCTTAACACAATTCAGTTGGCGCTAAATGTAAACTTAATCTTATTGATTCACAGTCAAAGGGTACGTGACCTGTGCAGTCAATGTGGATGTGACGGGGACCTACCAAGAGGCAGAGAATATCGTTATGTGAAGCCTAAAAGTAAGATAATGATTGGATGAGACGACAAGAAAGGATGGTCGTGTAAGTACTGGCGGAGAGGAGTGAAGAAAGGAAAAGTGAACAAAAGAAGAAGACGGTATTTCATCACAGTAAAATATCTAGCTCCATCCCTTACTTAACGTCGGTATGACGTCACTTCCTTCATTATTGAGTAATTCCGTATAAAATTATAAGAAATGGAGCACTGTCGAGCTTACTATAATTAATACATAATCGTTATGAATTTTAATCAAAACAGTTACACACCTAACCCTACAATTTATTTAGTATCTATGTTTCCGCTACATGCTACACATTAACTCCCCATTTAATACAAGTATTTCTCCCTAAACTTCACATACTTAACTCCACGACTTATTTAAAACCCGCATTTCCCCAAAACGCCATACACCTAACATCTACACTTAACACCGATATTTCCTGATAACACTGGCTAACAAAAAAATTTTTTTTTTTTCTTTCTCTAACATTTCTATGTTTTTCTGGTCAATTTTAATGCGCTGTTTTTAAATCTGCAAACCGTTTTTCTCTATCAGGTCGGGATCTCTAGAAATACGCAATTGAAGTTTTTTAACAACGCTTACAGTATTACAACAAGAAGTATAACAGTTATGTAGGCTTGAATTTCTTTGCAGTCGACTTTCGTCGGTGAATGGCATGTGGTACATCGCGATGAAGCATCCAACAATAATCGGCAAGCATGGTCACACTCCACCATCCTTGATAACGTGACTCCATTACGGCGATATCTTGATGGAATCGTTCTCCATGTTCATCGCTGACTTCGCCAAGGTTGCCAGGGAAAAAGTCAAGATGCGAATCGAGCAAATGGATTTTGAGGGACATGTTACAGCCCATAATTCTGTATGCATCTATGCACTGCTTAACAATATGCACATAGTCGACAGATTTGTGATTTCCCAGAAAGTTATCGACGATCGATTTGAATGCCATCCATGCGCGAAGTTCACTACCATGTAACAAGTTCTCGAATTGTTTGTCTGCAATAACTTTCCTAATCTGAGGTCCTACAAAGATACCTTCATTTATCTTTGCATCGCTAATTTGCGGAAACTTTTCTCGAAGATAAGTGAAAGCTTTGCTCGTTTTATCTAACGCTTTTACGAAATTCTTCATGAGCCCCAACTTTATATGTAACGGTGGTAAAATGATGCTGTCTTTGTTAACTAATGGCTCGTGTATTACATTTTTATGCCCGAGCTGCATACGATCCCTGATAGGCCACACCTTTTTCGCATAATGTTCCTGTCTGTTGCGGCTGTCCCATTCACATAGGAAGCAACAAAATTTAGTATACCCAGTCTGCATGCCCGTGAGAATTGCATTGACCTTTAGGTCTCCACAAATCCGCCATTGGTAGTCATTGTACTTTATTTTTGCCAAAAGTATAGCCATATTGTCATAAGTTTCTTTCATATGAACAGAGTAGGCGACTGGAATTGATGAAAATAAATTTCCATTATGCAATAACACGGCTTTTAGACTAGTCTTGGAAGAGTCGATGAAAAGTTGCCATTCGTTGACTATGTGCTCATGACCGAGGTGCACCATTAGACCTTTTACATCTTTGCAATAGCAAATGTCATCATCCATCTCAAAGTATTGAACAAGTTCTCTGTGTCTATGACGAAATTTAGATATCGGAATATTGGGCGCTAAAAGATTCCATTCTTTGAGTCGCGAACCGAGTAATTCCGCTTGTCCTTTGGTGAGAGCGAGATCACGTATTAGATCTGAAAGTTCTGAATGGTTAATTAAGTGAACACCATCATTCACCGGTATATAATCCGAGTCAGAATTAGTTTCTAAAGCAGGTAAACTATCACTTTCTGATGGTTCATTCACGTCCAACGGATATTGTTCTGGTGGAACTGGGATCGGACACGTGACTGGATCATGAGGCACTGGTTTCGAAACCGATTCAATATTTGGATAAACCACAGACTTTCTAGTTTTAAAAGTGAAACCATGGATATTTGTCAAGCAGAAGTAACAATCAGTAGCGTGATTTGTCGGTTCACGCCATATTACTGGCACTCCAAAAGGCATTTATGCTATTCGGCGATTTTCGTAAAATGTATTTGTCGAACAAACTTGCATTTGGCATTCAACATTCCTTTTGTAATTAAAGTTCATATCTTTCTTTAGCAACTGTAAAGTTTTTCTGGTGAACACGATCGGTAAAATATCCGCCCACACGTAACAGAAACTCGCGAATTTCTACAAACTGTCGAACATATTTCACTCAGAATTATTTCAAAAACAGTAACTATTTGAAATATAACGTAACATATTGTCATGCATCTTTTAGCGAATTATTTTGCATTTTATTAATTTTTGAATGCTAAAATTGAAACGGAGCAAATTAATGGTTTCCAAAAAATATATTTATTCACAAATTTCTTAAGAAACCCGAGGTTAGAGATAAAACGGATTTCAAATTTGAAATCAGCGCAAGAAATACCTAAGAACACTATTCTGAAAATGTTGTTTTGATCAGTGTAATGCCGGAACATTATCCACATTTTTAACTCCATAAACTACTTTTTGGCATTTTCCACAGGTTTTCAAAAATCCGGCAACCTATAGTGCGGATTGTTGAAAATGCCGGAGTTTTTTATTTATGCTGTACAGAAAAATGACTACCTGTACAGTCCTTTAAAGAAAGAAAATTAAAAACTAAATGAAAAGCAAATGAAATTTTAAATTTCATCAACTAAATAAAACAGTTCTACAGAATTTTAGTTCAACTGAATAAAATAGTTCTACAGAGTTTTAATTCAACTAAAGTCAAACAGTGGCGCGCCAACGCGGTAAATTAAAAAATGCGCTCCGAAATCCATGCCGGAAATCTGAAGGAACCGGATTATCGATGGCCGGATTTTTGAATGTCAACTGTACTTAGTATTGGCATTTTCTGAACACTCCACACTTCTAACTCCACAACTACTTAGTATTGGCATATCCTCAACACTACACACTTCTAACTCCCCTACTATTTAGTACTGGCATTTCCTCAACACTCCACACTGCTAACTCCATTACTTACTTCATACCGGCATTTGCCCGACACGCCACAAACCGAACTTCACCACTTCATCAACGTTTCTTTGAAGTTGTGCC
Organism: Oreohelix idahoensis; assembly: GCA_024509875.1. Lineage (NCBI taxonomy): Eukaryota > Metazoa > Mollusca > Gastropoda > Stylommatophora > Oreohelicidae > Oreohelix > Oreohelix idahoensis. Next base: position 358,816 of record JAMPIV010000379.1, read on the forward strand.
CGCGCACTTGCATTTTTTGAAGCGTAAAAATGTGATACCATCATCAATATTACAAGACTTATAAACGTTTGTTCATTCGTTCGTTCATTCCATGTCACCCTCGTCATTTTTATTTCTGCATCCAGTTCACTTTTCCGAGTTTGTCTATCTCTGCCTCTTACCCTGAGGATTTCGGAGCAAATACTGCCTTGTAATGCTATCAACAGGTTTCGTCAATGTGTGCTATCCATTGCCACTGTCTTCGACTCTTTTCATGTTCCACTGACACTTATCTGGTTCTTGTGATCAGTTCCACATTGGTGACAACTTCCTCAGCATCGCTATTTTCAAAACACGTAATACTTTTCCGAAAACAACTACATCCCTATCGTGTTATCTTCACCATTTTCCTACCACCATAACATTCCTTCTAACATTATCACTTCTCTCAAGTTTCCACCTCTTTATAACCGACCTGTGCTGGTAGGCCTATTTAGCATTTAGTACTCTTCAGTGTTGGACAGGGGTTGTAATTTTTCTTTAATTTATCATTACTCATTACTTAATTCATTACTCCAAACTGTCCTCCTGTCCTGTAAGATTTGCTCAAGGTATATCCATGTTTGTTTTTGTCCCTTCCATATCTGTCTCTAGTTCTAGTCTCCAAGTGTTTTTTTGTTTGGTCTCCCTTCAACTTTTCCTTTGTTGGGAACTCCAGAAGACTGACTACCTTGTGATGCCACCAAATTCTTCCAAATATAACCAACGTCCATGGAGGAAGGAAGCGTGCATTCTTGAAAGAAATCTAGAAACAGAAGCTACCTCTGAGCAAAATTTGCAGAGATATATCGATACTAAAATTTTAACGAAGACTTTAAACCATAGGTCCACGGAACTGCAAAAAGTAGGCCAGGATAAGAACGACCACTTCCAGACAAGATATTCAAAAGTAGGAGACGCGCAAATGGAACACGGAATCGAAGACTTTCAAAAATACATGTACTTAAACTAGTCTTTGTATTTACAAATGTGGGCTTACTTTTTTAGGTTTAAAGTTTCCCAAATACTTCGATCTGTCACTTATAATATAGGAATTCTTAATCAATCCTTCTCTCTCTGGCGTCTGGGAGTCGCTAGTTTTACGTTGCGATGCAGTCTCTGATCTGTGTCTCTGATTTCGCTAGATTATATCTCTCATTCTAAGTTCGAATCCCAGATTGCGCTTCTGGCGAATTTCGAATGAAATCTATTGTTTATTCCGGCTTCTCAAATCAAACCAATGATACGCTCTTTAGCACTGGGTTGGGGTGTTAAATTTAATTCTCCCCCGCGTGTTTTAAAATATTACATTTTAAAATTCCATTGCGTGACCTCTTTATAATAAGCCGTAATATTTCCGCCGGCATCTTTATGCAACACTCACCGACAATTATGTGAACTAATTCTGCCCAGATGCTACCTTCCGCCCAAATCGTCTTCCCAGACCAATTACACAGGGATGATCCCGTGAAAGCTATTATCTCTTTATCATCCTGTGTTATCGTGCCTCCGCCAGACGAATCTCTCAGACAGACAATACGGTATTCTATTCATCACTCGTACGAGACCCTATTTTGTCAAACGCTGGTCGTCTTTGTCAAAGGTTGCTAGACGATAAACGTATTACCGCTGGTCGGTGTAATTAATCTCGATAATACCACAGTTCACCTGGCGGAACGTAAATACGTCTGGGATTGGTCAGAGTAAAAAGAATGTAGGGCAACAATTATGCCAAATAATAAGCGATGAGTGAGAGAAAAATAAAGAAAAGAAGTGATACTGCAGGAGTGGATGAAAGAGTGAGAGAGGGGCCAAAAATACATGTTAAAAACGACAGTCGTTTCGTCACAGTGTTTTATCAAATTAAAACAAATGTAACCGATTAATCGATTAATTTATTGTTAGAAATCCCAGCCCTAATAAAAGATAACATGTAGACTGCAATTATTTCAAATCACGTATCTCTGAAACCTGAAAACAGACACGATTTGATCAACGTAGGCCTTATTCTTTCTTTGTCTCTACAAAAACATCTGGAAACTACACGGGACATCTAATGTTAATGCTAGCATAACAATAAGAGTTTCTCAATGGCAGTGACAAGCTTTATATATGTGTACAATCAAGAAATTATATAACAACAAAGAGTTATCCGTTAAAGAATACGCTAGACCATGCAACGATTTTTAACGAAACTGACCTGACATTTAAAACACTACCATAATACAAAGCATTGTTTCTGACAACATATTGTTTGCGCTAGTCGAATGCTCATGCAGTTTGACATTTTTGTGACCTAAACATATTTGAGATTGAATTCCGCCCAGTCTATTCATTTCCTGCGACTGAGTCCCTTGTGCTGGGAGTTTTTCAGTGACTGAATTCTCCTGTAACTGAATGTCACTGTCATCTGCTTATAAAAAAGCCAGCGTTACAGAAGAAATAACGACTTTTTTCATCTCATATTTTTGGCATGTTTTACGTAAATTACTAGTTTGTATGTGACAGGAATAAGATTTTTTTTTTTCACATCTTAAAAAGTTAACGCACTATATTTCCTGACACCTCCAAACAGTTTTTCGTTGAGAGAAGTGATTTGTTGCGATATGCCACTCCGTTCTCTGCTGTAAGTTTGGCAGGACTGGAGTAGATATTCGGCTCTCATTGGGCTGGTGCCATAGGAGCCGAGATCTGTTGGACCAATCCTGTATTTGTAATATAGATGATACCTCAACCTATTGTGACCAGCACGTAAGTGAAAAATCGTTACCTGGTCTCGCCATGTAGCCGGTGATAGGGATCATATTTTATGTGACCTAGGTGTTCTGTGTCCCATTTGGACTTGAATATGACTTTTATAGTTGTTTTAGCCATTTGTGCATCTAGAACTGCTGATTTGAAAACAAAGAAAAGAAAGAGATTAGGAAAAAAAAACGTCGAGACTGGCAGACGCTGAGAAAGTCTATTTTAGAAGAAAGTTGAGACTAGCTAACTTGGAGAAAGTTATATTTTAGAAGAAAGCTGAACTGGGCACACTGAGAAATTCTTTTTCAGAAAATTTTTTTTAGACTGGCTAACGTTGAGAATGTTCTATTTCAATATAGCAACACCGTCATCATAAAAAAGCCTCATGGGAAGAGGAATTATGAATTCCCGACATAAATGGATGAAAAAAACCTGTAACATAAGGAAACCAAATTATAAACCATGAGCAGAAAATTACAGACTCGAACGTAATACCATTCTACTTGACCACAAGGTCGTATATCTTTGGACATGCGTCATAATATACCTAAAATACATTGAGTTCTAATTGGATGGATGCGCCTTGCCAAAATATGAAACTCGAACTGTAGACAAAAATAAAGCAACTGAATATTAAAAAATAACATAACCAGTGGCGTATTCTCTATGTGTGCTGTGCGTGCTGCGCACACCTATGCCCGAAGGAAAATAAAAATTTAATTTATTATTCTATAAAATATTTCTCTTCTAATGTTCTGCTTTCGGACCGCACGCACCAGGATAACGGATTTTCCCGCATAGAATCTACGAGTATAATCTAGTTTCAGTTTCCCCAGACGCTTTTTATAGTGCAGTTTTTTATTGGTTGGTAGCAATCGCCCGAAGTTTCTCGGGTAATTCCGTCACAATGCGTGCGGCACGTTTCGGATTCACGTCTGAACACTGGTTTGATTGGATCCGTGTCATAGCCAGATACGTAAATACAATGCGAACATGCGTGCGGTGGTCCTGCAGCTCTCGAGTTGTAAAAATCGGTTGTGTCCGTCCAGTGTTTTTTGTGATTAATTTTTGTTAGTTGCCGGGAATGCAGATTATTACAGTGACAGTGAGTTTCAAGTTGTAAGTTAATTAGTATTTCGGAGATAGTAGACATATACCCGTAATAACTATCGTTGCGTAATTGAATATAGTTGGTTGTTAAATTAAGAGGGGAAGAAGTTAAATAGTAGACGTACATATTCATTTTAAGTAGCAGCACGCCTAGCTCGCATTACCAGGATACGCCACTGAACATAACACGAAAGAAATTGCAGAGATAAGAAATTGAATATCTACTCGTCCACTTTTATTGATCATATTCCCTATGTAAAGAATTTTCTTAGTGTCCCGTTACGTCTGTCCGTACTAATTCCTAACAACTTGCAATCTTTTTATAACATTTTTTTGTAACTTACGGAAAAGTCGCGCATAACGGTCTGGAAACTAAATTGCATGCCCTATTGAAGTAAAGCGCATTTCTTCATATCTCTTCATTGTCGTAAATTTTTGATAGGTAATTATGATCGATTCTGGTCCCGTCTGAATAGAACTGAGAAAGATGGTACTCAGTGAGAGATAAGGTAAAGAAATAGATTTCACGAGTGAAATGATGAAAGGTAGAGTCTGTCCCTGGATTTTGAGAAGATACTCTATTCCAGCCTATCCTTTACGACTGAAATTTGTTGATCAGACAGTTTCCTTCCTGTATATATATATATATATATATATATATATATATATATATATATATATATATATATATATATATATATATATATATATATATATATATATATATATATATATATATATATATATATATATATATAAACCACTCACTTACACACACACACACACACACACATAAGTGACGACAATTAGACGCACAAACGTGAAACTACATTAATGGAGTAGGGATATTGGGACGAGCTGACCGACACAGGTAATTAAGTTTTATGTTAAGTTTATTTATCATAAAGAAAACTTCCCAACATTAATATCAAATATCAAACATATAACAAAAAAATCATAGGTTAAGAATTAATAAAGAAATAGATCCATAAGTGCAATTCCCTCTGTTGGGGCAAGATCCCGTTAGAAGAAGTTATTAACCCCCAAAAAGTCAAAAGATTAGCACTATAGTATAGAATTTGACTATACTGTAAAGAACAGAGTTTTCTGGTTAATCTATTCTGAAATGATCAGTATGAGCAAACATAAAAAGGGAAAAAAAAACAAAGTGAGTACATTAGTTATACAATATAAGAATTATTCATCCCTGCTTTCTATCGCTCTGACAAACATGTGATCACATTTCATTCTCGCTTACCAAATAAGTGTTGACAACAGCTTGAACATATCTCCATGCTCCAGGTAACAGATTCAGTGTCGGTTCTTTTGGCAAAGTAAGCCCCAGTTCCTCAAATGACTGATTAATCCTATTATTTGGTGAACGCTTACTTTGTTACTTATTATTATTGACTCTGTTCATGTCACAGCAATTAGTCCAGGTATGAAACACAACTTCGAGATCAAATGTCACAGTGTACAGTAGCTTGAAATATTCGATTGTTAAATAGAATGCCAGGTAGATAAATCTTTTCTGGATAAATCCTCGCCACAACCCAAGTGGTCGGTAGTCGGGAAATGTTAAATTTGATATTCTTCGCCACAGCGGGCTGAATGTAGATGAAAATGCACAAGAAATCTGGGTAGCTAAATGTCCAGTTAAATGTTATTCTTATAGTGTCATAAAATGGTACGCTCTCTCTCTCTCTCTCCCTCTCTCTCACTAGGTGAAACAAGAGACCAACCCGGTCAACCTCGAAGACCCGATAATTACAATAAGAATGTCTTTTCTTGTATTTGTTGGACTAGACTTAGACCCTTTCTCAGATTAAGGCCGCTGGTAGATTTTGGGTTTGTGACCCGTACTAGATATAGGAAGAAAAATGCAAACATTTAACTGCAATCTTAATTCAATCCTAACCCGCGTAAAGGTATAATTTTCTATTATCGTTTAAAAAAAAAAAACTCGTGAAATAAGCGCTAGTCATTTATAACATTACTCATAATGAATTAGAAATAAATATATATTTCGTCAGTACTCATAATGAATATTGCATTTACTAGTCGATTAAAATATCTCTTACTGGTTAATAGTAATTCATTAAATCAACGCTACAGCCGGAACAATTTAGCTATTAAATTATTTTAATTCTGCTAGTTCGCTTACGTTGTCTCACCTCCAACAACTTCCCTCTCTATTCCATGATACGCACCACTATCCACACACTGAACCGGCAGCTGCATGAGTCCCCTTCCGCTACTAAACATCATAAACTATCCCGTCTCCTCCCTACCCCTAATGCTGCTCCTCCATCCTCCACTCCATCCCGCACTCAGGTAGTCTGCATCCTCCCAGATCTTTCGCTCTCTGAGGAAGAGCGCTCTGTTCTCAGTAAGGGCCTACAATTTGTTCCTCTTCGCCCGACCCTAGACCCATATAATCTCCTCCAGGATGTTCATCGATTTCACCGTCGCATGAGGCTGAAACTCCATTTTAGACAGGAGGACAGCACTCCGCAGTCTCAGGCTGAATCTGACATCTTCGCACGTTTTTCTGACTCCACGAAACCTCCTTTTACACCTAAACCTGGGGCTTCTCATGCCCTGGACCTGTACATAAATAACACCATCCACGACATTCAGCAGCTCCGTCCTCGTAGATTGCACTATTCCAATCTCACGTCTGCGGAGTCCCATGCTCTCTCCCTTCTTCGCCGTAGAGACGACATTGTCATCAAACCGGCTGACAAAGGAGGAGCCATTGTCGTCTGGCAAAAGGACTTATACCTAAGTGAAGGTAAAAACCAGTTGACCAATGGCTCTTTTTACAGGCCCAGGACCAGCGATGCTACTGTCTCCAACAATCGCATTGTACACAGCACCATTAAGCAGCTCATCACCAGCCAAGCTCTTCCTCCCCGCGCATCTCTTCTTAGGATTCATGATAGTTCTTTGGGCAAGCCTGTATTCTACATGCTCCCCAAAATTCATAAGATCGAGAACCCTGGCAGACCTATTGTCTCGGCCTGTTCCTGTCTTACTGAACACATTTCCGACTTCCTCGACAGCATTTTTCAACCTATCGTTCAGAATCTTCCCTCCTTTATCAAAGACACTAATCATGCTCTTATAACTTTCTCCTCTATCCGACTCTCAGCAGACCGCTCCTACCGTCTTTTCTTGTTAGACGTCTGTTCTCTGTATACCTCAATTCCCCACCCCGATGGTCTCCGAGCTCTTCGGTTTTTTCTTGACCAGCGCACTTGTCCCTCTATTCCCACTGACACTCTTCTCCGTTTTGCTGAACTGGTCCTTCAACTGAATTCCTTTGAATTCAATGGCCAGTTTTTTTACCAAATTAGTGGTGTTGCCATGGGAACGAAGATGGGTCCTAGCTATGCCTGCCTGTTCATGGGCCACTTGGAGCATCAGATATGGCAAAAATACTCCGGTCCTTTCCCCGGGTTTTACCGCAGATATATCGATGATGGCATAGGTCTCACAGATATGTCCGAGACTGATTTATCCCGCTTCATCGACTTTGTCAACCACTTCCACCCCACTATCAAGTTCACCTCCCTCATCTCCACAGTATCTGTCAACTTTCTTGACATTACTATTACTATCACACCCTCCGGCCTCAATACCTCAGTATACTACAAGCCGACAGATGCCCATAGCTACCTTCTGTATACCTCTTCTCATCCTCGGGCTTGTCGTGACTCCCTTCCATGTTCACAACTTCTCCGCCTCCGCCGTTTGTGCCAAGACGATGATGACTTCCACTTCCGAGCCAATGAGATGTTGGATTTCTTCCGTAGCAGACTTTATCCTGAACATGTTCTCACCTCTGCCTTCCAACGTGTTTTCCCCATCTCTCGTCAGGAGGCCCTCAAACCTCACTATAAATCCACTTCGGATAGAGTCAAATTAATCTTGACCTATCACCAACACAGTACTGCAGTCAAACAGATCCTTTTCCGCCACCTACCTATCCTTCAAGCAGAGTCTGTGACCCAAGAAGTATTCGGTGAAGCACCTTTGGTGGCATATAGACGCGACAAGAACCTGAAGGACCTTCTTGTTCACAGCCGTCTCCCAAAAGAGAATGCCACTCACTTTGGCACATTACGCTGTGATCGGATACGATGCAACACGTGCAAGTATGTCATCTCAACCCACAAGGTGTCTTTTCCTGAGGCTACGTACACCATCACTAGTAGCTTCACATGTGAGTCGCGTAACGTCATTTATACGATCATATGTAAACGTTGCTGCATAACCTATATTGGCCAAACAAACAAACGACTTGGGGACAGGTTCAGCCAGCACTTGAATGACATATCTCAGCACAAATCCACACCAGTTGCCATACACTTCAATGGCCCTGACCACCAGGGTCCCATCGACATTGTGGTGAGTTGGGATTATATAAATATAGTTATAGGGGACTTAGTGTACTGAATGAGATCAGCTGTGAAGGTCTCTGTATCTAATAAGTTTGGTGTATTACAGAGAACCTTGCTTGCTACCACATTTCGACCTCAATCAGACTTATTCTTAAAGTGTATGATGACTTCGTTTAATGTCTAGGGTTATGATAGTGATGAAGTGTAAGTTCACAACAACCAACAGACAGATAAACACCTAAGTTAAGATCCACAACAATTTACAACACTATGACAATCACAAACACATAACACTCTAAAGATTTATCTTAAGTAAGTCAAGTGTTAACTTTTTAAAATGTATTAATGATCTTTCAATATCTTTCCTGATTCTATTGTATTTGTGAATCAGGAATCACAATAAAAATGTAATCACAATATTTATATACAAGTATTTATACACTGGATATTTATCCAGTCATAGGCTGTTATAGCAATATGAGTGTGGTGTTGTTGTGTAATATTATGAGGTAATACTGTCATTAATAGCTAGACTGTTGGTTGTCATCATGACTTCATGTGTTTGTTACTGGTGGAAATCTTATTGAAGGATTCACAGATTCTGGTTTTTTAAAATTTCTGTCCCTTTTTATATAATAAAGTTCAGTTCAGGGTTGAGCTGTCTCGTGCTGACAATGTCTTATCTCAAATAAAGCTTGCAGGAAACCCGTCTCTTCTGATCGCTTGCTTATCAATTTCTCAGCATAGATATACAATGGCCGCTATCTTAGGCAAGAATTCTGCTGCCAGCGTTCTGGATCAAGCAATGCTCCATCCAGTCGATACCATATTACATCAGTACCACGGCCCCTGAAATGAGAAGGTTGTGCCTCCTTCTTCATAACTAATATACAATATTATTCCACACTGAAGTACATGACAGTACAAACAAACATAAAGTTCAGCGCTTTAGGCCGACTGCTAGCTTTTCATGTGACAATATACACCAGTATTCCTCTCCCTTATGGATGCAACGCCTCTGCAATTCCAGCTGTAATCTCTTCCATACAATAGGATAGGTGTTGTGTTTCTAGTTGACAATCATATATATATATATGCAGTTATACTCCTCCCTGACAATCTTTTACATGGTGGAAAATTCCAGGCTGTTATTATATGATTTAATTTTGGATAAACACTCCGCTCTCATATCTCACAATGTGTAACGAATATTTATTTCACTTTCTTGCCAAATCCAGTCTATATTGGCCAATCATTTTCAGAAGAGTACACACCATTCAAATATTTTCATCAATCACTTTTACTCCGTTTCTATTTCATTTTTTGTTATTCATAGGTCACCCAATCAAATTTCTTTTAACTTCAAAGTTCAGCCAATGGCCTCCCTCGTACTATCTTAGACTTTCTGTCACTACTATGTTTCAACAAAATTCAGGGAATTCCATCCCAAGCAGATATGACCAAACCTGACAGTATCTCTGTTCTCTATATGTTTTATTACCAATATCTAATTATCTAATGGACTGTTTAGATAATTTATTACATATTCCTAGTCCCCTAGCCTTCCTGTACACGAATATAAGATTTTCAAGGGGTTAAGTGGCGTAGTTAAGAATACGATTTTTTTCGATGTTAAGTGTTTAATTTCAATTACCACCTGTTCAATTCTTTACAACTGTACTATCAGTATAAAGTCAGGAGCCCTACGTAAAATATCATGTTTCCTAATAAGAATTAAACCTGTTTTCTAAACCTAACATCGTATCGTTAGTTTTTTTCACTGTTTATTTGAAAAATCTGGCCATGCACTGCATGCGACTTGGTTTAATTTTTAAACACACTGCGAGCTGCTTGTGTGACCGTGTTCCACAGTCCGTCTATCTCTCTCTCTCTCTCTTCTTCTAAGCCCGTCTGTCTTTCCAAGGCTAACATTGTGCGCGATTTGGCACTAATGTTAGTTTTCAAAATCAAGGTTGTCTAGAAGATTTGACTACACATTCTATTTTTAGAATTACGGTTATTGCCGTATCGTTGGGCCTAACTTCTGTTAATCGTAGAACTATTATATTTAGCAACGAACGAAGTAGGACAAGTAGAAATCTTGTGTTAGCCATTACGGCGTTATACAACGAAGGCGTTATCTATACTGGGAAAGCACTGGTCTTTCTCCATTCTTCTTCCTATCGTATTATTTCGTTCGGCTTTACATTTATGTTCTAATTTATAAATGGGTATTAGAATTTTTCACCACAGACATCAGGTCACGGGCAGTCATTTCCCTTTCCTGGCACGCGCCCATAAGCGTTAGGACTTTGCCGCCTTCAGGGAAGTACCTATTTTTTAATTTTTATATTTTTGTTATATACCTTTTTAGGTTCTTATGTGTCCTATCTAACCTTCACTTTCTTTCCTTTCCCTGACGAAGGCCTTGTGGCCGTAACGTTGGCTATTTTCTCATTCTTTTGTCCCCGTAAGACGAATCACCTTTTTTCGATTTTTTTTTTCACACCCATCCATTGTAGCCAATTAACACAGTAAATCTTAGTGAAATATAAATGACGAACTTTTTTTAACAATTAAATCACTCAACACAGAAAATCTTAGTGAAATATAATGCCGGACTTAACAATTAAATCGCTCAAAATTCTAGTATAATATTTACCGCAACACAGAAATATGACTATCTCCAATCAGAAAACTAAGAAATTCCACTGGTATAATGGATCTAGAATTCGAAGCTAGACGTCTGAAAATTCTGTTGGTACTAGATAAACTGAGTTTGAAGGATGCGGTATATACATCAATTTGGTAGAAAATCGCTAACGTGTGCGAGATATCACGCCTTTGGGGAAATTGTAGTCAAATTTTGAATGAAAGCTAAATGTGCCACTTTCGCCGACCGCTAGACGTTAGCCCACGAGCAAATCGTCTCTTTGATCTCGTCGTTCCGTAGCTTAATTACATTCCGAACAAACGGATGGGGGGGGGGGGTAACTTGTGATTATCTCCCCCTTGATTTCTCAGATTGATTCCCCCTGACCAATGTCTACCGAAAGTACGTCTTAACTTATCGCCCTTGATTTTCTTTATTAGCTTATCTCCCCCTTTTCTCTCGCTACGTGCATCATAGTCTGTATGTAAACATTCCTAGTGTCTATAAGACATAGAGAAACGAAAAAAATAGGCGTGGCTACAATTATGAGTTTGACAAATATAGGAGTACGAAGGTTCTGCATTAACAAAACGTGCATAACTAATAAGGAAGCAAGGTGGGAGCAAAACGTGTGATATATGTAATATATTTACATAACTCTGTCACATTCATCGTGCGGGTGTTTTTAGAAATATTCATGCCTGTGTGTGTGTGTTGTTCTTGTTCTTGTTGCTGTTGTTATTTTTATTTTTTGTTTAACACAATTTTAGGGATTTTCCCCATTTATATTAAGCATATCCGGTATCCGGTAAGGGAGCCGCGGTAGCATAGTGATTAGTGCACTGGCTTCTTAGCTCAGTGGTCTATGGTTCGAACCCCAGATGATGTGGGATTTTTTTAGGCCGCAAAACGGCTCCTGGGTCGACCCAGCCCCAACTGGGTATCAGAGCAACTTCTGGGAAGGTTAAGGCGGCCGGCGTGATGCTGACCACATCACCCCTATTGTGCTGATGGTCAAGAAAATATGGGCCTAACACCATATTCCCAATATGCCTCAATGGGCGTGTAACGGGATCCTTTTTTTATATCCGGTATGTATAACCTACATTTCTTTCTTCATAATATATGAAGCTTCTATGCTTTCGTGCCTTTCTTTGCGTGTCACTGATTTACTTATGAAGGAAAATGGAAATGAATTAAATGATCACAAGAGAATTAGCGCCGTCATCAGGACACGCAGCAGAAAAAGGCCAACTTAATTATTTACCGCCATGCTTTGGAGGGTTGCTTGCTCATACCTATTATTTAAAAAAGTAGGTGCTTGAAAACGTTTCAACAGGCAGAAGCAGGCAGCAAACCAGACAGGGAAAAAAGAATAGGTTGTGTAAGGATAATTGCTTAGTAGAGCGCGAATATAAAACACCAAGCCCGGAAGCTGTGCAGAAACATTATAGTCGACGCCAGTATATGTTTAGTGATTAATCTACTGTGATTCCTTAATACTGCCCAAATGGAAGATATCTTCAACAAACATATGCCTATTCCTACAGTCACGTGCCATCAACTCAAGCTCTGTCCGCGTTTTCCTCATTATTTTCACTTCTGTCTCCAGTTCTCTTCTCCATGTGTTTTTGAAAACCTCTGCCTCTCTTACCCGGGCGGGTTCCTGAACAAAAACAGCTTTGAATGTTGTCCACAGGTTTTCTTCAATATGTGTCATATCCATCGCTATCGTCTTCTTCTCATGTCTTCTGGCACTTGTCTGGCTCTTCCCAGCGTGTTACCAGGCACCGAAAGGAAAACAAAGAATTGCAACAGTGTAACCTACCAGACACCCGTAAGGGGGGGGGGGGGAATAAGGAAGGATGGACATGGGGCGGGTTACCCCATCCTGTAGAACTTTCAAGCCACAAATTGAAATAAGCAAACAAGCTTTCACAACATTAAAAAAAAAATTACAACAAAAGCACATAATTTTAATTATTCAACTCCACTTCTGTAATTCTTCCTTTGTCTGGTTTTCTGCTTCTTTATTTACTTTTTATGTGTATTATTTATTTACGAAATGAATCACGACTGCGAACTCACCTTTTCTTCTAGAAAAATCACCCTGGTGTATCCGAACATTAAAACGTGGCATTAATTTGTAAAATCTATTCTCTAAGCTTAGATAGCTGAAGAGTAAAGGTGATTACTTCTAAAAACAATATTAGATCACCATCATCATGTTCCGTGTAGTTTCCGGGGGTGTCTGATGAGACAAGAAAAGAATTTGACTATTGTTACCTCAGGCATGTCGTGCAAGGCGACTAATCTGAGGTTGGGAATGAGATCCACATGTAAAATATATTGCTATAGAAACCACAGTTGTATGAGCATGGGACTGCTTGAGGCAGGTCTCCTGTAAGGGACTAGCTATAGTGCTGGTTCCATGCTCTATAAGGAGCGCACAGGAAAATAATAATGATGATGATAATGACAAAGATGATGATGATTCTTACATCTTGAACATCTGTCTCTGTAGCTGTTACTGTTTCCCTTTCATCTATTTACTTACTGTAAATATCACTATCATTCTTACATCTTCAACATCTGTCTCTGTAGCTGTTACTGTTTCCCTTAACATCTATTTACTTACTGTAAATATCACTATCATTCTTACATCTTGAACGTCTGTCTCTGTGGCTGTTACTGTGGAAGTTTCTAGTGCTTATTTGAATTTAATGACAGGTGTCATCAACAACACGAGTGACTAGACAAACATCTACTTGAGTGACCAGAAGAACATCTAACCGAGAGATTAGACGAATATCTACTTGAGTGACTTAACGAACATCTAACCGAGAGATTAGACGAACATCGACTTGAGTGATTAGACGAACATACACTTGAGTGATTAGACGAACATCTAACCGAACGATAAGACGAGCACTCACTTAAATGACTAGACAAACATCCACTTGAGTGACTATACGAACGTCTGACCAAGGGATTAGACGATCATCCACTTAAATTACTGGACGAACATCCACTTGAGTGACTGGACGAACGTCAGACTAAGAGATTAGACGAACATCCACTTAAATTACTAGACGAACATCCACTTGAGTGACTAGACGAACGTCTGACCAAGAGATTAGACGAACATCGACTTAAATTACTAGACGAACATCCACTTGAGTGACTGGACCAGACTTTCTGAACTGTATTATCCTGGATGAACCCTTGAAATACTTGTCAGGTCTTGGAGAAATCCTGCATAATTATTGTATCTACAGCTCATAGTACGTATGCGTGATCTATAAATTGTAAATATAATAATCCAATAGAAGTTGTCAGTCTCTTTTTTGAGTAGAGAATATTTTTTTTTCCGCGGATCTGTTTATTTTGTCCAACTTATTAGCCTACTTTGTTGTGGTTCCCTTTCACAACAAAGGATATCATCTCTAATGCATGTCAGTAGTGTAGGTAGCAAAAACTTTAGTTTTTCATTTGTTTTCATTTTATATTTGATTTTTTTTTTCACCTTATCCAATAAGGCCTAAAAGTCTTATCACAAATTTCTACTCTGCAAGATGATAATGAAATATGGTATGTGTAAGAGTATAAACATTTATAACACATAAGGAAGGGAAACCCGAGGCCTGTAAACAGTAAATAAATATTAGAACAAACATAAAGGTATGTTTTCAGGCACTCGTAAGTCATCGAAGCATCATGTTTTGGTGATGCCTAGATGGCAGGTAGGATAGTGTGATTCGCTTGCATAGCTAGGCAGTGTTGTCGCACGGAAGGTCCTGGGTTCGAGTCCTGTGTAAGCCACTCACGTCTGTTGTTTTTCTGTTGTCTAGTTTTCTACTTCTTAATTTTCTTACGAGTGCCTGAAAACATACCTTTATGTTTGTCTAATATTTATTATGTGTAAGAGTAAACACTGTCCTATTGCCAACTGCCATACGGGGCTGCTCGGCCACTGCCCACCACTGTGATCGCTGCAAGGTCCGGCGCGCAAAGTTAAAAACAAAAAGTTTTTTTTTTCAGTCACGATCTTTCGTGGAACCCCTAGCGACCTCTTGCGAAACCCTAAGGTTCCGTGGAACTCCGGATGAGAAAACCTAAGGTTCCGTGAAACTCCGGATGAGAAACCCAAAGGTTCCGTGAAACTCCGGATGAGAAACCCTAAGGTTCCGTGGAACTCCGGATGAGAAACCCTGGACTGGACGAACATTTAATTGAATGATTAGACGAATATATAAGGAAATGAGAAGACAAACAACCACTTGAGTAACTATCGCATATCCACGTGACACAAACTAGAAAACATTGACGTCAGTCACAGACGAAAATCCACTTAAGCGGCTAAACGAATATCGGCTAGAGTGACTAGACCAACAGTGACTTGACTGACAGATGAATATGTACTTGAGTGACTAGACGAACATCGACTTGAATGACAGACGAACATCCATTAGAATAGCTTATACGAACTATAGCATCGACTACGATAGACGAACATCAACTCGCGTGACTAGACTTTGACTTGAGTGATAGACGAACATTAGCTGAAGTGACAGACGAACAATCGACTTGAGTGACTAGATGAACAATCGACTTGAGTGACAAATATCGGCTTGAGGGATTAGACGAATATTAGAAAGAACAAAACAAGGACCGGAAACTAAGTGAGGAAAAAGTATAAAATGATGCTTAAAAAAGGGGGGGGGGGGGGATATCATTAAAATTGCAGGGAAAAAAGTATAGAAGGGATAAAGAGGGAGATAGAGAGGGAGAGAGAAAGAGAGAGAAATAACCAAAAAAGAAAATTGATTAATTAATTGATTTAAAAAAAAAAACAATATTAAAAAATTTAAAGAAAAAAAAACTTATTAAAAAAAAACTTTTTCGTTTTCAGTATTTTCTGTATACTTCCAGTAACATCGACAGCCATTTTGGTCCAGCCATGTGATCCTAATCAGGGAATCTTAATTTTATTTTAAATGTTTTCTATTTTGTCCTCACTTTCTTTCCTTTCTGCTATTGTTCGTGTGTACCTGCTGAAGGCCTAGTGGCCGTAACATACTTTTTCTTGTCTTTTGTCCTAGTAAGACGTATTATCTCCCCCCCCCCATCCCCCTCCACTCTACCTTTTACCACCGTCATATTGCAGTCCTGCTATTTCCTCAGTATCTGCTAAAGGATTACCTTTACCTAACCCAGAGATTCTCAACCTTTCTTTGCTCATTGGCCCCCCCCCCCCCCTTTTCTGAGTATCATTTACCTGTGTGCCCGCCTCATAGTCGCTATTAGCTGGAAAAAAAGTACTTCACCATCTTACTATGGCCCCCTAGAACAATGGCATCCCCCTCCCTCCTCCCCCCTCCCCCCCCCGCCCCCCCCCGCCCCCCCCCCAACCCCCCTCCCCCCAGGTAGCCATACGGCTTACGTTGAGAACCATAGACTTAATCCATATAATATTGAAAGTAAACGCACTGTATGAAAACAACGAACCTGGATGGTACAATTGTCAGATGTATCTAAGTATTCCGTCACCAAGTACAAAAGACACATTTAAACAATCTAGATTTTCTTGTGTCGACAAGTTCAGACCAATTTGATCTATCAAGAAAACGTCATCAGAAACTGATGGTTTTGGAATTATGCTCTAAAGAACACATAAGTGAGAAATCAATTTGAAGTATATAATCGTATAGCAAAGCAAAATTTTATATGAATAATATTACGACCTGTTCATAATAGACATGTCCTGGAAGGTTAATGCACTGGTTTTTAAGTTAAAGGTTGATGGATTGAAGCCTCCAGCGGCACGGTATTAGAAAAAGTAATTTAAAAAAAAAAAAATCACGTGAAAATGAAAAAAAAAAAAATAAAAGCAAATCCAAAAACAAAAAAAAGCTGAAGTGTTACATATTTTCTTTTTAATCGGAGTTTTGCCTCGTTTTGAGTAGGCGCGCTACGGATAGTGTGATTCGCTTGCATAGCTAGGCGGGGTTGTCGCACGGAAGGTCCTGGGTTTGAGTCCTGGGTAAGCCACTCACGTCTGTTGTTTTTCTGTTGTCTAGTTTTCTACTTCTTTATTTCTTACGAGTGCCTGAAAACATACCTTTATGTTTGTCTAATATTTATTTACGTTCAATGGACCTTGTGTCCAGGTTGAACAGGGCCCGCCTAATCACAAGGTCCGTCGGTTATATTAGGGCGCATGTCCTATTATAAAAGATGTTGTGGTCTAGTAATAGTTTTCTCTTGGCGTGATTTTTTTTTTATTGTGTCGAAGTGAGACCTAGCCATTAAATTTACAAACGAGAAAATTATCGGTGGCAGCAGAAATGTGACAGCTCACAAAAATGTTGAGAATATATGTACTATAAAAATTGCAAATTTAGAATTCTAAAGAAGCGCTAACGAATAGAGAAATATAATCACAAAAGTACAATAGCCGACTTTCACAGGACATGCGATAATTGAGAAAACACTCGAAAACATCAATTACTGACAAAATACAGGAAATAGCAAGCAGAGTTAGGCAAAAAACAAATATAATGGACAACATGGCACAATAGCGTTGGATAATGTCAACAATAATGGAGCATCAAGGATTGAGATCTGCAGAAAAACTTGATTGCCTGCACCTAAGGTAATTAAATATCTATTACCATAAACTGTTTGCTGTCATACATTATTCACTGTCACAGACTTATTAGCTGTCATAAACTGATTACAGTCACGCATTACAGACCGAAACACTTGTTCGATGGGGGGACTACTTCTGATGATCAGATTGCCTCCTGTTGTATCGCTCTGTATAGAGTTTCCTATCATATTGTTAAATGTAACTATCACGAATTTTTAATTATTGTAAACTATTTACTATCAGTGTAATAGCCTCCTTCAGTCATAATTGACTATGGAAATTATATGCCCTTGAGGTGATACCACCTGCTGCTTATCTGTTTGCCAGATGTTTATTTCGGCGTGTTTGTATTTCTTCTACTTGTTGTAAGAGCTTCGTTTCGCCTAATCTGAGGTGGTGCCGTTAGTGCGATCGGCAGCTTCATCCTCCCAGCTTGCTGGATTTATGTCCAGTGCTTTCATGTCTCTGTTGCATGCATTTTTTAACCTCAGCTGCGGCCACCCAATTGTTCTTCTGTCGTCTGCCAGTTGTCCACAGAAAACATCTTTTGCAATCGTTTCTGTCTCATTTATTTTTGTATAATGTTACAGTCTTGGCACCTCGTATGTCTTGACAGATACTTGCCTCTTTCCAGCACTGAATCATCACCGTAAGTATTAGGCAAATATAGATATTTATTACGATTATTAGAGTATATTATATTGAAATATTCATCTATTACAGGGGCTCTCAACCTTTTTTTTGCTAATGGCCCCCTTCTGAGCCTCTGTGGGGCCCCCCCCCCCTTATAGTCGCTGTTCGCTGGAAAAAAGATAATTCACCTTCTTACTGTGGCCCCCTACAAATATGGCATCCCCCCCTTTTCCTCCCTGGGGGGGGGAGGGGGGAGGGGTCATATGGCTCACGTTGAGAACTACTGCTGTATTATACATGTGCTAAACTATTGAATCCATTTATTCATTAATCTTTAAATGGTGATCGAAAAGCCACATCCTTTTTTTTTTATAATTTTTTCTTCCTTCCTATCCAACTGATTTCATTGAAACAAATATCACAATAAAGACAATAAACTACAATTTTATTACACAAAATACTATGCCACATTACAGTTACAACTCAAAATGAGATCCCGTTGATCACATGATATCGTCGCGGGAAGTATTTTTGCTGTCTTGTGCAAAGTCAATGTATTGGCCGGTTTAGATTTCATGTTTTATTTTGTTTCTGGGAATGACAAATAATACAACTACCAACTACAATGTGTGGTTAAATGGCTCTGTTATCACCATCAGCCGTCAGCTCCCCAGGGAGCATAGGCCTTCAACAAACTTATGTCAAGTCTTCCTGTATCAGTACCATCAGCTTAAGGTATTTCTTTATCTTCTTCATGTCTGTCTCCAGCTCTCGTCTCCATGTGTTCCTTGGTCTCCCTCTACCTCTCTTACCCTGGGGAGTCCAGAACAAGGACTGCCTAATAATGCTATCGTCAGGTTTCCATTATTTATAAACATATCTATTGCTGAATTTAACTATCGTCAACTGTTAATTATCGTAAACTATTTTCTATCAAGTGCCAATAGAACAAGAGATGAGATGAAGACGCTGGAGATTGATAGGACACACACTGATGACATGCCTGCTTCCTTCTAATATGAGGAATAAGCTTCCTTTGTGCATTGACCCCTTTCGAGACATCCTCGTTACTCATATTAGCTGTCCATAGTATTTTTAACATTCTTCTGTAAAACCACACCTCTTTACCTACTTGTTTACCAAATGTCAATGACTGACTTCCGTATTTTAGGACTGGTTCTACATAACACCGAAGAACTCTCTGTCTTACTTTCATTGACAAAGAACTGTTATTATACGAGTACAATACTTTTCATTTGATAGAATGCTGCTGTTGCCTGGGCTACGCTACTCTTCATTTTAGAGATGTACTGTCCTTGTTGTTAACGGTGTTTAGGGATTTGAACCTGCTGACCTGTTATAAAACTGTGTCATTTAATTTCATAGTTGAAAAAAAAATTTAAAAAAATAAAAAAAAACACACACACCCACACAAATAGTAATACGTCTTACAAGGAGAAGGACAAGAAAAACCTACGTTGCGGCCACAAGGCCTTCGTCAGGGACAGACAAACAAGAGACAGGAGGGAAAGAAAATGAGAATTAAGTAGAGAACATGAAACTATAAAAATAAGAGAAAAAAACTCCCTTAATATTAAGTCCAGTCACATGTGAAGCAAAGCAGGATGGCTGCCACTAAACCGGAAAGAGGAAGTTGACAGTACATAAAGATAAGAAATAATAAAAACAAGGACTGGAAAAGAGTGAGAAAAAAGTAATCAATAAATAATAAATAAAATAAAATAAATAAATAAAATATAAATAAATAAATAATAATAATAAATAAATTTAAAACAAATAAATAAATAAATAAAAACTAAATAAATAAATAAATAAAATATAAATAAATAAATAATAATAATAAATAAATTTAAAACAAATAAATAAATAAATAAAAATAAAAACTAAATAGAGAAATAAATAAAATAAAAAATAATAAAGGAAAAAAATTTAAAAAAAATAAATAAATAAATAAATAAAATAAAATAAATAAACAAATTAAAAAATAAATAAATAAATAAATAAATAAAATTATTAAATTAAAAAAATGGTAATTTAAAAAAAAAAAAAAAAAAAAAAAAAGGGTGATCGCATCAAAGTAGAAAGTCATAATACAACAGGGACTCGATAGAGAAAGGCGTCTCAGACAAAAGAATGTTGGGTATTCAAACCGTGTGGTTTGAGGCAACCCATAAGATGGATGAGGCGTTGTTCCTGGCGAAACCGACTGTTGGCGTCCGAGGAACAGTATCTGATGGCTGTCACCTGGATGTCAGTGGCACCGTGGTGGTCGGGGCCATTGAAGTGGATGGCCACAGGTGTGGAATTAAACTGATAGATGTCATAGAGGTGTCTGCAGAATCGGTCGCCCAGTCGTGTGCCCGTTTGGCCGATGTACGTAATGGTGCAACGTTTGCATATAATAGCATAAATGACGTTGCGTGACTCACATGTGAAGCCATGGGTGATGGTGAACTTGGCGTTAGGGAACGAGACTGAACGTGTTTCGATTACATACTGACATGTCTTACATCGTGTACGGTTACATGGCTTGGTTCCAAAGTGGCCATCGTTGACGGTTTTCAGACGGCTGTGGACTAGGAGGTCCCTCAAATTTTTGTCCCGTCTATATGCCAGCAAGGGTGGCTCACTAAATGCTTCCCGCGCCACTGGGTCAGCTTGGAGGAGAGGTAGGTGGCGAAACAGGATCCTTTTGACAGCAGTGCTGTGAGGGTGATAGGTCATTATTAACTTGACTCTATCAGAGGAGGTTTTTTTTGGCGGGGTTTGAGGGCCTCTACAAGTGAGATAGGGAGAACACGTTCTAAGGCAGAGGTAAGAACATCTTCTGGATACTGTCTGTTACGGAAGAAGTCCAACATTTCTTGTGCTCGGCATAGAAAGTTGTCATCATCTTGGCATAACCGACGGAGGCGGAGAAGTTGTGAGAAAGGCAAGGAGTCCCGACAAGCCGGAGGATGAGAGGAAGTATAAAGGAGGTAACTGTGTGCATCGGTGGGTTTGTAGTACACCGAAGTGGTGAGGTGGGGCGGAGTGATAGTGACAACAATGTCAAGGAAATTAACAGAGACAGTGGAGATGTGAGAGGTGAATTGGATCGCAGGGTGGAAGTTGTTAATGAAATTAATGAACCTAGATAGGTCAACCTCTGGCGTATCGGTGAGACCTATGCCATCATCGATGTATCTATGATACATCAATGGAAAAGGTCCAGGATACTGCTGCCACACCTGATACTCCAGGTAGCCCATGAAGAGGCAGGCATAACTGGGACCCATCTTGGTGCCCATGGCAACTCCACTTATTTGGTCAAAGAACTGTCCATTGAACTCAAAGGAATTGAGTCGAAGGACCAGTTCTGCAAGGCGCAGGAGAGTCTCTGTAGCGATAGAGGGGTGCGTGCGCTGGTCCAGGAAAAACCGGAGAGCTCAGAGACCATCAGAGTGAGGAATGGAAGTGTAAAGTGAGCAAACATCTAACAGAAATAAACGGTAGGTACGGTCTGGAGAAAGCTGAATAGAGGAAAAAGTAGTAAGAGCATGGTTTGTGTCCTTTAAGAAGGAAGGAAGCTGCTCTACAATAGGCTGGAAGATGCCGTCGAGAAAGTGTATCCCGGAGAAGTCATGTTGTCTCTTATACAAGTTTTAAATAGCTTACCAGACCACAAGGTAATTTATATTCGGACTTGCGCCCTAATATAACAGACGGAACTTATGCCTAGGTTGACCAGGTTTTTTTCTCGCCAAATACAGGTGTAAAAATTCAAGAAACATGTCTGTAACACACGGTGCAAGTTTATAGTTACAGCGCTCTAATAAAATATAAAGAACTCTGGCTATATGACTTTAACATGGTAGATAACTTTATGAATTGTTTTTTAAATAATTTTGTTTGTTTGTTTTAATAAGAATCAAATGCACAGAGTAAAACGTTGAATATTATAACGTTAGTGAACGGAATACAACCTTGTTTATTTAATGACTCTATAATGTTAAAAAAAGTAGTGTTTATTATTTATTAATATAGAAAAGAGTCTGACAAGATATGTCATCCGTGAAATACAACATTTTTCACCAAAGCTTACTCTATTTATATTAATGTCAATGGAAGTCAATAGTACTGTCGTAAGAGTTAACTCACTACGTGGTGTTGGGAGTTAGATTTGGGAAGAGGTTTGGTGTCCTCCTCTAATTCTAGAGGTATCGGGTTCAGTTCCCAGTAGAGGGAATATAATTTATGGAAATGTTTTTCAGAACCAGTGGCCCTAATGATGTCATACCCCCCCCCTCTCCCCCCCCCCCCCCCCCCCCAGGTCTCCTGGATAGTGAGATCGGATACCTAGCCTTCTCGGATTTGGGCGGAAAAAAGGAGGTCACACTTGCAAGTTGCACACTTTAAAAATCCCACGGCAGTTGGAAATTGTAAAGTGTAGGCCATAAGACCGATGACCTGGCAAAATTTAAAAATTAGAAACCTACCCACACACAAATATTTATAGAATGTGTGATTCCTGTATACACACATTGGGATTCTCGCCGGTGCTACGGGTTTCGTGCACTGCGCTGAGATCCTCCTTGTGTGATCTAAGGGAGGAGATCGGTGCATTCATGGAATAGTCCGTGTGCAATGAAGTTGGTCCTTCAAACCAAACTACATGGTGTCACATGATGATGATGCACGATGCTATGACTGAGATAATTACAAGCACTCCAAGAGTGACAGCCACATAGAACTCCATATCTTTGAGGTCAAGGCTAACAGCATCAACAATGTAATTGTATTAAAGAAGCTACTGGAAATGTTCATTACTCACAGTTCCCTATCTCCAACACGGAATGGCTAAGAGGTATGGCGTTGGCCTCTAATTATAAAGGTACCGGGTTCTGTTCCCCGTACACGGAATATACTTAGTGGAATATTTTCAGAACCAGTGGGTCCTAATGACGTCATTCTCCCCTCTGATCTCCTGGGTAGTGAGATCGGATGCCTAGCCTTCTCGGATAAGGGCGGAAAAAATAGGAGGTTAAGTGTGCAAGGTGCGCACGTTAAAAATCCCTCGACAGTTGGAAATCGTAAAGAGTAGGCCATACGGCCGCTGCCTTGGAAAAATTTACAACATTAGGAAAACCTACCCACCAAAAACATATTTATAGAATGTGTGATTCCTGTATACACATACTGAGATCCTCGCCGGTGCTACGAATCTCGTGCACTGTGCTGAGACCCTCCTTGTATGATCTAAGGGAGGGGATGGGAGCACTGATGGAGTTGTCTGTGTGCACTGAAGATGGTCCTTAAAACCAAACCAAACCAAACAAAACAAAACCAAACAAAAACACTGTATTTTATACGACTTCTATATAAGGAATATTAATGTTCATTTCTGGCGCTTTATTGACATGTTAGAAGTAAACATACACCAGTGATGGATATATTCACACTTAAACAACAAAGAACTATACCATTAATTATTTCTTCTTCTTCTTCTTCCTCGTTCGCCTTCAGACTTCCACATTTATGACTCTAATAAAGGCAGCAGTCAACTCAAGGTTCCCGACATCTCCAAACAGTTTTTCGTTGACAGAAGTGGGTTGTTGCCATATGCTACCCCGTTCATTACTGTAGGTTGGGCAGTACTGCAGCAGGTGTTCGACTGTCATCGGGCTGGTACCGCAGGTGCAGAGATCTGTTGCACCAATTTTGTATTTGTGGTACAGATGGTATCTCAATCTGTTGTGCCCAGTGCGCAGTCGAAAAATGATGACCTGTTCTTTTCTGGATAGTTGATGATATGCGTCATTTTTCAAATGTCCCGGGTGCTCTCTTTCCCATTTGGACTTGAATGTAGCCTTTATAGTGGTCTTTGCCGTTGCGTAAGTTGTCTCTATATCATTTTGCTGTAAGGCACCTCCTTCTTTAGCAAGTCTATCTGCCTCTTCATTTCCTGGTATGTTGCAATGGGCTGGTATCCACTGGATAGTGCACTTCTTGAAGCATTCGGCCAGTCTTTCAAGGGAGATTATCAGATCTTTCAATCCTTTAGTTTGGTGGCTCTTCAGCGCTGATATTATTGAGAGGGCATCTGAAAAGATTACTATCTGTTTTTCTGCCTGTGCTTTGCATTCAATAAGAGTTTCAGCTGCCTGTTTCAGGGCTTCTGCTTCAGCACAGAAGTTGTTGCAGTATTTTCCAGTGGCAATTGCCATAGAGTGAATTCTATTCTTTAATTTTATGAGGATGCCGGCACCCCCATTTTCAACTGCATTTGTTGCCGAACCATCAGTATATGCATGTGTCCAAAGCTTCGCTGGAAATCTTTGGTCAATATACTTGGTTGCTATACACTTTCTTTGTGTTTCTGTCTGTGTTCCCTTACCTTCAATGCCTGGAATATCAGATTTTAACTCAGGAAAGCATCTTATTTTCCACAGTGGGATAGTTGAGCTTGTTGGGATTTTCTTTGCAACTGAGCTAGCTAGTATGGTATTATTGTTAATTTTTTCTTTTGCTTGGGCGACAAAGTTAGTTCGCTTGAGCCTGCCTCTTCCTAGCCTATTCATTCTTTGGTACATGGGGTGTCCTTCGAGCCTCTTAAATTTTTCAGCTTGTTTTAAGACTCTGCTGTCACGTCTATCCTCCATTGACTGTAGCCCTGTGATGTTTTCCATATGGTTGATTTGTGTAGACTTTAGGGCCCCTGTTATAATACGTGCTGCTTGGTTTTGGAGTCTGTTTACTCTGTCAAAATTTGACTTTGCTGCCGTCGACCAAGCTGTGATGCCATATTCCATAACAGGTCTGACTCTGCCTGTGTACAGCTTTTTGAGGATATTCTCATCAGCACCCCATGTGGTACCTGCTAACTTTTTCATAATGGCCATGCGAAGTTTTGCCCTTAGCTGTATTTTGTTAATCTGTGATTTCCATGTCATTCGGCGGTCTAGTGTGATTCCTAAGTATGTTGGTGTTTCATCTCCTCGTACTGCCTGTCCATTTAATTGCAGCTTTGCTTGCTGTGGTTTATTTGACAAGGTAAAAATAGTGTGTGTAGTTTTTTGTTCATTTATTTTGAGCAACCACTTTTTGGACCAACTTTCAAGGGCTAGCAGTGAATCCTGCATGCGCACTCTTGCTGTGGAGATGTATTGTTCTGAAGTCCACATGGCCAGGTCATCAGCGTAGAGGGAGTTGTGGACATTCTTGTGGATGTTTTCTGTTTATATCATTTATATATATGAGGAAGAGTGTTGGGGAAATGACCCCACCCTGTGGAACTCCATGTTCCATTGTAGTCTTTTTGCTTAACTGCCCGTGCACCTGCACTCTAGCTGTTCTGTTTGTTAGATAGTTGCTGATCCAGTTATACATTCTTCCACAGACTCCATATTTAAGCATTTTAACTCTTAGCCCATCTTTCCAAACTTTATCAAATGCTTTCTCCATATCTACCCAGACTGCTAAAGTGTGCTTTCTTTCTTGGAAAGCATCTTCGATTTCCTGTCCAATGTAGGTGACTTGGTCCTCTGTAGACCTATGTTGCCTGAAGCCTGCCTGTTGGTGCAGTAAAATTTGTTTTTCTTCGAGGTGCCAGCTTAATCTGGTATTGATCATTCTCTCCATAAGCTTTCCCGTGCAGCTTAGAAGGCTGATGGGTCTGTAGCTGTTGGGGTCCATTCGGTCTTTGTCCTTTTTGGGGATTGGAACTAGTATTGCTTCTTTCCAGGCTTGTGGTACTATTCCACGCTTCCAGCTATAGTTCATAATCTTGAGGAGTACTTTCTTGGCCTTAGGCCCTAGCTCTTTAAGCATGTCATTTGTTACCCTGTCTTTTCCAGGTGACTTTCTTTGCTTAAGGGATACGATGGCTGCCTCTAGCTCTCTCATGGTGAGGTTTGTTGTCATATGCTCTTCTGGAACAGTTGGTATATTTTGGTAAATTTCTTGCTCTTTGGAAATTTCCTGTTTTCTGTCCAGTGGAATATTTATCTGGCTCTCAAGTGAGAATTTTTGAGCAAAAACATTAGCTGCCTCTTTCTTTGTGAGTATTTTTTCATTTTGTTGTAGGGCTATTTCCTTATTTTTGCATTCCTCATTATTTAAGACTTTGGCGAGCCTCCATAATTTTCTTCCATCTTTATCGAGGTTAAGACTTTCTGTTGTTTTGATCCAACTATTTTTGGCTGAACAGTTTAACATTTTCCAGTATTTTGCAGAGATAGCTTTGTAGGCGATGTTTGCCTCAACTGTTTTGACCTGTTCTGCTACATCTCTGGCCTCTGTTACCTGTTCTTCCAGTTCATTGAGTTCTTCTGTCCAGTACGGCTTATAATCTTTCCTCGCCCCTCTTGGTATTGATTCCAGGGCAGCTTTCAGAACTGCTTTGTTAAATCCGTCAACTATTTCTCCAATTCTTTTGTTTTGGGTGTTTATGGAACCACAGTATTCATCAGTCAGTGCTGAGAACTTGTTCCAGTTGGCCTTTTTGTAGTTCCAGCGGGGTAATGGTTTATGGAGGTGGAGTGTATGTTCCATATTGATCGTTAATTTGATCGGTTTGTGGTCACTGCCCGCCAATTGGTTGAGCACAAAGCGTTCGATCTTATGGTTGATGTCTCCTGTTGAGAAGGCAAGGTCGGGTGTCGAGGTCGATTGCCATCTTCTTGAGTAGAAGCTGGGTGTATCATCTGCTCTATTGATGAGTTGTAGATTTGAGTCAATCTCCCAGTCCTCTACCTCAATGCCACGGGTATCAGCCTTTGTGTAACCCCACCTTTCTGAATGGCTGTTGAAATCACCAACAACTAGGCAGTTGGTGCGCCTAATCTCCATTGTGGCTAATGAAAGATCTTTATCTGGGGGGGCATATAGGTTGTATACTCTAACGGTCTGATCATCTGTCGTGATATCAGCTCCTATAATTTCCGCCTGACCGTGTTTAGCAACAGAAAGTTCTCTGCTAGGCAAGGAATTTCTGATTAACATGAGTACTCCTCCCTTGTGTCCCTCTCTATCAAGCCGGAGGGTTTCATATCCTCTTACAGAAAATCTGTGGTTTGTATTTAGGTGTGTTTCCTGTATGCAGGCTATATCAATTTGCTCATCATGTAGTTTTTTTGTGAGCGGTAGTTTCTTCCTTAGGACACCTTCTGCATTCCATTGGAGTATATTTAGTGTTCTTTCCTGGGTGTTTTGTCCAGTCTCATTTTCTCTAATATTCTGCGCCCTGGCTGCACGATGCAGAGATAAGTGACCACCAGTAGCCTTGGGTGGACCCCTTCGAGGCAGGGAGTCCGGCAATCTTCCCACCTGGCGGGACTCCTTGGGTCGAGCACTATCTCGTTGAGTCATATCTGTGTCTGTCATCTCATGGCGGTTTGCGTTGCACTATGTTGTGCGCCTTGCGGCCCAGTGCATCCGTCTTCAGCATGCATTTGTTCGGGACTGCTTCCCTAGCCTCCGGTTTTCCGTGACCTTCCTACAAGGCAGCAGTTGTTTTACATCAGAGTTGTCTCTCCTATGAGAGCTATCTTTCTGGACTAACGAGTCTTTCCTACCTGGGTTTGTGTGAAGTTGTCCTTCTCTTAGGTGGATTGTCAACCAAGACTACATGCTTTATACGAAGTGAAGACATTTGTTGATGACGCCATTATAGTAAAGCATGTGAAGAAAGTACACGTAATCTTTTTGTGAACAGAATTTTCTGACATGACAAGATGGCTGACAGTGTCGTTAGCTGAACATTCCAAAATCATGCCCTCATTCAGGTATATATGCAACATGCAGACATTGCATGTAGCACAAAACATGGGGGAAGTCTCCTCACATGAACCCAATGGCTCGTACCAAGTCAATCACTTAACGAAAAATTGCAGTAAAGCGGGAAAAAACTCCAAAATCTCGAATTACAAACTGTGTCGGACATCTTGAACTATTTAATTATTTAATTTTTTTAACACTATCCGTCTAAAAATGTCTTGAAATGTGATCACGTTGCCAGAACATATGTAATAAAAGTAATTCTTTTTCAAAATTATCATGACGGAAGCTGCGAAATACAATTAAAACCACCGATTGAACGGAAATCATTCGCGATCAGATTAGAGAAACGCTCTCAAGTAGTTCAATTATCCGAAGAGACGCTTAAAGCGGGGTTGTGTTACAACAACAGTCAGCCCTAGCTTTGAACATAAACGCACTTGTAATAAAAGACAGCAATTTCTTTTGTGCACAATACACGCGTGGTTTGAATTTTCTCGACTTGTCTGACCTTTAGTGAAATTGACTTCCGTAATCTTTGGCAAGAGTATAATGATGCGGTAATTGAAATGTCTTATAGACGTGTTGTTTATAGTCATTAATATGAATGTAAACATTCTACCAATGTGTATTCAGCTTTGCCTACTTGCTTACTTAGTCGTTCCTCTTCTACCCTGGGGTTTGGAGATTTGCTAGAGAGAGCGCCATACTATACTTTCTGCTGTCTTCCTCTTAGCCTGGGTTCCAGTCAATTCTTCCGTCCTTCAGGGATTGTCTAATGTTGTCCTTTCAGCGAACTCTGGGTCGTCCTGGAGGTCTGTATCCCCGGCTCTTAGTTTCCCATACTTGTCGTGCTAACCGATCTTCTCCCAATCTGCAGATATTTCCAAACCATTGTAGTTGGGACTGTTCTATTTGCGTCTGCAGGGACTGGGTTTTGAAGCCCTGTCGTATCGTCTGGTTTTGGGCCACGTCTCTTCTTGTTACTTCAACCACCTTCTTCAGATACCTCATTTCTGAGGTTTGGAGCTGGTTTTTGTGGGTTGTAGTCATAGCCCATGACTCGCATCCATTGGTCAAGACTGGAACATAGGTTCAGCGGTTTACAGACATCTTCTTTCGCTGACCCGCTCCAAGACCTGTTCTCCCAGCATAACCTGAGGCCTGCTTCCCTCTCGTGATGTCACCATAGTTTTTGTTTTGGAGCTGCTGATTACCATCCGCTCTTCTCCAGCTCTTCCTTCCAAACTTGCATGTTGGATTGAAGATGTGCCTCTGATTTCAGTTTTGCAACTTTGTTGAAGAAAAAAAGTTAGGAAATGCGGTAAGGTGTCTTTTTTTCTATTTAAGTTCTAATTAGTCTGTTGCTGTTGTATTTTTTATGGATGTGCTTCAGTATCCGAACCTAAAAGAAATTACCTTAAACAAAAAGGATTTTGAGAAAGCATTAAATAAACTTGAAAATAAAATGACAACAGAGATTAACTACAGCTGACAAAACATTTAATACTTAAAAAAAACATACACACACACAATCAAGATTACTGAATAGTATTTTTAAATTCTCAAAAGACGGGAAGACAGGGTAACATTTAGGCAGCCTGAAAGACAAATAGAAATGTAGTGCGCAGGAAATCAAGAACTCAAAAATGTTGAATATTATTTACTAGATAGGAAGAAAACAAAATGAACGCGAATGTGAAATGACATTGTTATAGTGCGTTTCACAATGTTTGCCGTTGTTTAATATTCAATATCTCTGCAACCACTTGATCGTAATTGTTGCAACATTGCATATGACCTAATGATCTCTATGTCCCGAGTGGGACATTTCTTTTTCCTCGTTAACAAACTTATGGTTTTAACTTTTCTTTATTTAAAGTATACAAAACCGACCACCTCCTAGTCCAACCGTGTATTGAGAGGGCATACCGCTTCATATTTGTGAGCTTTTTCGATTTAACATCTTGAACGCATTTCACGTCATTTTCCCCGTGATTCAGCTCACTATCCCACTGTTTTGAAAATTACATTGATCCTTCCGGTGCGTTCAGTTACCGTTCTACTGATTGTGTATTTCAGTGCATAGGCGTATCTTGTGGTATTCTAGGTCTGTAATACAATGGGTATGAAAGTCAAGTTCCTTACACTGCATACAATGGCAGTGAAGATGTATAAATATTTCTGCAGAGAAGCTAAGCGTGGTAACCTGTATCGGAGTCTCTCAAATCCTGAAAAGAGAACTATTCACGCTTTGGGTTTAAGTAAACGCTCATTTCATCAATTACTCAAAGCTAATGGAATTTTCAGTTCAGTCAATACCAGGACGCAAGGAAGAAAGGAAGTAGTAGATAGTTTTGACAGGGATGTGATTAGAAGAGAGATTTGTAGAATGTTCAATTCCAAAGAAACTGTGCCACTAAGAAAACTGAAAATTCGGCTGAGAACACACAATGACATTGATGTGTCGAAATCAACATTATGGAGAACTGTTAGAAGCATTGGCTTTACGTTTAGGAAGTACGCTAGTGGAAGAAACGTCATCTGCGAGAAGCCGCGCTTATTATCTATGAGAAGTAAATATTTACGTGAAGTACGGGAAATGCGTAATCAAGATTATGATATTGTGTATGTGGATGAAACTTGGATCAATGCACACCACACAAGTGAAAAGGAATGGCAGTTATCAGAAGGAACGATTAAAAGATGTGTACCCAGTGGAAAAGGACAACGTCTGATAATGGCACATGCTGGCAGCAGACATAATGGGCTAGTGAAAAATGCTGAACTTATTTTCACTTCCAATTATACGGACAACCGGGACTATCATACCGAGATGAACGGCAACATATTTAGAGAGTGGTGTTGCTGTCATTTTCGACGGAGTCATCTGTCAAGTTATTTGCTTATGTTTGTATCATAAGTATAATTGTGTCTTTACCTGCGATGTCAGGTTGATTAGGGGTTGTCTTCCCTTGTTTATTCATTCATTGTGTTTGACCTTTAGGGTCAGAGGTTGTCAGTTCGGGCGTAGGCCTATGGGAAGGTTTTTTAAGCGGGAGTGAGATATACTTCCGGGAAGCCGAGAGGTCCTGTTTTTCTGAAGGGACCAAGAGTCCATTGTTTTTCGGGGAAATCTTCGAAGTAACTGCTATGGCAGTTTTCCCCAGTGAATCTCTGTGCGTCGGGATGACGACAGAATTCCTTGTGTAGTTCTGAGGATTCATTTACCAGGTAATACCGACCTTTATGCATTATTACGCTTTTCGGTGGCAGAACATGTAAAGGATTACCTAGGGTGAACAGCAGTTCACGGATCCGCCATTTCAGAACTTATATATTTGTGCTCGAGGTAGCCATCCAAGACTGTTAGTCTTATATTGTCCAGAAATCCAGTGACGAAGATATATTGTGGGAGCCGCAGATTGGCGGAACTTCTATTTACAATAAGTATTACTGCAGGGTTGATGATAACCTATTTAACAGAAGTACACGGCCGACGTTAGGACGAGGCCTGTGCTTCCGGCTATTATACTACAGCCTGATATGTGCAATTGGCAGGGAGTGCCAAGTTGCACCTGTGTGTCAAGGTAACTAAGGCATCTGACGCGTTTAGTCAGAGACGCCAAGGGCGACGCTACGAACTGTCATTATTGAAGAACTTTGCTATTGACCATGCACGTCTATTCTGATGTTTACCTTTTTGAATGCCAAATGTATACCTATCGATGTCAGGTCAGCATGACCTTGTTACACTGACTGTTCCTGTTGATATTATGTGTGTTCCCGTCAATAAATGTCTTGAAACATGCCTGCAGTGTCAAAGCATCCTTGATTACTGCATGTGAGAGTATGGGTTGCAGGATCTACATCTATACGAGCCTAAACACATTCGCGTCTTCATTCGCACCCACACTCAACTCATCATACGCTCGCACTACACATCTAACAACATGTAAACTGTCTTGGGCCAGTGATCACCTCAACAAACAAAAAAAGACAGTTACATTTCTGGTGGACCAGTTACGTGGGCTCTTATGATACATTTCTTGTCGCCAATGTGGCCTAGAAACTTACATTTCTGATGGACCAGATCTGTGGGTTTAAAAAGAACAGAGCGAGCATTTGACATTATTGTTGACATTTATGGATCCAGAAATTTACATTCCTGGTTGGCTGTTACATGTATGATGTCTCCAGTTTTGTCGAGAAAGTTACAAGAAGGACAAGTACACATTACACTTCTGATCTGTGGGTCTAAGCTACACACGGGACAGCCGTAACAGCGCTAATTCTACACTTGCAAGTTTTGGCTACAACAGGACAGATATAGGTCATCAACGGTTGACACAAATAAACAGTACGAGCATTTATATTATAATGCTACATAAAGCATAACAAGACAAGTACTGAAGTGAACTACTAGGCATTTGCTACGTGGACCATAACTGCATAGAAGGCGGGTTCCTATTGTAAACAGTACTGCGGGTTGTTACACGTTTCATTCAACAACAGACTTTTCTAGGTCAGAGTATTCAAGCTACATTGTTGAGAAGGTCATAGTAACTTTGGTTCGTGAATACCACTTTATGTTACAGTGGATTTGACGTTCAGTGCGCGTTTGACATTTCGTTTCTGTGTTCGCAAGGAGCAAGAAATTTATTTTAGTTTCAGCTGTGACTGAACTTGTTCTGCAACACATTGAAATTGATTGCTATATGTTTATGTCACTTCTACTGTTTGTGTATTTTTCTGCGGGTTTTTCGGTTGGTGGGTCTTACGGTAAATATGCCACTTGATCGAGGCTTACTGTAAGCGGTCTGTAGGTGCAAATTTTCTTAATTTGGAAATTTGCTAGTGACAATTGGTCGCTATTGATGTTAGCTGTGATGTAATTGTACTTAACGTTGTTTTTGTAATATTTTGTCTGTTTTTCAGTTTTGATTGTCGATTTGTTTTGTTTGTATTCTGTAGGTCTCTCCTTTCTTGTGTATTTCTCTACACATTTTTGGTTAAAACAGTGTTGCCATTTGTATTGTTTTGTATTTTTGTCTTTGTATTTTTTTTGGTTGTACTACATTACTGTCATGCACAGTCTACATACACATACTTGGTCATGTTTTGATATTATTGATAAGGTAGACTCTTCATATAGAGTTTGTTAAATAATATTATATAAGATATTTATACAAGTTCTTTGATAAAAGACTTGTTATCTACAAAGATTGAGACAGTAAAATAAAGTGAAGTGAGTATACAAGTCTAGCATTTCAGACTTGTCTCCCATTGAAGTGGGATAAGGTAATTTATTTAATTTTTTTTCAGGTTTCTGATCTCATTAGACAGAATGTCTACATTGGATTTCTTCATCCAGCAAGGGTTGACCCTTGGTAAGTCTGGTAAAGAATGGGAAGAATATTCATCTGCTCAATTCGCCATTGCATTAAAGTCAGAAGAAAAGAAACAAAAAGAGAAAATTAAATTGAAAGCAGAAGCTGAACTAAAGAAGCTAGAAGCTGAGAATAGAAGATTAGAACTTGAAGAAAGAAGGTATCAAAGAGAGGCTGAGGAGAGAAAAGCTCAAGCTGCTGCTGAGGAGAGGAAAGCTCAAGCTGCAGCTGATGAAAGAAAATTCCAGATGGAAATGGAAGACAAAAAACTTCAAGCTGCTGCAGAGGAGAAAAAACTTCAAGCTGCTGCAGAGGAAAAAAAACTTCAAGCTGCTGCTGAGGCTGAAATTAGAAAAATGGAACATGAGGAAAGAAAACAGAAGATGGAACTTGATGAGAAACTCGCAATTTTGGAGTTAGAGAAATTGAAATTGGCGAGTACGGGTGCTCAGCAAACAACTTCGAGTACGACAAAGGAGTTTGTTAGTAGGATTAAATTGCCTCATTTCAATCCTTTAAAGGATGACGTAGCAGATTATCTAGATAGATTCCAATTTTTGTGCGATACGCATAACATAAAAAAGGAAAAATATGTGTTAAACAACTTGGGAAAATGTTTTTTTTTGCCATTTTTTTACAGGGTGACAAAACACAGTGACTTACTCTAATGACAATAGACGAACATGAGAGGACTAATTATGATGTTGTCAGGCAGCATTACTAAAGAAATACCAATTAAACAAGAAGACTATCGCATTCGTTTTAGGACAATGTTTGCCAGAAAATGGTGTATGATTCTCTGATGGTTTTACATAAATACGTCGTACATTTACACGGATGGGATTGATTTGTCCTCAGATTTGAGGAAACCAAATAGAAGGTCTAATGGACTTATTATTGCGAGATAAGGTGTTGTCATCTGTTAATGATTCTTTTCTTGCATTCCTTCATGAGCGTAAGCCTAAAAACTTAAAAGAAATGGAGGAATACTGTTGTCAGTATGCCACAGCACATCCCCATGCTACAGTTAGCAATTCTAAAGTGAAAGAAGGTTGCCAGCTGCTTCGGCAACACCATATGGCCCTAATTTCAGAAAAAAATTTCAGGGTGCTCAACAAAATTGGAATAGGGGAAGTAATCAAAATTACACTCAGAAGCGGAGTAATCCAACACATGATATTCTTCGTCTATGCAGTGGAGACAAGATGGTAGTTCTCGTAATTTAAGGTGGTAATAATTTGAGACACTTTCGTTTTTAAAGCTATCCCAAATAATAACTTTTAATTCAATTTTCGAGGTAATCATTCTGTCGACGTCAAGATTTATGCGAATGGTGAATTTTAGGATATCCGGGATTCAATACCGGAATGATGAGAGTACAGATGAAGACAATTAAATTCTACAATGTACAGGGTAAATAGGATTAGATCGAAATAATTACAGGGGAAATGATAGTCATAATATAAGTAACAGGGTAAATGATAATCGAGTAGAATCCTAGTTTAACAAATTGTAACTTACCATCTGGCATATCTCTGCTCAACTAAGTTTGAGGGAGTCTTATACATAAATATAGTGGGAACGCTTGGGCTATCACGTTGTGCTTTCGATTTGGAGTCTACTGATTGCCCCCTATCTTTCATTGTTCGATTCATCAACTGGACTAGCTAAGTGGGGTCTCCCCTCTTCCGGCTCTTCCTCTACAGTGGGCGCATGTGGGGAGAGGATCTCTCATCGTTCATAAAGGTCCTAATAATGATAGCCCCGAGTCACTTACTTTTCGATTCGGGATGTTCTACCGTCGGGGTTGGGGATTCTCTGATAGCTCCTTGCTGTGCCACGGTTTAACAATCAACTTGTGGTTTTGTATATATACATTTGTGGGACTTACGATGGATAGAGATCCACTGCTTTTTAATTAGGATGGACACTCACTTTCTTCAATGGAAGGTCCCAGGCTTTGTCTCTCCTAATCCGATGCGAGCTTTATAATCGCTCCGTGTCATGGGTTTAAGGATTCACCCCCGCATCAAATTTTTCTAGTTGGGTAGAAATAATCTTGCAAACGTCTTGCAGTGGTGACAAGAGCTCATGATCTTCACCCCCAACTTCATCTGATATTAGGAATGTAGTTGGATTGCCATGTCGAGCTCTTGGTGATTTCCCCTATGTCCTATTGTTAACGGCATGAAGAGGATCCTTCGTTGTAGTAATACTCACTTCCTTCGTGCTAGTATAGGGTTCCCAAGCATAGAACGTATTCTAAATCGTATATCACTTTGAAGAATGGTAGTTTGGTAACAGAATGTACATCACTCGGACTTTCCTATGCACTTCCAAATTCGTGTGCCTAAGTGTATGGAGAGCGTATTTCTTTCGGCATCACACATTCTCATTGTGGCGAAACATGGTTTTCCAGAACTAATACTAAGGCATTGCGTCTTTCTTTTGGCCATTCGTGAATAAAGACTTCTCGTATTTATTGCCATCTGCAAAATTTGTCAAGAGGTCATGTCAGGGTCCGAGACTTGCGGCTCCTATTCTGGCTGCTGATATTCCGAAGTCCGCCGTTTCCAGATTATGGCGAAAGACATAATTGGTCCGTTCAAATATTATGTCAGCACAGAGGACACACCAATTGTTCTCTATCAATTGCGTGGGACCATGTGGCACGCGTTGGCCAGAGGTCGCTAATTCCTCTGACAGAGATATAAACTAGTTCGATATCGATGATATGCTCTTTGGCTCGTATTTTCTCGTCTGGGATTCCCCGGAGAAATACTGTCGGATCACGGCACTCAGTTAATTTCGTTCGGACGTTTGTTCCTGTAATGGCTACGCTTATGAACAGATTAAAAGGTCTCTCAGTAGTAATTTATCTTCCAATTGTCCAATGGATTGATAGTACGTCCCTTAATCAGGACCCGGACATAAAAGAACTTACTCTGGCAAAGATAACGGAGGATCATTCTCGATGATTGGGACCGGGTATTATCTGCATCAGTCTCTTTGCATATAGTGATTTCTCCAACGTGCTTTACTGGGTTTTCTCCTTTCGAACTTGTCTTTGGCGCGCATCAGCCGCGGCCCAAAGTCCTTGCTTATACTCGAATTTGATAACTGCCGTTGATATATTGGACGAGGATACACCCATCGTCATTATGTAATATGTTAGAGCTCTTAGAGAATAGATTATCGATTCGGGCAGTTAGCTACTTCGCTTCCGATTTTGCGAATGAAAAAGCTTGGCGATTTGCTAATAAATTTAGACGACTACGTCAACTGTTGTCCTCTCTTTGCTTATGTCTACGGCCCTCAAGTGTGATTGTCTCTCATTGCTTGGTAGGTCCAGACTCTTTGTCTCGATTATGTCTGACTTGGTCGTCTTGTTGGCGATTGGTTTTAGGCATTTTTACCATCCTTTTTTTTAGTTATCTGTAGTTTTGATAGTCCAGTCGTAGTTACGCCTTGGTTCTCTGCGATTACGGACGTCTCTACTGTGTAAAACATGGCTCATCTCTTCCCTTCCGTAACAGTTGAGAATACGATTTTGTCTGGATCGGAACTTAACATCTTCCGTCGTGTCCCACTTATTTCTACGGAACGTGTGTGACGTTACTGTCTCTTCTAACTGGTCGTTTGAGGACAAAACGTCAAGTATCCTCTTCTTACAAGCATATCAGGATTCCTTACCGTCTTTCCCTGGTCACCAGATGTCAGAGATCATACATCATACTGGACTGACGTTTTCCGATAAAGTAAGGACCTACCTATACCTTTTCATTTTCTAGCACTAGTCAGTAAGAAATGGATGATTTGAGTCTACTACAATTATTGAACCACCAATTCATCTCTTATGCTTCGCGAGAGTTTGTGTCTCGAAAGGATGACATTAACTTTCGGCCGTTGCGTTGGATTATCGCAAATTAAATCAAATTACGATGTTAGATGCTGAACCCTATGCCGTGTTGAGATGTTCCTTCTTTGTAGATATCTTTTCTTCTAAAGCTTTATTCTTATACTATACTTACTTGTCGAAAGGTTATTGGCTTGTCCCCTGTGACGATCACCCATACCTCTCACTGCTTTTTTTTCGACTCCTAGGGGTTCTGTTTCATGAATTTTTATGCTTCGCTTATGTACGCCCCAGCGTCTTTCGTGCCAGGTGCAAAGACGATTCTATCTGATCGTGCAGTGGTCAGTGCTTTTTTTGTCGACATCTGGTCTTGTCAACGTTTCTTGTAAAACTCTTGGTTGGGTCTGTTGTTTTGAGTTCTACTCGAACGGTGCATAGTTGACTGCTTATTCCCTCGAAAGCTGTTGTTGGGTTTGTGATATTTCCTTCCTAGGTCATCGTGTGGTCTTGTCCTGTTGAAGACTGTGACCTTTACATTCAAAGATATTAAAAATATCTCGGTTCCGATTACAAAATAGCAATGCGGTATCTCTTGGTTTGATACTATTCTTGGAAGATTCTTGAGATCTGTCCTCCAGGTTGGCACCAATCTTCACGTTTGTGAATAAAGTTCATCAATTTGGGCGTTTGTCCCATAAATGCCATTCTCTTTGATTTCAGGTTAATTAATTTGTTTCTCATCTCTGCCTATCTTATGTATTCCGACATTGTATAGTACTTGGGTCCTTTCGTAGTGATTGCATATCCATGAGTGGTGCGCACTTTTGCAGATATTCAGAACGCTGCATCCGTATGTATAATTTCTAGTCGAATGCGGCTAAAGGAATTACTCGTTTGGAAGTATTGGTTAGAGTTGGTTTGGGCCGGCTTAACTCAAAGGTTCCTTCTGGCGCGCATGTTCTTGCGTTATTGGTTTCCGACCATAAGCTTCTGCTCGGCTTTGCTAAGTAAGGAGTGTTGAGCTCGAGATATTTCTCGTTTTGCTTTCTCTTCTCCTGGCCATTTCAACGTGCGAATGCTAATCCTGGTTCGGATAATTGATGCGGACATTTCTCGATCCCCAAAATCACATGATTCCTGTAAATCTGTTCCTAGTTTTTCCTGAGTTTTTTTCAGACTTAGTCTGTCCTTAATTGCATAAGTTTGGTAATACTATTGTTTTTGGTTGAGGTTAGATAAGTTAACAATTTTCCATTTTGTCCATCCTTCTGTGAAGTGCTATAAATAGCTGTGACTGTTGTATAGTGCTATGATTTATATTATTTAGTAATTGTGTGATATTATGTTTGGTATTGCCCACTTTAGGTGCTGTAATGTTCCCTTAGTTTGGGTTGGGCTTTAAGGATATATTTTTCTCCTATGTTGGGTGATGTTTGGTACCCTCTTCTATGTACCTGAGATGAGGTGCTTATTTGGCATAGCTCAAAGTGTTAAGGGTGCGATCTTGCTCCTTGTACTGATTATTTATAATATATAATTGCTATGTTTGTTACAGGTGGTGGATAATGTCTGTCATGTTCGTCGGAGTCTTCTGCTAGGTTTTGGCTTATGTTTGTTGCATATAGTATATTTGTGTCGTTACCTGCGTTGGTCTGTTGATTAGGGTTCTTCCCTTGTTTAGTCATTCTTGGTGGGTGTCCTTTAGGTCAGAGGTTTCTTTAGGCGAGCCTATGTAGGTTTTTTTATGCGGATGAATTTACTTACGGAAGCCGAGTAGTCCCTTTTTTTCTAAGGGACCAAGAGTCCTTTGTTTTTCGGGTTTCTTCGAATATCTCTTTGCTTTTTCCCCAGAAATATCTGGGCGCGGGATACGACAGTATTCCTTGTGGAGTTTCTGTGGATTCATTTACCAGGTTATTACCGACCTTTATGCATTATTACGCTTTTCGGTGGCAGAACATGTAAAGGATTACCTAGGGTGAACAGCAGCTCACTGATCCGCCATTTCAGAACTTATATATTTGTGCTCGAGGTAGCCATCCAAGACAGTTAGTCTTATATTGTCCAGAAATCCAGTGACGAAGATATATTGTGGGAGCCGCAGATTGGCGGAACTTCTATCTACAATAAGTATTACTGCAGGGTTGATGATAACCTATTTAACAGAAGTACACGGCCGACGTTAGGACGAGGCCTGTGCTTCCGGCTATTATACTACAGCCTGATATGTGCATTGGCAGGGAGTGCCAAGTTGCACCTGTGTGTCAAGGTAACTAAGGCATCTGACGCGTTTAGTCAGAGACGCCAAGGGCGACGCTACGAACTGTCATTATTGAAGAACTTTGCTATTGACCATGCACGTCTATTCTGATGTTTACCTTTTTGAATGCCAAATGTATACCTATCGATGTCAGGTCAGCATGACCTTGTTACACTGACTGTTCCTGTTGATATTATGTGTGTTCCCGTCAATAAATGTCTTGAAACATGCCTGCAGTGTCAAAGCATCCTTGATTACTGCATGTGAGAGTATGGGTTGCAGGATCTACATCTATACGAGCCTAAACACATTCGCGTCTTCATTCGCACCCACACTCAACTCATCATACGCTCGCACTACACATCTAACAACATGTAAACTGTCTTGGGCCAGTGATCACCTCAACAAGAAAAAAAAGACAGTTACAAGTGGATTGAAAATACTCTTCTTCCGTCCCTAGACAGACCATCCTGTCTGATAATGGACAACGCATCATACCACAACGCTGTGGCAGAAGAAGACTAAAATCCCGACATCTTCGAGTACAAAAGATGCTATAACGATTTGGCTTAGAAAAGAAGACATTCCATTTAACGAGGGGTTTCTGAAACATGAACTACTGTCCCTTGTTAAATCACAAAAGAACAAGATATTCCATATAGACAAGTTGATTCAACAGCATGGTCATATGTGTTTGAGACTGCCACCTTATCATTCACATTTAAACACAATTGAACTCGTTTTGGCAAAAGTTAAAGGACAGGTGGCAGCTGAAAATAAAACTTTCAAACTATGCAATATGAAAGAACTAACATATGTCGCCCTCTCGCAGATAGACAAAGATTATTAGTGTAAAAAAAAAGAGGAAAATGACTATTGGAAAAAAGATGGACTGTCGTTCGTTCAGCCGAGAATAGTCATCAATATGTTAGACTCGTCTGACTCAGAATAAGTGTGTAAATACCTTATATGTTTTATATGTTTTATATGTTTTCTCCTCCATCTATGTGTATATGTAAACCAATTCATTTCCTTTTTATCTCCACGATTTCACTACTATTTTTAACATACACAGTACTTTCACCTCTTCATGCATCCATTCACGTTTTAGTATAAAAAGTAACATTTACAACGAATAGGCGTTATTAATCTCTCAAATATTTCGAAGAAATAAAAAAGGACCTCACGTAGTAATCAGTTAACAAACCCCTCTAACATTCGAATTGTATAGACGCCTATGCCGAAAATGTTCAACTTCCGTCATTTACGGTAAATTATTTTCTTCCAGGACAAAATAATTACTTCGTTAAAAAAGATCAAAGGAATTAGCCGTTGCAAGAAAAGAACACTACCTGCAACATTGAATTTTATAAAAACTCTGGGACATTGAAAATATAAGACCACATGCAAAAAAATCATGTTTATCAGTGCAAGGAATATGAAGATATTTGAAGTCAATCGTCGACCGATCTTTTTGAAACGCACTATAGTTTGGTTCTTTTTTTTGTGTCCTTTATGCTGCATGTGTTCACAAAAGGGTGCTAGTTTATTCCGAGGGGCAGCACTTCATGAGCCAGGAGGGCTAAGTAAGAATAATCACTTAATTATAATTATCATTGTTTTCCTTTGTCTGAGTGAACTCCCCTTGTCAATATGGCGACTTAAATATTGATGTCAATGAATGTCAACGTTTTCGTAAAGAGCAGTCAAACAGAGCCACCATACTTGCTGCCTTGCATGTAGGCTGGGGACAAGTCAAAGACTAAAGAAGGCAACCCGACATAAATGCCTGTTGAAATCGTATACACTGGGCCACAGGCCTAACGCAACAGTGCAAGGTACTTTGCTCAATGATGACGTCACTAAAAAGTAAGCAGAATGGCGCTAACCCCGTGGCGTCCTTCCAGGCTGTAAGACACCCTGTCTCGAAGGGGTCCACCACATGCTACTGGTGGTCACATTCCCCTGTACTGTGGAGTCAAGGTACAATTCCTGGAAAAACCTCTATGGAGATACCATTAGCCTCCAGCTGACCACTGCTTTCTTTGAAAATATGCAAGTAGACGTCAGTGTGAAGAAGAATAAAGAAGAAGATTTCCCTTTTAGCTCCATGTGGAGCATAGAGCCACCACGGTAGCTGGCCCCCTTGCACATTGCCGTTTTTTTCTGGCTTCAATCTAGTATCAGTTTAATTAAATGGACTATCAGCCACATCAAATATAAGCAACGAAAAGTTGTCTATATATAAAACGGCACTATCCACGATTTATGTCAGTTAGAGAAGCACTTAGTCCTAGTGGCAGAGTGGTTAGAGCGCATGCTTAAGAAGGCAGAGGGATCTGTGGCAAAACCAGGTCTCGTCACGCTTCAGTCTACCTAGGTGTTGTTGTTTAACAAGTGCTGCTGAGCTTATCGCTTATTTGCAGCCATTACTAAGCTGAAGACTCCTTGGTATTATCTACACTGTAGATCTAGGTTTTTCATGTGGCTTTTCTGCCATTCTGAAACGTGTTGAGTTGAAGTCATGAGCTCCAGTTTCTCCAGCTTGGCTTGCAGAGGTTTAACCCCCAAAAATGAAGAATTTCATTGAAAATATCAAATTTTAGATACATATTGCACTGGAAAGTGCATTCATTTGCCCACATTTCTGTATGTTTATTTTCACTAAAACCTTTGTGGATGATTTTATATAAATTTTTAAAGTATGTCAGGTAAGTGTATTTTTACCTAATTATATATGTAAAATATACAAATTGGTATATTTGTGATTCTATATTGCTTCTAATGTATGGATTTTAATTTTCGGTACCGTAT
The DNA here is from genome assembly GCA_024509875.1 of Oreohelix idahoensis. Taxonomy (NCBI): domain Eukaryota; kingdom Metazoa; phylum Mollusca; class Gastropoda; order Stylommatophora; family Oreohelicidae; genus Oreohelix; species Oreohelix idahoensis. The sequence continues at coordinate 401,130 of JAMPIV010000379.1, forward strand.
TCATTTCCCTGAAGCAAACAGAATTCAAGTTTTTCAAACATAGTTTCAAGTGTAAAAATAATTTTGACTGGCTGATTTTTATTAACCATGGGGTCCTTTGATGGGTCATCGAAATAATAACGTGGCTGGAGGTATTTTAGTAGAGTGGTAGGGTACCTCCTTATACGCAAATAAAGCTGCAGGTAAGAACGAATCACAGGATTCTGGTTCCTTCTGTGCGAGCTTACGTAAAATTGTAAGTAGAGTCCCGTTATATCTTTCCACTTGTCCAATCGATTGTGGATGATAAAATGTGGGGACGAGAATATTTTGAAAAATCCTAAAAACTTCCTCCATCAGTTTCCCTCTGAACTGTGAACCATTGTCAGTTAATATCTGATAAGGGTATCCTAATCTTGAATATATTGAGAGCAAAGCCTCTCCTACATGTACTGAGTCTGCTAAGGGTAGAGCAATCGCTTCCCCCCATCCCCCCGCATAGTACATGTCTACCAGAGAAAGGATGCATTTTTCCGGAAACTGACGAAAAGCGCATACAGTCTGCTGAAATGAAGAATTTAATGAAAAGTAAGCTGCAAAGTTTGACACAGAACATGGAATCAATAAAAGAAAATACCAGAGATGATTCCTACATAGCAGGGGGATACCAAGGTGAGTAAATTTTGTGTAAAAGTGTAATTCCTCCCTTTTTTCTTAATTTTCTCAAAACCTCATTTTTCACACAAATGTGGGCACGTTGCCCATGATTTTTCAAAGACTATTAGTGATACAGCAGTAAATTTTGGGCCAAATGCTGTACACATAGTGCTCATTAAAATAAACTAAAATAAAAGATATATGTTAACAAACTACAAAACTGTTAAGAAATAGCTAAGATACCCCCCCTTAAAAATTTCAACTATTTTTCGATTGGTATGTTAAAATCCAAAAAAAATCAGATATCAAACCAATCAAAATTATTTTAGTATACAATCATTATCATATATTAACAAATGAAACAGCCAAATTTCATAACTCAAGTTGTACTCACATTTGAGATATCTTGGGCAACAAAATACCCAAAAAAGCTAAAATTTGCCTTTTTGTCAGTTTTTCCGCCATAGATTGCAAGTTTTTAGTATATACCTCAATGTTTTGTATTTTTTTCAGTCATTTTGCTTGTATAAATGACCAGATATAGATATTAACTTATAATTCTGTGTTTTTCATTTTGGGGGTTTAACCTCCCCTTAAAAGGATCATTATATCTGATTTCAAGCTAGGAGGAAGAAGTGTTAAGTATACTGTGCATTCCCCGCCATCCAAGGGGCCCCCCAAATATGCAGAGCTAAAATACTGTACTCTGGTTCTGGGATTTTAGAAGGAATCGTCACATCCTAAATAAATAAAGCAACTTCTCAGCTCCCCCTGCCTATCATGGGGTCCATAGTGAGATCTCCTGCATGCAGGCAACCAGGTAAAAGCCAGAGTTATGTCAGGGGTTCAAGTGACTCCTCCGAGCTTAGTGTGCAGTGCTGGGTTCTCAACATGTTTCACCACAGGGGGAATCCCTGGAAGTGTGTGGATGATTTCAAGAGTCAATGATGGTCTAATTAGCCTCACAGAAGAGGTTCACATCCAAATCTACATACTATAACAGTGTGCATAATGGTGGTCATATAAGTAAAAACGGGTACTTGACTGCTCTAGAGTTAGAGAAAGCGACGGCAGCGAGTAACGAGAACTGGTCACCCTACCTCATTACAAAATTGAGACCTAGCTTAAGTGAAGTCTCTAACATTTCACTCCCCTACGGCAGTATCTGCTATGGGACTACCTTTATCTTTTTCGTCCATGTTAAATTTTGGATGCTAAAGCACTTCCTTAAAAAAAAAGAAAACACTATTCCCTTGTATTTAACGACAAAAACGACATTTAAAAAAATGCCTGACTTACATATCAAATGACACTGGTAATAACAAATAACCAAAAATGAAACTGTTAATTACCAAACAACGATGTCCAAGAAGTAAAAATAATAAGAGGGGGTTTTAATTTGCTAGACGTTACGTCCATAGAACTATGCCACATATCATAACGTCCTGGTAATAACAATCTGTTGGAGGATTAATTATCCCTTCCCAATATTAGGCGAATGCGATGAAACGATCACATAAATATATTTTAATCAGAAATCACATACAGGAGTATAGTGTGGTCAAGACGTATGGCAACTAGTGGTGGATACAAAGTATAACTTTAGGAGAGGCAAGGTGTTTTATCAGAAGCAGATACAGGAACAAATGGGAAGCAGAGCATACAAGCCACACAAAAAAGATGCATATTATCAACTCAGCAGAAGAGAACAAGTAATCTTCAGATTCGACACGGGCCACAACAGATTGGGGCACCGCCTATTCAACAAGCTAAAGATAGGTGCTACTGACGAGTGTAACTGTGACACTGATAACATGACTGCTGAACAACTGCTTCACAGATTCCCGACATATGAGGAACAGAAAAAGCACAACAAGCTGTCACCAGAACCATTCCTGGACAAGCTCTATGGAAATAGAAATAGCCTGAAGCTGACCACTGATTTCTTTGAACATATTCAAGTTGACGTCTGAGAGTGTACGAAGAAGGAGGAAGAAGAAGAAAAAGAAGAAAAATGGAGAGAGCGCAAAACACACGGAGAAAGTCGCTTGACACTGATCTAAAATGAATAACAAAGACAGTGAGAATACATAATCGGATTGCACAGGACAGAAGGGCTTAGTGTACACCAGTTGAATGTCTGTGCTCCACTGTGAGCGAAAGGATGATGATGAGGACGAAGATATGAAACTATTTCAATTTATCGCGCAAGAAGCAGTGTTGTCTGCCGACTATAACTTAGAGATGGGCAGCTGCTCGATCTTGCTCTACCGGTAGTTGACAGTGGATGATTTGTTAGATCTCTTGGTGGCGGAAAATAGGTATAATTTTTTAAGCAAGGAAAATTTCGGACTGGTTCTCTCTCCCACCGGCATTTGACAGCGTGGTATCCCTCAGGATTGAAGGTACCTTTTTTTGTGTGTTCCCAGTAAAAACCTAGGAGCTTGCTTTCTAGAATTCACTTTATTCGTGAACTGCATAAGAAAGGAATGTGGCATTTTCTTTGGAGCGAAGTTAACATTGGGTAAATATAATTTAGTAGTATTTTCTTTGGAGCGAAGTTAACATTTGATAAATATAATTTAGTGTTATTTTCTTTGGAAGGAAGTTAACACTCGGTAAATATAATTTAGTGGTATTTTCTTTGTAACGAATTTAAACTTCGGTAAATATAATTTAGTGTTATTTTCTTTGGAAGGAAGTTAACATTTGGTAAATATAATTTAGTGGTATTTTCTTTGGAGCGAAGCTAACATCCGGTAAATATAATTTAGTGGTATTTTCTTTGTAACGAATTTAAACTTCGGTAAATATAATTTAGTGTTATTTTCTTTGGAAGGAAGTTAACATTTGGTAAATATAATTTAGTGGTATTTTCTTTGGAGCGAAGTTAACATTCGGTAAATATAAATTAGTGGTATTTTCCACTGCTCTGTAAATTGAATTGCAGGAAGTAGATTGTCTCACAGAGAGATAAAAGTTACATAAAGGTGTCATTTATTACAAATACATTTCTTTATGGCAGCAAGACATTGACAACCCATGTTAAGCAAGAAAGAAGGTTCAATACCTTCCGTCTACGGCGTCTACGCTACATCCTATCCTCGGTATTTCGTGGCAGGGCAAAGTGACAAATGTCGAGGTGTTGTCATGTGCTGGCCGTCAATGCGTGTATACACTGCTTAGACAAACGAACGAACGAACGAACTTTATTTTCGAAAGGTTAAGAATTGGGCGCGCAGGCCCGTCTAACATTCTGCCCTTCCACTCTCATTTATCTTGCATACTATATCCTTTCATTCCCACATGTTACTTTAAGCATTAATTTAAAGGCATGCAACATTATAAAGTTAACATAACATCATTCATTTACAGTATGCAATCATAATAAAAAATGTGTAGGTTTTTTTTTAAACAAACAAGATAGTAATTGAAAAAAAAAATAAATAAAATAAATAAATAATAAAATAAACAACAAAAAATAAATAAAATAAATAAATTCTGTATACCGACACTCACTCATGCGGTCAAAACGTCTACAATTAATCTGTAATTTTGAATGTGTCATCAATCATCAATACAAAAATTACATAAACACATTCTCGCTTATATCCAAATATTCTTGGTGGAAAATGAAATAATAATAATAACACTTTCTTACGCACTTCTGTAGCAGGAAAAGTCTTTGAGCAGATTAACAAAAAAAAAAAAAAAAATGTAATATCTGCTTATTCTCATATACATCATCCCATTTAAGCACACGAAAACATTCACATTTCTAAAGTACAGTGGTATGCGGGTACATTCTCACATATATTACAATATATAATAATATTACTTGGATATAAAACAAATTATTCACATAAAGAAAAGAACGAGCGGAAGAGGAAAAGAAATGTTGACCTATGGATGAGATGTTGACAGGCAAATGCTCTTTCTATGGGGGAAGATAATCAGTGTTGAGGAAGTGTTTCAAAAGTGCTTTGTTAAATGAATATTGTGTAGGTAGGCTTTTTAGGTGGTGTGGAAGGCTGTTCCATAAGTAGGCTCCAGAGTAGGCTAGACTCTTTTTGAACAGGTCGATCCTAGGTTTGGGCAGACGTAACTGTTGTAATTGTTGTCCCTCTCTTCTACTGGTTTGAAACAATGATCGTAGGTATGGCGGGACATTGTTAAACAGAATTGCGGGAGTCAGCTTGGCTTTGTTGTAGAGAAGACTTTTTTTTTTGAGGGACAGTATTTTCTGTTCTTTTTGTGTCCTTGAGTGTGGTATCGTGCAGCGCAGACTACGCTGGCTTGGCCATGTCCGCCGCATGGAAGATAGTGCATCCCAAAAGATATCTTCTACAGATAACTGGCAGATGGCAAAAGAACAGTTGGGCGACCGCAGCTAAGGTTCAAAGATGTGTGCAAGAGAGACATGAGAACACTGGACATAAATCCAGCAACCTGGGAGGATGAAGCTGCCAATCGCACCAACTGGCGATGCTCTCTACGGCACCACTTCAGATTGGGAGAAAATAAGCTCTCACGGCAAGCTGAAGAGAGGATAAAACGTCGAAAGAAACACCAGTAAAATAATCATTTGAGGGGCGCATTCCCACAGTCAGTTATGACTGAAGAGGGCTATTATTATTTCTCCAAATACTTTCATACTTGAAAGCAGACGTGATTTTATCAAATTAGATCTTAAGAGTGTTCAGTGTTTATTAAGTAGATCACCACAGTCACCTATCACTGGCTGCTGTAGCTTGTCTTCATCAGTTTTTACTGCTGTATTAATTTATGACAAGAGAAAGAATATAATAAAAGAAACAAAGAAAGAATAAGTTCACTGCTCCCTTGTGTATTTTGTAAGAGGCAAATAATATGAGGTTGTGTTGTGTATAGAACATGAAACCTCATGATGTCAACAAATAGCTACATATACTATAGCTGCAAGAGCATATGAATACTTTTTGCAACTTCCTACAAAGGTCATCATCTTCCATAGGGAGGTCAAAGGTAAATGATGATAATTAGATGATTATTCTGAGTTAGATCTCCTGGATGATATAAATGCTGCTCCTCGATGTAAACTAGCACCTTTTCGTGAACTCGTACAGCATAACGGAGAATGAAACAGAACAAAACTGACAAGGTCATCTTACAAGGACCTCAATAACAGCAGCAGACATGGACAGATCATACTACCTTTCCTGATCATCATTCCTTTACGCTCCTTACCCACCACCATATCTGGTCCCCTTGTAGGAAGCCTGTACCAAGCATTCACATGCAGCGGTATTTTCTGTGGCAATTACTTGTACATGATGAGGTTGCCAAGCCACATGCACAACCTCATATTAGTCGGCTTGTACGACATGCGTGAGGGAGCACTAGCCCTATTCTTTCTTTGTCTCTTCAGAGACCTCAAGGCACTATACGGGGCAGCACTGCCCCCAATATCTTCACAGGAAACTTTTACATGGAATGAAGATCCCACTTCAATCCCGGGCAACAGTCAATAGAAAAAATCTACGGAAATGTCAACAGCCTCAAGCTAACCACTGTTGTCTTTGAACATATCCAAGTTGACCACTGTTGTCTTTGAACATATCCAAGTTGACGAAGAAGAAGATTCCCGGGGAACAGTCAATAATTTTCACATGTGTGTATGTGTGTGTTGTGTGTGTGCCAAAGCCGATAGGATAGTATGGCGCTCTCTCTGGCAAACCCCTACATAGAAGGGTAGAGGAGGAACGACTAAGTAAGTAAATTTTTTTTGTTTTGTTTTGGTCACCGCTGCCAAAGAACTCAACACGCGGATTTTACTTATCACAAAGATGAGTGACGTAGTATCCACTCTACCAAGATAAATACCCGACCACTAATCTTCTTTCTGGCCCAGTGTAGTTCACATGGGTTTTTAATGAGACAAAGAAATAATAGCCATTGCTCCCTCAAGCATGTCGTACTAGGCATGGCTTACAGCCTTATCAAGGAAAACAAAATTGCTACACAAACCATTGATGCAAGAACGTGCCAATACTTGGTACAGACTTCTTGCAAAGAGATCATATGCTGCGGTGGCTACATACTCCACACAGAATGAAAAGAACTATGAATGAGTGGCTTATGCTCCCAGGTACTGCACGTGTTGGTGATGACGAGAAAAAAATATTTCGCCAACCTCACTGCAGAAGATAAAGTCAAGGTGATCTTGAAACAGAAATAAGATAATAAAAAGAAAAAAACATTCAACGAAGAAAAAAATAAATAAATAAAACCCTCTGTAACGAATACGGAACTTGTTAAAATAATGCAGCTTAAAATGGATCAGCAACCATTGATAATGGTTGTAACAACAAGACAGAGCTGTGACAGGTAATGAGACTGATAGCATTTACGAACTTTCTAGTTTTGTTACATGGAAAGGAGAAAAAGGAATGGAAGAAGATGAGGTATTCAGAATGCTGACGACATTTTAAAAAAAAAAGAGTTAGAAAACAAAATATCGCGCGAAAAGCTGATCCTCACAAAGCATCATGATTTTTAAAAATGTAATTGGAGAAATCAGCTGAAAAAAAAAAGAAAAAAAGAGAATGAGTTTTGAAAAAAGTAGTAGTAACTGTTGTAGACGTGTAAAAAGAACCGGAAGACAAAAAGCAACATAAGAAAGAAGATAAATAATATGAAAAAAAAAATTAATGTAAAGAATGGAGACATGAACAAGAATAATAAGATACAGGAGGAAGAAGCAGAATAGAATAATGATAATGAACTGGAAGAAAAACACAAGCAACAAAGCGGATAAGAAAATGTGAAGAAATAATAAGAAAAAAGAAGTAGAAGAAGGGTGAAGAAACAGGAAAAAAAAAGAGAAATAAAATAATGAAGAAGATGAAGAAAAAACATAAAGAAGAAGAAGAAGAAGACAAGAGGAGTTGAAAAAAGTCAGATTTTGAAGAGAAAGACGCGACGCCGAGAAAACAACTTAAAATATTTTGTATTGAGAACAGATTTATTTTCTGTATGGACATTATTGTATTCTCTGAATAATAGGGTTCAGTTCTACTTTTACTTAACCGCTTTATCAGTGCTAAATTATGTAACTGATAAGATTATAGTTTTGTATTCGAAAAAACAGCGGAATAAAAGAAGCTATATTTTGAATAAGAATTCTAGCTTATAAAACATATAGAGATCTGAAAAAGTATTTATAGGTGCTTCACTCATTATAAGAAGTACAATGCAGGACATGACTGGAGTAGATGTGCTGGAGGTAAGAGGAACAACGGAGGAAATAATAGTAGTGGGTGCTAGGAGAAGCTAGGAATGAAAAAATAAATATAACGACAGAGATTAAATTTAGACAGATAACATATTTTTGTCATAACAAAAAGACATGACACCTTGCTAAAACTTTAATGGAAGAAAGATTTGAAAGCAAACATGCAAAAAGAAGGCAGGTGCTACAAGTGGCAAGACCGGAAAGAGTTCACCAGAGTCAAGATACCATCAAGACAGGAAAGAGTTCACCAGAGTCAAGATACCATCAAGACAGGAAAGAGTTCACCAGAGTCAAGATACCATCAAGACAGGAAAGAGTTCACCAGAGTCGAGATACCATCAAGACAGGAAAGAGTTCACCAGAGTCAAGATAACATCAATACAAGAAACAGAGGACGCTGGAGATCCACTGAAGCGTACCTTTGACGCAAAGATGACAGATGACTATAATTAGATGTGAGAAATGACTTTAAGAAAATCGGAACATTACATGTCAAAGTAAGCTATGCTCGCAGACTCTACATTAAATAATTTCGTGAGTGTTAACAAAACATCATCCTTAGCGGACATGTACAACAGAAAACAATACAAAACAGTACAAAACAATACAAAACAAAACGACACTCAAACTAGAAAACAATAACTTTATCAAAATTTCACGTAGCTCAACTCAACATTGACATTTCTTGACTGCTACTGAGGTTTTCATTTCAAGGTTCATTTCAAGCATGGGAAACAAAGAGCCAAGGATCCAGACCCCCAGGACGACCCAGAGTCCGCTGGGAGGACAACATTAGACAATCTTTGAAGGACCGAGGACTAGAATGGAACCAGGCCAGGAGGAAGACAGCCGATAGGATAGTCTGGCGCTCTCTCTTCCAAACCTCTACACCTCACGGTAGAAGGGGAACGACTAAGTAAGTAAGTAAGTATTTACAATCCACAAACAAAGTCATTTACAAATCCTCATAAAAATATGTCTTTGTTGTTCATATTATAGGTTATTTTCTCCCTGTAGCCTATCCATGTTGGGGTAAGTATTTCTGCTTAACTCCTCTGCGTTTGCTTCTTAGATTTATCCGACTTAGGGGTAAATTGACAGTAGAGCCTCTGTGGTGGGTTTTGATGTTAAGAAGAATGGTGTGCGTATAGTTGTACTTGAGTGAGATCAACTGTGAAGGTCTCTGAGGTAAACAATGAACAACTGTATTACAGAGTACCTTTCTTGTTACCACCTTACGATCTCACTCGAAGTTATATTCTTTTTGACTAGCGTGACTGAAAGCTACATAAAGTGTCTAGGGTATTGTAAGAGTGTTGTAAAAGAATCTCAATACAAAAACATATACAAACATATACTAAGTACTATGATAAACTCAACTAACTCCAGCTATTAAATTTTATATTTAAAATATTTTTTGTTAAAATTTATTGGTCCTGAGCCTAAAGTTGTTTTGGTCAGGACTACAGTTCAATGAGAATCAATTTAGATGGATAGATATATTTACAAATATATATAAAGATATTTACATGCAACAGACAATATGTCCATAGTACATTGTTACAAATGTTCACTTTGATGTTGTTTACTCTATTTAAATACTGTGAATGGGAAGCAGGTTGGGGATTGTCATCATTCCACTGTCTTTTGTTTCACTATGATTGTTCCTTATATTCTTTAGGAGGAATGTTTTTGTAAGCACAGGAGATTATTCGTTACTAGTGATAATTTGTCCCAGGCCAGATATAGCACTTATCTGGTTCCTGGAATACGCCGCAGTTGTAGTCGGTTTGGCCAAACACTTCAGTCTCCTCTGGTCTTGACTTCTTTAATACAAGTAGGTGCCAGAGACTCTTTGAAATCTTGCAGACTTCTTCACTGATCGAGTACTAGCACCAGACAAGTGCCAGCAGGAACCCCACATATCAAGGAAATATAAACAAGTAACGATGAATTAGGCAGTAGAATATAGCACACTTTCATCACTGACTCTGTTCAGACTGCTTTCTGATGGTAGTATTATTAATAAAAAAACACAAGTCTGTTCATCGCTGCTTGCTCTTCTTTCTAAATATTTTGAAAAAATAGTAGCGAGCATCCTACTATTCCTATCATGTAAAAAGCTTTGGCCAATGAGACCAAGCATCTCTTTTTTTGAATGAATTCTTTTTTTTTTTAAATTATCTCAAACCCTATGCGTTACTATTACCAACTAGATTTGTATATTTAGGTCAGCCAATAATATTACGGCTTCCTTCAAATTCCATCCAATCCCGTTCATTGTACTATCTTAGCCTTTCTCTCAATTAATTTTTTCCCAAAAAAATATGCTATCCAATCTAAGCAGACATGACTTGACCTGACAGTATCTCCGATTCTCTATGTATTATCCCCAATATTTGATTATCTAATGGACTATTTATGTAATTGATAACATATTCTTAGTCAGCAAGGCCCCAGGTACACGAATATATGATTTTTATGGGGCTACGTGGCTTGGTTCAATATTCCATATTTTTTTCCCATGTTAGTTGTTGATTTTTAAACTACCTCCTGTTCAATTCTTTTCTCATGTACTTTCAAGCTAATTACGAGAGTTTATGTCATTCGCAATAAGAGCTAAGCGTGTTTTACTGATCGTAGTGCCCACTTTTTCTAACTTTACATCGCATTTTAAACCGCCTAAGGGCAATACTAGCAAGTTAGTTTTATTTTTAGAAACAATTGTGAGACGTGATTTGCGTTGGTTATCTATCCGTGCCCCTCCCTTCTACAATGTATTTAGGCAAATACTTAGTTGACCTAGGAAAATGTTACGTTTATCTCAAGGACGAATTTGAGAAATTGGGTACCCTTTTTGTTCGGCTAATGTGTTATCAAATAATAAGCTGAAGGCGTAGGCGACGACTAAGATTCTCGCCGAAAATTTGTAGTACTATCCTATCTTTGACTTTATGCACTATACTGTTATATTCTAATTTAGATATTGTATTTAGAAGTTCACCACAGCCTCTACCTTTTTAATGATTTGCGATAATTTGACTTTAAAAAGCTCCGTTTCATCCCTTATAAGTTCAGCTCGTTATCTGTACATTTAGGCATTTCTGGCCTAACTAGATTTTATTTCTGAAAAAAAATGAAACAAGTCACTCGAAGCTGTACTTACTGATAATTAGGAATTTCCAACATATAAAAAATAAACCATCTGCTTTACAGAGTTGATATCTTGAGAACTTCAAGACCAGCAGTTCTACGTCCGTGCAGACTGGCTTCTGGGGATCAACTGATTCTGCATATCGAAATTTTCCTTCGCTTAGTGGTGCGCGCTTTTAAACCTTTCTGGTTGGTCAGTCTATTACTTTTTTATTTATTTTATTGGATCTCACATGCCTACCGATGGAGTGTCTCGGCTATTCCGATTTACGTCATCGGTTGCTGAGCAACTCCCGCCCAAATTAGCGTTGAGTCGCTATTTAACCTAGTTTCAGTCTCAGTCTGATAACTGCGTGTCTCGAGTCTATTTCAATAAAACCTCGTAACTATTCTTCCTAATCTAACTGATAACCATTAGCACGAATGATGCTATGGTATCAGTAGTAGGCCATCCGGTGACACTAGGTATCAAAGAATTTGTTCTATGCCCTTGTGTGTTTCACAAGATGGAGACAAGAATGAAAGGAGTGTAAAGTTAGATACAAGTCGAGATTAAGAAAGATTACTTTAACCACGATGAAAGAGCAAAATATGGGAGAAAATAAAAATAAGAAAGATGCTGGAAAAGATAAAGCGATAATACTATACGACAAATGAGTCCAGAATTATAATACACAACAAAAACAATGTGCAGATTTTCAAAAGAGATTGACCTCCTGTTGTCTACCAACAATGCTATAAACATTGAAAAGCTCCTTTCCACTTCTACTGACACACCATGAACATACCTGAAATAAACTATATTTTGGTTCTAAGTCCCCTAAAAATTCACCAAGGGAAAAGTTTTTTCCCTGAGAGAACATCTGAAATTTAGCACAGTTTTTCATAACCCACATTTTTGTGTCAAAAATTGCTCAATTTTCTTTAGTACAGCTTTTCTCACGTCTCCATTCACACTGTCAAAGTCATTCACAATTTTCGTCATCAAATCTGTCTGATCCCCTAAGAGATATGCTGACTTCTACAATGAAGTAATGGCACCATGCAGAAATCAATAATTTGATTTTTTTTAGTACAGTTTACCAGCAACATTTGTGTTCAGAGGTTTAGGGAAAATTATTAAACAGCATGGAAAAAACAGTGAAGTGAAGTGATTTGTCGAAAAAAAGTAGGAAGTCGTTAAAATTTTTTTAAAGTAGCTATTTTTATTGAAAATGCAAAAAAAATGCAAAATAATTACATTAAAAAAATGCCCTAAAATGGCTGAAAAATATAAAAAAATAATTGGCCAAAAAAAAAAAAAAAAAATGCAAAATACACAACCTCGCTATTCGGAATTTGTCAGAAAACGCCAGGTTGAAGCGTGGGCTGGGAACCTACGATAAAACGTAGAAAAGGTTTGACATACGGCACTACATTCCAGAAATCGTCAACGTAGACAGCTCGGACCTTGCCGCATAAAAGAAAAGAGTTGGATTTTGAATGCATAGGACTGGAAAAAAAAAGTATTAAGAGCATCTCTGTACGTCGCTAATATTAATACGGAACCCATAATTCTACAGGACCACACAAAAGTCACAGAGGGATTCTGAAATAGAAATAATACTCCAAACGTGTGTTCGATGCATCTGTGTTAAGTAGCCAAGGCTATTCTACAGAGCAAGTCTAAGATTTCTCAATTATTGAGGTAAGTGTATGTGGTGAACTTCTAAATACAATATCTAAATTAGAATATAACAGTATAGTGCATAAAGTCAAAGATAGGATAGTACTAAAATTTTTCGGCGAGAATCATAGTCGTCGCCTACGCCTTCAGCTTATTATTTGATAGCACAATAGCCGAACAAAAAGGGTACCCAAATTTTCAAATTCGCCCTTGACGACAAACGTAACACTTCCCTAGGTCAACTAAGTATTTGCCTAAAATACATCGTGGACGGGAGGGGCACGGATAGATAACCAACGCAAATCACGTCTCACATTGTTTCTAAAAATAAAACCAACTTGCTAGTATTGCCCTTAGGCGGTTTTCAAAAATACGATGTAACGTTAGAAAATGTAGACACTACGATCAGGAAAACACGCTTAGCTCTTATTGCGAATGACATAAACTCTCGTATTTAGCTTGAAAGTACATGGGAAAAGAATTGAACAGGAGATAGTTTAAAAATAAACAACTAACATGGAAAAAAAGATAGAATTTTGAACCAAGCCACTTAGCCCCATAAAAATCATATATTCGTGTACCTGAAGACTTGCTAACCAAGAATATGTAGTTAGTTATCTAAATAGTCCATTAGATAATCAAATATTGGTAATAATACATAGAGAATCAGAGATACTGTCAGGTCAAGTCATGTCTGCTTAGATTGGATAGCATATTTTTTCGGGGGGAAAATTAGGTCAAAGAAAGGCTAAGATAGTACGATGAAAGGGATTGGATGAAATTTGAAGGAAGCCGAAATATTATTGCTAACCTAAATATACAAATCTAGTTGGTAGTAGTAACGCATAGTGGTTTGAGACATTTAAAAAAAAAAAAATAGAGTTCATTCAATGAAAGAGATGCTTGGTCTCATTGGCCAAAGCCTTTTACTTTAACGAAATAGTAAACTGCTCGCTGCCATTTTTTCAAAAATATTCAGAGGAGCAAGCAGCGATGAGCAGACTTGTGCTTTGTTTTAAAATAAATACAACAGAAAGCAGTCTGAACAGAGGCAGTGACGAAAGTGTGCTATAATTGATTGCCTAATTCATCGTTACTTGTTTATATTTCCTTGATATGTGGTAAGATTGATTTTATTGACTTTTCATTAAAAAAAGGTTTGTGTGTAAGAAAAGGCCATGAAAAAAGATTGTAATTAAATGGTTCCATAGCAGACTTAGGCATGGTCTAGATGTTGATCCATCATATAAGGGACTATCTAAGAAGTTTAGAACTACAGGACTATATATACGATGGTCATACAGGAACATTACACCTATCTTATTGCATAGAAAAGATTACTGCAGGAATGACAGAGGCGTAGCATCCATTAGGGAAGAGAAAAAGAAAACTGGTACCATTTGTTCCATCAAACTAAAGGGGAGAAGCAGGGTTGTCAGAGAGAGCTGACCATGTTCTTTTGTATTGACTATATGTTTACATGTAAATTAGGAGGAATTAGTTTGGTATTAAGACAGAACCATAACTTCCATCGACAGGGGTTCTTGCTGGCACTTGTCTGGTGCTAGTACTCGCTCATTGAAGAAGTCTGCACGATTTCAAAGAGTCACTGGCACCTGCTTGTATTAAAGAAGTTCAAATCCAGAGGGGACTGAAGTATTTGGCCAAACCGACTACAACTGCTGTGATTCCAGGCAACAGATAAGTGAAATATCTGGCCTGGGACAACTTATCACAAAAGAAATAACAATCTCCTGTGTAGACAAAGCGTTACTCCAAAGAATAAAATAAACAATCATAGTGAAACAAAAGACAGTGGGATGATGACAATCCTCAACCTGCTTCCCTGTACTAGTATTTAAAAAGAGTAAATAACATCAGAGTGAACATTTGTAACAATGTACTATGGACATGTTGTCTGTTGTGTGTAAATATCTTTATATATATTTGTAAATATATCTATCCATCTAAATTGATTCTCATTGACTGTAGTCCTGACCAAAACAACTTTAGGCTCAGGACCAATAAAGTTTAACAAAAGATATATTTAAATATAAAATTTAACAGCTGGAGTTAGTTGAGTTTATCATAGTACTTAGTATATGTTTGTATATGTTCTGTATTGAGATTCTTTACAACACTCTTATAATACCCTAGACACTTTATGTAGCTTTCAGTCACGCTAATCAAAAAAAGAATATAACTTAGAGTGAGATCGTAAATGTGGTAACAAGGAAGGTACTCTGTAATACAGTTGTTCATTGTTTACTTCAGAGACCTTCACAGTTGACCTCACTCAAGTACAACTATATGCACACCATTCTTCTTAACATCAAAACACACCACAGTGTAGCATATTTTTTACGCTGTGAATTTGACACAGTGGTGTTAAAGATTCATACTAGGCTGGCAACCTCAGCATGTAAAAAAGATTTATTCATGAACCACAACAGCAAGCGCTGGTGATTGCTTCATGCTAGTTCTCACGGAAGAACCAAAAACAGAGGTAACCCCAGACTCTGAATGGAGAAGGGAGTGAGTGATGATTACATCAACTTGTGAATAGCTATATATTTTCATTTGGTGAATGTAATTTAATATGTTCCTTCAGGCACAAACCACTGCCGCTGTCTAGTCACAAATGTTTCCTTAAATTAACTGACAAACTGGTGATTTTTCATCACATGTTCTGAGTGATATGATATACGCCCAGGGAGTAAAAATTGGAGAAAAAAAAACGGCTGACGGACAGCGGGAAAAGGCACTTGATTAATATCACGCAAACAGATATTTGGCAGCGGAATTTGTTCTTTCATTCCCTCTAAAGTTGGTGGTACTAATACGAGGCGACCCGACTAATTGTGGTACGTCCCGGAGAGATCATTTGCTATACTACTAGACTGAGGTTCGAAGTTTGAGATCGACACCTGAAGATTCTTGTCTTGACCCAAAGCAGTTACTTCATGAACTGATCTGGAAACGTGTCCCTCACCACAGAGACGAATCTACGGAATAGCAGCATCGTCACTTCAACATTTCGGCAAGTCCCAATTTTAACAGACCAAAAACAACCGAACTTTATTTTGTTAAATTCATCAAGCCTAAAGACTTTTCGGTGAAAAACCGAATTATTCTTTCGTAATCACCAGCCATATTTATTTACATTTGTTTCAAACTAATTGATCATTAAATTTGCTTTTGTTGATTTTGACAAATTCATAGTTGAGTCAACGATTACAGAGAGAATAGCATACGTATGATCCAGAACCTTTAGTTTTTTTATATAAATATATAAATATATATATATATTACTTACTTACTTAGTCGTTCCCCTTCTACCGTGAGGTGTAGAGGTTTGGAAGAGAGAGCGCCAGACTATCCTATCGGATGTCTTCCTCCTGGACTGGTTCCATTCTAGTCCTCGGTCCTTCAAGGATTGTCTAATGTTGTCCTCCCAGCGGACTCTGGGTCGTCCTGGGGGTCTGGATCCTTGGCTCTTTGTTTCCCATGCTTGTTGTGGTAGCCGGTCTTCTCCCATTCTGCAGACATGGCCAAACCATCTTAGTTGGGACTGTTCTACTTGGGTCTGCAGGGGGTGGGATTTAAGGCCTTGACGTATCGTCTGGTTGCGTACCATGTCTCTTCTTGTTACTTCAACCACCTTCCTCAGATACCTCATTTCTGAGGTTTGGATCTGGCTTTTGTGGGTTGTAGTCATTGCCCATGACTCGCATCCATATGTCAAGACTGGGACATAGGTGGAGCGGTATACAGCCATTATCGTTTATATATATATATATATATATATATATATATATATATATATATATATATATATATATATATATATATATATATATATATATATATATATATATATATATATATATATCTGAAGAGCCATTAAGAATAAGAATAATAAGAGGAATTTCGTTTAATTAAATCTGGTGCGGGCTGGAACGAGCTAAGTCATACAATATACATCTTCACAAAAGACGGCGGGGTCAGATAAAAAGTTAACGTGCTAAGACTATTCAGCAATGTTCTTGTCTTCTTAAATGTCTTGTGAATACTCCATCAAGGTAGAAGCATCATTATCTTTCTATCTACAACTCTGCCAAGAGTAATCTTGTGCGAAGGTAGACACCTTTGAAGACTCACAAAATGTACTCTAGGTTTTGGTCACAGTTGGATCACTACTGCAGAGCAAGGGGAGGCAACCCGTGACAACAAAGGCTCTTAAATCAGCTTTGTATTTTTGTTATGAAACATATATATATATATATATATTCAACTGAGCAACGTTTTGGTTATGCCAAAAAAACAAAAAACAAATGCACAATCATTAAAATCCTAGCTCTACTCATCAGTAGTTCCTACATTTAGTTTGTTGAATAGATGATATCCTAATCTGTTGTGGTCTGTGCGAAGTCTGAAGATTACCACTTGTTCACTTCTGCTGATCTGGTAATATGCATCATGTTTTATTGGCCTGCTTGCTCTGCTTCCCACTTTCTCGTGTATCTGTGTTTAATAAACGTCTTGGCCTTATTCCTAAGTTATGCTTGTGCGAAGTTACGTTAGCTTTCCACCTTTCTTTGCCAATCTGTCAGCCTCCTCATTTCCGGGGATGTTGCAAGTGAGATGAGATCCATTGTATCCCAATTCTTTTGAGTTGCTGGCATAGCGTGTGTGGAGTGTTACACTTAGGTCATCCAGGTCGGCATTGTTCTAACTCTTCAGCTTTACAGTTACTGACAGAGCCTCTGAGAAGAGAGCTAGCCTATTGTCTCTCGGAGCTTTCTTCTGTCATCAGGACTTCTGGTACAGTTTTTAAGATCTCTGCTCTGAGTTACTTGAGAAGTTTCCTTGGTTATGGTATTATTTATTGAATAGTAAAGTCACTCTTTAGACGTATCAATGTTGGTTATAAATGGTTAGCTCTGGGCATCAGAACATCCCTTCGACGTTCTGATTTGCATAGTATATAGTATTTGATTTCCCTTGTGGGAGAGTTATCGTGCTGACAAAGGTAAACACCAACAGCTGTAGAACCGAACCCGAAACGTAAATAAAGGATCAAGCCTTCTGCTTTGAGTCCACATGTATTGAGATTCATACAAAAACGATAATCGACATTCACAAAGGTTTCATGTACAATTCAGCGTAACAATTGAATTCCAAATAATATCAGTAAGTATCCGTCCGTGTCAAAACAATATGTCAGATGAACATCGTGGCTATATACGTGCGCTGTTGTAGTCAACAGCCAGAAATGAGCACATGAGTTCTTGACATCTACAATTTGAATCATAATACGATTCTCCTTCCATTATTAGTTTAATTTAATTAATCTCATGCTTAGATTAATTTCCGAACTGACCCTGAAGTCTACATCGATTCATCTATATAATATAGGCTATATACTCAGCCTTATTTCCTTGGAAGAAATACAAGACACGACCTTCTTGCTTGACGGATAGCGTAACAAAGGCCCTGTAACCAAGTCACCCGGCGTGACCTTCCCAACGCGAATGCGTCATAATCTCCGCATATATTTCGCGTTCACTATACCGTAAAATATCGACATATTCTATAAATATTAATGACCCCTAAACGTTGCGCATGGGTAAACCCCAGCAGACGCCGTCATTTAAAATAACACCGTAACAGATTTCCTGTCAGACGGGGGCAAAAAAAAAATCTATTAAATAGATTTTTTTTTGAACAATATTAATCAAATTATCAAAAATTTAACAAAACCCGACGTATGACCTACGATGTTCTATCTAGAACAGTGTCGCGGTCATGTCAGTAATATATTATAATAAAATCAACGTCATATCATACATATACCTTATATTAAAAAAGGAAATGTCACTGTCACTAACTAATTAACTAATTAATTTGTTGTATGTATAGACTAACTAATAATGTGAGGTGTTATTAAAATTATTCTAACTAACTAAAATTAAAATAATTAATTATAATATGTACGTATGGTACTAGCTAATTAATATCTAATAGAGGAAAATAAGAAATAGTATAAGAGAGTAAAAGAAATAAAAATTGAGAAGTACGGACAATTGAAACCAAATATTAAAGTATACATTAAATTAGCATGCGTGTGAAAATGAAGTGTAAGGATAGATAATAATAATAATAGATTCTTTAAGCGCCAAACACGGCGCATAAGGCAGAAACCAGTGCTCTCCAGGTTGTTCGTTGTGACGCCACTCCTCTTAGCTCTTGCACATTATTTAGGCCCAACGTTCTTCCTCTCTTATTATTGTTCTTCTGAGTGTTTCTTTTGGTCTTCCTTTTTTCCGCTTACCCTCAGGAACCCAAGTGAGCGCCTGTAGTGGTATTCTGTTGTTTTGCATTCGTAGGACATGACCGATATATGACCATCGTCCTTTTCCTTATATAGTCGGAGACATATTTCTGCCTAGAGTCTTCTCTTATTTGTCGATTAGTCTTGAATTCTTTCCAACTGATGTTCATGAGTTTTCTAAGACATTTGTTCTCGAATGTATTCAGCTTGTTCTCCAATGATTTTGTTATTTTCCAACTCTCACAGCCGTATGTTAACACTGAGATAACATTTGAATTAAACAGACGAAGCTTGGTATGTATATTCAAGGATCGTAATTTCCAAATGTTAGATAATCTATTGAAGGCGCTAGCTGCCAAAGCAATTCTAGTATGGATTTCTCTGTTTGTGTCACCATCCTGAGTCATTTTACTGCCTAAATAATTGAAACTTTCAACTTTCTGTAGTTTTTCCCCGTTCAAGATGATATCAAAGGTCTCGTTAGAAAAGTTCATAGCTTTAGTTTTAGAGGCATTTATTTGGAGACCAATTTTAAACCGAGAGATGACACAAATTATTTATTGCTTCTTGGGATTGTCTTGGTGTTGAACTTAAGAATGCTACATCATCTGCGAAATCCAGGTCCCCCCCAGGAATTTTCCATTTGTCCATTTTATACCCAATTGTTCATTGTGGGTATAGTTTCTCATAACCCAATCAATAGCTATTCCAAAAAGTAATGGTGACATAATACAGCCTTGTTTCACCCCTGTTTCTACTGTAAACCATTCTGTATTCCCTTTATTTGTTCTAACACAACATCTTGCATTGTCATATAGCGCTTTGATTATATTCAATTTTGTTACCATAGATTGTAAGTATCTTTCCACAATGATGGGCGGTGTAGACTATCAAAGGCTTTTTGAAAATCGACGAAGGTGATAATAAGTGGCGATTGCCTTTCCACTGATTCTTCTATAATTGTTCTTATTGAATATTTGATCAATACATGATCGTTTTCGGCCTGAAACCCGCTTGTTCTTCTCTGATCTTTTCGTCAGCATGCAATTTAAGTCTTTCTAACATCATGCAACATAATAATTTTCCAGGTACTGATAATAGAGATATACCACGCCAGTTATTACAGTCTGATAGATCACCTTTCTTCGGTAACTTTACAATAATACTGTCTTTCCATTGTTGTGGTGGTTGTTCTTCTCTCCATACTTCATTTATAATATCTAAAATTCTCAAGAGGTTGTTGTCATTAACTGCTTTAATCATTTCCCCTGAAATTTCGTCAACTCCAGCAGCTTTAAAATTTTTTAAGGATAGATACCTAATTAAATTAACGCAATCAGAAGAAAAGAACAGAAAAAATTCATACATTTTAACTATATATATGAAATGTCATAATGTAATATCCATTACCTTAATAATTACACTAATTAAAAGGTTTAATTGGTGTGATATTCTTTTGTTTCATCTTTTCTTAGTATATTTTATTTTTTTTATTTCATCACACTTTGACTTTATTATATATTATATACTAATTTAATAACTAGAAAATTTAATAATATTGGACATGAAGATCCAATCGTAGTTACCTCCTGTTGAATTGTATGAAAGTTCATTAAGACACAAGGTTCATATTATCAAATTATGATTTGATTATCCATTCATCGTTAGTTCCTTTATTAAACTTTTGAAAGTAAATTGACTAAGTCATCAACGTATCTGTCCTTTCTACATCAGAGATTGTTCCTTTTTAACAGTTTTCAATCGAAATGAGTGATACTCAAAGTGGAATTGAAGTTCAAATTTTCAAACGATCCGTAAAACTTGATATTTTGATCACAATAGTTTATTTCGAAATGTCCTTATTTAGGTAGGAAGTCCAACTGAATTGTTGTATATTCTGACTTGATATCAATACCGTTCATTGCAAATGTAATGCTTGACTAGTCAGAACATTTTCTTGAAATTGTAATATTCATTCAGAATCCGTAGGATGTCTGGACAACGTGTCGGCTATGACGTTTTCAGTTCCAGGTATCGACTGTATCTCGTACTCGTAGGGTTGCAACGTAATAGCAAATCGTGCAAGTTTAGCACTTTTATGGTTTGAGCGACGTAATGCTGCTACTGATTTCTGATCAGTCTGGATCAGGAATGGAGATCCCAGCAAAAACTTTTCCAACTTGGTAATTGCCCAAATTACGGAGAGCAATTCTCGGTCCACAGTGGAATATTTCGTCTCCGGAGGTTTCAGTTTGCGTGAGATATACATTACGGGGTGAAGGACATCATCATGATATTGCAGTAGACATGCCCCGAGTCCGTAATTACTCGCATCTGTACGTAGAACAAACTTTTTAGAAGCATCTGGTAATCTTAAAACAGGTGGGCATGAAAATATTTTTAAGATAGTGCGAAAAGTTTTGTCACATTCGTCGGTCCAATTTATCCTTAAAGGCATGTTCTTCTTTGTTAATGGGAAAGATTGTAGAAGATCAGCAACGCGTTGATGCTGTTGCGGTGTAACCGTAGAAGAAATGGTCACATCATATACGACTATCTTTGGAAAACACATATTTTGAACGCCACCATGTAGCTCGCTTTAACTTATATATTATTGTACGGCAGGACTTGCTAGCCAAGAATATGTTATGTGTTACGCCTTTAGTCTGTTAATAAAATAATTATGGCCAAAATACAATAGTGGGGGTGCCTGACAGCATGAAATCATTTCTGCTCATAAAATTTTTTTTTATAACGTGTTTGAAAAACATTACGTTACGGAAATAGCCTACCATGTTAACTCCTATTTGATTGGCGGGAATGAGATGTAAGACTAAACACGATTAGTTGGACTGCAAATACTAGTTTTCTGTTGTTATGGGAAACGAATAGAAGGGGTACTTTTTGAAAAGATGTGTAGACATGGCATGATTGGTTAGATCTGCCAATATAGTCAGTTCAGAGCGTCTGTTCCGTGCCACATCTTGTAATAAACCTACTAAGAACAGTGCGTTGAGCACCAGTGCATATTTTTTTCTAAAATAAAAGCCTGGGACAAGAGGCAGATCGGAATTTGTGCCTATTCATTGCCAGTCAACGAAACTGTTTATTATTTCCATTGAATTGTGGGACGGTGGTCAAAAGTCATTGAGGCAGCATTTGGCCTGAGTTACTGAATCCTGAGGCTGACAGCATACTACTGGGTCCAGATAGCGACCAGTGAGGTGGCTCCAGAACTCATTGAAGTAATCGAGCAGAGGAGTCTTTTACTACAGTCATCACGAAAGTTAAGAAAGTGTGGCCATGGAGCTCAACATTATGTGCCCCCCCCCCCCCCCCCTCTAAAATTGACAGTAAATAAAGAGGGAATATAAACTGTTTAAATTGACAGGAACTGTGAACTTTTCCCAATGATAAGACACTTGAAGTCATGATGACAAACAACACTCTAGCTTGAAAAAACAAAACCAGTATTAACTCATATTACTACCTCACAACTTACACACATAAGATAAGAATAATAAAATATGTCAATAACAAGAGTAAATTGATAAACTCTGTACATACTACTTGTAAGAATATTGATTGTGATTCCTGGTTCACTGTGTAGTTGAATCAGGATATCTCTATGTAAAGAAATTAATACATATATATATATATTTGACTTTTCAAACTGACTCTTTTAAGATAGTCTTATAGAGTGTTACATGTGTGTGAGTGTCACAGTGTTGTAAAGTGCTGTGAAATAAATTAACTTGTTTATCTGTCTGTTGTTGTTGTGACTTACACTTCATCATTTACATAACCCTAGACATTCAACGTAGTCATCACAATATTCCAGAATAGGTCTGACTGAGAGATATATATATGTGGTAGCAAGTAAGGTTATCTGTAATACTCCACATTATTAGATACAGATACCTTCACAGCTGATCTCAGTCAGTACACTAGTCCCCTATAAATATTTATATCATCCCACGTTACCACATATATTGGGGTCCGGTCCGGGATATTGAACTTTCTCCTGTTATATATATTGGGAATTCCAAGAATTAAAAGGTATCCTTGGGTGGAATTAAATAAGGTTGAGCTCTCAGTGCCTGTGTTGTAATTACATAATTAATTACAGAGTATATTGTTTAGTTAGAAATTGTTTACATTTATCTGTTAGAAAATGGCGGACCTGGCCAAATTTCGATCTGCTGCTGTACAGACTGCGAAAGAGTTAGGAATGGACGGGCAAATTATGATTGCTTATGTCACTGCTGAATGTGACAAATATATTGAACGGGAAGAAAGAAGATTAGAAAAAGAGGCCGAAAGAAAATTAGAGGCTGAGACTAAGAGGTTGCAGATTGAGGCTGAGGCTAAGAGGTTGCAGATTGAGGCTGACAAAGAGGCTAAGAAATTGGAGGCAGAAAGAGAAGACAAAAGATTGGCTGCAGAAAGAGAAGAGAAGAAATTAGCTGCAGAAAGAGAAGAGAACAAATTAGCTGCAGAAAGAGAAGGGAAGAAATTAGCTGCAGAGAGGGAAGCAGAAAAGGAGGAGAAGAGATTACAAAGGGAACATGAGTTACGACTAAGGGAGTTTGAGTTTCAAGGCCATGCTCCTGAAAATGGTGCCAGTCCCTTTGCCTCTGATGCCACTGCTAGCCAGGGAGCCTCAACCTCAGCTATGAATTTTCATTTAGATCATTTTGTTGAGAAAGACGATGATATAGAGAGCTATCTAAATAGGTATGAACTATTAGCTACCACGTATGGGTTAGAGAGAGAAAGGTGGAGCTTAAAGTTATCTCAAGGACTTCGTGGGGCAGCTTATGAAGTTTTTGCCAAAATGAGCAGAGGTGATCAGGAAAATTATGACATGCTAAAGCAGGCTCTTTTGTTAAGATATGAAAAGAACGCAGAATTTTATAGGAAAAAATTTAGGAATGCTAAACTACTGTCAGGTGAAACCTATCACCAGTTCTCTGCACGAATAGAGACATACTTGGAGAAATGGACTTCTCTGGGGGAAAACCCAAGATCTTAAGGAAATGGTCCTTATAGAACAATTAAGAGAGTCCATGGCTCCAGACCTGAGAAAGTTTCTCATGGAACAAGGTGCAGAGAGGCTGGGTGAGTTGCTAAATGTTGCTGAAAGGTATCAAGCGGCTCAGGCAGAAGTATCAGGTAATAGGAAGAAACAGGAGGATAATTTTAGGGCACCACAGAACTTTAATAAATTTGATCCAAGAGATCAAAACAAAGGTAAGCACCAGTTTGATAGGCCATGGTATGACAATAAAAATAAAACCCCACAATTCGATGAAAGGAAATATGATGAAAGAAAATCCTTCAACCAAGGAAAAAGGTGGTGTAAGAATTGTCAGATGAACAATCATGACACTGACCATTGTAGAAGGAAACCTGTGTATATGGCCACCCTTCAGGTCAGGTCGACCTCAAGACAGGAGGAGGATATTATGTTGGATACCACTCCAGAAGAGATGAGGAAGGCACAGGCTGGGGATAAGACCCTCAAGCCTTGTTTCAGGAAATTGTCAACTTGTCATACAACTCCAGGCAAGGGAGATTTTTACATGAAAAACAAGTTGATGTATAGGAAGACTGGAGCTAGATCCAAAGGTCAGGGACAGCTGGTACTTCATAAAAGATATAGGACAGAATTAATAAGGAGCCTACATGTGAAACCAGATGGGGACCATGAAAAAATAGGTACCATCATTCAAAAGGTGGCTCACAAGTATTATTGGCCCAAGGCAAGATGGGACATTGAGAATTTTGTGGAAAGGTGTAGCATAGCACATGAGGGAACACCCACAAGTGGGAACATTGATCAGGACCTGGACACGCCACGGGGCAAAATTAGGCCTGATAATAAAAAGAAAAATAAATTTGATAAAGTGGACCAAAGGGAATGGGAAGCCCCTTTTCACGGACAAGCTTCACTTAACTGTTTTACAATGGCCACTATGCGGAGAGTGCAAACAGATGTCTTACCCCAGGATAAGCCGAAAATCCCTCAATCGGACTTAAACAAACTGCAGGAAGAGGATGTAGAGAGGAAATCTCTCATCAAGAATCTTAAGTGGGGAGACAGCCCCAAGAGAAGAATTGGTAGCGGTCGTTTTGTGACTGATAATTCTGGGAAGAAAAATCATCACTATAGCGCTTCAAGTGGAAGAGACCATACCGGTGCATGGACAAATAGGTCCACACAATTAAAGGTCCATATGTAACGCTGTTAAGAACCTGGACTTATGAAAAGGTAGAGGAAAATATTACATCCTCATACCAATATGTGGATGAGCTGACCACTCGTTTAAAAACTGGCTGGAAACTTGCCAATGAAAATTTGAGACAAGCCAGGAAGAGACATGCTGCCTATTATAACCGGAAAGCTAAAGACAGAAATTTGGCTGTGGGAGAGAAGGTACTGCTTCTTCTCCCCGGTAGTCAGAATAAGTTACAAATTGGATGGCAAGGTCCATATACAGTTCTAGAGAAGGTGTCTAGAACCAATTATAAGATAGATAAGAAGGGGAAAGAAAAAATCTATCATGTGAATCTCCTGAAGAAATATTTGGAAAGAGAACATCAGGAAGAGACACACTTGTTGACCTTGTCTATCGCCATGGAGATGAAAAAGGAACCACTTTCATCATTTGAATATCCATTACATCCCTGTGAGACAGCAGCACAGGTGAAAATCAGTACACATTTAACGAAAACTCAGAGAGAGAGAGAGAGTGCAACAGGTTTTAGAGAATCATGCAGAGGTGTTAACAGACCGACCAGGGCATACAAACCTATTGGAATATGATATGAAACTGATAGACCCCACACCTGTCTGTATGAAACCCTATTCGATTCCTTTTGCTAAGGAGAAAGCTTTGAAGGAAGAGATAGACTATTTGTTGAAGGAAGGAATTATTTCACACAGTGAATCTTCGTATAGTTCCAGTGTTGTACTTTTAAGGAAGCCCTCTGGAGAACATAGACTCTGTATAGATTACAGGAGACTGAATGCTATTACAGAAGGACAGGTGGATCCATTGCCGGATACAAATCAGTTGTTTGCCAGACTAAATAAAGCTAAATATTTCTCAAAAGTGGATCTGAGTAAAGGATACTATCAGATTCCAGTAAAACCTGAGATCAGACAAAATTGTTAGATGGAAACAATTCGGAGGAACGTAATGAATCCCTGAGTTGCCTCTTTGATTGAGGATATTCCGAATGTTTCATACAGGCTAATAAGAAGATTATGGGATCCACTACGAAAACTCTGCTATCACCAGGTATATGTTATCTCCTCATAACGTACATTTTGAGGAAAATCTAATGTTCTCTGGACATGTCATTGCGCAGACTCAGAGAAGAGAAATGGTGAATACGGGTTGTGAAGCAGCATTAAGACAAGCAGTCACACTTGCGGCTGTTCAGTAACATAACCGAAAAATATTATTGGTTGTAGAGGTCTGAGGCAGATTTCATGAGTAGTGCCTACTCTGAATGGACCCAACTACATAAAACCATGATAGCACAACAGCAGAGTAAAGTCAAGTTGACTTACATTTATCTATGTGTATATAGAATAAAGGACTGACATAAGATGTCTGTTTTAAGAGGGGAGATGTCGTGAAATATTCTAATCCACATATATATAAATTAAAACGTAAATGCAAAGCCTAACAAATAAATTTAATAAAAGGAAAGAAGAATGGTAAAGAACAGTGCTGTCACAATGACTGTACTCGAAATCCCCCTTGTTTTCTACTTCGTCTGCAAATTGTAACGCTTTCACGTTGATAGTAAAAGCCTACTGTATCACTACACGCTTTCTTCAATGAAACGTGTACTGCCTTTCTAAGAAAAACCTTGAGATACGCAGCTGACCTAGATTTAATATTTCATTCATTCCATACACGGCGTAACTAAAAGACAGATAAAGCAGGAGAGAGAGAGGGACGACTGGAAGCAAGGACGCATGCAACACTACACGCGTCGCGCGATTAATAGTAACGCCAATCCCACGTGTAAGGCCTGCACTAACTTTTTTTCAAATAAACAGTGTCAGAAAAACACTACAACTACTACAAGAATCAGGTTTTAAAACATGAAAAATGCTTATTAGGAAACCTGAAATTCTACTGATTTACATCTAAGCTCCTAAAAGTACAGAAGACACCCTATGACATAGAAGTGAACGCGTGGTAAAAAACAAATATACGACTATCTTTGGAAAACACATATTTTGAACGCCACCATGTAGCTCGCTTTAACTTATATATTATTGTACGGCAGGACTTGCTAGCCAAGAATATGTTATGTGTTACGCCTTTAGTCTGTTAATAAAATAATTATGGCCAAAATACAATAGTGGGGGTGCCTGACAGCATGAAATCATATCTGCTCATAAAATTTTTTTTTATAACGTGTTTGAAAAAACATTACGTTACGGAAATAGCCTACCATGTTAACTCCTATTTGATTGGCGGGAATGAGATGTAAGACTAAACACGATTAGTTGGACTGCAAATACTAGTTTTCTGTTGTTATGGGAAACGAATAGAAGGGGTACTTTTTTGAAAAGATGTGTAGACATGGCATGATTGGTTAGATCTGCCAATATAGTCAGTTCAGAGCGTCTGTTCCGTGCCACATCTTGTAATAAACCTACTAAGAACAGTGCGTTGAGCACCAGTGCATATTTTTTTCTAAAATAAAAGCCTGGGACAAGAGGCAGATCGGAATTTGTGCCTATTCATTGCCAGTCAACGAAACTGTTTATTATTTCCATTGAATTGTGGGACGGTGGTCAAAAGTCATTGAGGCAGCATTTGGCCTGAGTTACTGAATCCTGAGGCTGGCAGCATACTACTGGGTCCAGATAGCGACCAGTGAGGTGGCTCCAGAACTCATTGAAGTAATCGAGCAGAGGAGTCTTTTACTACAGTCATCACGAAAGTTAAGAAAGTGTGGCCATGGAGCTCAACATTATGTGCCCCCCCCCCCCCTAAAATTGACAGTAAATAAAGAGGGAATATAAACTGTTTAAATTGACAGGAACTGTGAACTTTTCCCAATGATAAGACACTTGAAGTCATGATGACAAACAACACTCTAGCTTGAAAAACAAAACCAGTATTAACTCATATTACTACCTCACAACTTACACACATAAGATAAGAATAATAAAATATGTCAATAACAAGAGTAAATTGATAAACTCTGTACATACTACTTGTAAGAATATTGATTGTGATTCCTGGTTCACTGTGTAGTTGAATCAGGATATCTCTATGTAAAGAAATTAATACATATATATATATATATTTGACTTTTCAAACTGACTCTTTTAAGATAGTCTTATAGAGTGTTACATGTGTGTGAGTGTCACAGTGTTGTAAAGTGCTGTGAAATAAATTAACTTGTTTATCTGTCTGTTGTTGTTGTGACTTACACTTCATCATTTACATAACCCTAGACATTCAACGTAGTCATCACAATATTCCAGAATAGGTCTGACTGAGAGATATATATATGTGGTAGCAAGTAAGGTTATCTGTAATACTCCACATTATTAGATACAGATACCTTCACAGCTGATCTCAGTCAGTACACTAGTCCCCTATAAATATTTATATCATCCCACGTTACCACACCAAGTAGGCCAAGGTACACTGGCTTGTTGAAAATGAAAATGTCGTACTATGTTCGGGTAAGTGTTGGCGGCTAGCCAATCGCTGAGCGGAATGCATGTACTTCTTCTTCTTCGTTCACCCTCAGATGTCACCTTGAATACGTTCAGGACCCAAAGATGCAGCAACAGAGAATGCAGTCAGCGACCCATAGCTTGACTGCTTGCATCAGGGTCAGCGAACCAGAGCTGACCAAGACCCTACTCCACCTCCACGTGGTGGTCCTGGAAACAGGCTGCATCACTGCAGTCTGGCTGAGCGAGTAGGGATCGCAGAGGGAAGGCAAACCCGGTCCCAAAAAATGCCGTGCTGAAGTCGGATGTGTCGACCGAAAGGTGCAGAAATTACAGCTCCGGCGTAAACAGACACAACGCAACCACCGTCCTTTTCAGGACGAACGAGGAAGGAAGAAGAAGAATAAGTTCAAAGAAAGCAGTGGTCAACCTAAATGTTTCTTTTTTTTTTCTCAGCTGCAGCTAGCCCCTGTTGTTATTGTGTCTTCCAATTCATTTCATGTTTTCTGGAATGCATTTTGTGAAAGTCAGTCTCTGTTTCAATTTAGACAAACGACACAGGCACACAAATAAACTTCACAGTATTTCCTTAAATTGTTTTTTTTCAACATACAAGCATAGCTGAATCCAACAGGGTGGAATGTTATTTACTGATGACTATAAACAACACGTCTAGAAGACATTTCAATTACCGCATCATTATACTCTTGTCACAGCTTACGAAAGTCAGTTTCACTAAAGATCATAAAGTTCATGAAAATCCAAATCAAGTGTGTATTGTGCACATATCACATCGGTGTCTTTTATTACGAGCACGTTTATCTAAAGATCAAGGGGTGGCTTTTATTGTAACACAAACCCGCTTTCAGCGTCTCGTCGGATAATTGAACTACTTGAGGTTTCTCTAATATGATATCGAGTGGGCTCAATCCGATCAGTGATGTTAACTATATTTCTTTGTTATGTTGGATCATAATATTGGAGCTCCGTGAATGTAACGATGCGAAGATAAATAAAAGTGATGGAAACTTGTTCCTTTATGAGATATTATGATGGTAACATTTTTTGTTTAATTTGGTGGAGAAAATTATCAAGTTCAAGCCCTGACGGATCATAATTAGGTTATACAGTAGCTTTAATTTGTTTTTAGTTCGGTATTTTCAATTGACGCTACTCCTCACGTCGTTTATTGTGTCTAACGGAAAAGAAAATGTATAATAGTGTGCGTGAGTGTTTCTCCCCCACAAAATGGCTTCATATTTTTGTGACGTTTATTA
The DNA here is from genome assembly GCA_024509875.1 of Oreohelix idahoensis. Classification (NCBI taxonomy): domain Eukaryota; kingdom Metazoa; phylum Mollusca; class Gastropoda; order Stylommatophora; family Oreohelicidae; genus Oreohelix; species Oreohelix idahoensis. The sequence continues at coordinate 431,193 of JAMPIV010000379.1, forward strand.
GTGGCATAAAAGGGGCATTGGGGTGAGAGATTGGGGTGGGGGTATGTGGGTTTTATATTTACTTTCATAACTTTATATGTATAACTTCAGTAGGACTAATTTTTTCTGTGTTTGGTTTGTTATTTCCTTACTTTTGCTCTACTTAAATTTGTATTTATTTTTATTGTAATATTTTGTTTATTACTGTCATATAATTGGTGCGCTCTCATTTTTGCCCTGGCATTTTTTAACTACCTTTACTGTGCGTGCGAAATTGTGTGCACTCTTTGATGGTCGGCACATTTTATTTCCCCTACCTTCTGACCGTAATTGGTACTTTTCTCTCGCTCCCCTTCTCTAATTTTGTTTCGTTTCTGAATACAGAAACTCGTAAGACGGTCATTGTTTGCATTTTCACACTTCGATTCATGTCCAGTCGCCGTGGCCCGTCCTTAGGGATTAGTAGTAATTGCTTAAGTGATGGCACAAGATGGGCCGTCAGGCGTGAAATGTGTGTCTACGGTTACGTAAATCATTTCCGCCTAGACAGGTAAACTCGGGGGTGTCGCTTCTGTGTTTCTACAAGCGATCAGGAGTGTCTGACCAGCGATTAGAATATCAGACCTCCGAAATTGCATGTGATACTGTTACAGACAATACCTATCTTAGGAGACAGGTAAAGAAGTGAGTTGCAAGAGTGAAAATAGCAAACATTATCAAGAATAGTCGGAAGTCACACCATATGTGGGAGATTGACTGTTTGACATTTTACAAACATCTGAGTCATGCAAGATATTTCATCACGAAAGATGCGCTAACAAACTTTCCAATATTATTGGCTTAAAAGTTTAGAGGCGGATAACATTCACGATATTGGAAGGTTTGTCAGAATGCCATGCAGGAAGCGTGAGCCGAGAACTACGATATAACGTAGAGCATCAAGCATACGACACTGCATTCCTGAAAACATCAACACAGATAGCTCGGACCTTGCCACATAAAAGAATAGAGTTGGATTCTGAATTTATAGGACCGGACAAAAAGTATTAAGAGCATCTCTGTACATCAGTAGAAAACTCGCTAACATTAATACGTAACCAGGAATTATACAGGACAACTCACAGGTCATAGAGGGATTCTAAAATAGAAATAATACCCCATACGTGTGATCCAGGCACCAGTGTTAAGTTCCCAAGACTATTCTACTGAGCAAGAAGTCTAAGATTTCTCAATTATTGGATTCATGGTACCAGTACAAGGCGACCAGACTAATTGTGGTACGACCCAGTGAGACCATTTACTGGACTACTTGACTGTGGTTTGAAGCTTTAAATCGACACCTGAAGATTCTCGCCTTGACCCGGAGCAGTTACTTCCTGAACTGATCTGGAAACGTGCCCTCACCAGAGAGACGAATCTACGGGAAAGCAGCATCGGCACTTCAGCATGTTGCCAAGTCACAATTTTAACAGCCCAACAACACAAACGAACTTTATTTTTCAAAATTCATCAAGCCTAAAAACCTTTTGCTGAAGAAACCTAATTATTTGTCATAATCACCAGTCATATTTATTTATATTAGTTTCAAAGTAATTTATCATTAAATTTGTATATGTTGATTTTGACAAATGCATAGTTGAATTGCTCATTACAGAGAGAAAGGCATATGTATGATTCACAACCTCCAGTATATATATATATATTAGGGCTGCACCGAATAGTGGTTTTTACTATTCTGCCGAATGCGAATAGTGAGTGAATGTTGTGCATACAAAGTTGGGTTCAATAGATCTACTGACATTTTTATTAATTATACAGCCTTACAAAAAATAGGGCAAATATCTTGGAACTATTTAATGCTACTAACTAGCCATTATTCAGTTTTTAAATAACTGCATGAAACATGTATTGGCTTTAAAAAAAAGAGTCTCTCAACATTCTCTGCCAAAAGACAACATCTGTTATCTGAAAACGTGTTGCCGACAGTGCTGAGCAGACGTTCACTTGGGACGCGTGTTGGAGGCGTAGCGAGATATCGTTGTGCACAGGAATGGCTGGCAAGACCACTGACATACATGCATTTGCGCTGCTGATTTCACGAGTCTTTTGCTCAAATGGCTCCAGTAATGTCACAACGCGAGACACCAGACTCCACTGATTTGTTGTCAAATTCAGGCTTTTGCTGTCATGATCGCCAACTTCTACACTGAACAATGAGATTACACATTTCTGTTCTACAAGACGATGTAACATGTAAAATGTTGAATTCCAACGAGTTACATCTTGACATAGCTGATGTTCAGGCAATCCCAGTTCTTTTTGTATTTCATGAAGGCGACCAGTTGCTGCAGATGAATGTTATAAGTGCCCAACAATTCTTCAGGCAGATGTTATAAGTTCTTCTACTGATGGCTGACATAGAATGGCATCGTAAATAGCAAGCTGCAATGTATGAGATAAGCAGCTAACATTTGTCAAGTGTGCTTCTTATTGTGGCATTCATCATATTTGCGCCATTATCACGCAATACAATATGCACTTTGTTGCAATCAATTTTCCATTCGGTCACTATTTGTGTCAGTCCTTCAGTTGAGTTAGTAGCAGGACCAATGGAAACCGAAAGTCAGCCTACTTTCTGGGTCTAAAAATATCACATCACGCCGCGGATTGACCTAAATTTACTATTCGTATTTGACGGCAGTGTACTTACTATTCGGCCGAATACAAATAGTTCATTGATGGCACTATTCGGCACCGAACTGAATACGAATCGGATATTCGGTGCAGCTATTATATATATATATATATATATATATATATATATATATATATATATATATATATATATATATATATATATATATATATATATATATATATAATATATATCTTTGAAGACCCACATTAGATATTCTAGGTTTTGGGCACTGTTGGACCTCTACTGCAGAGCAAGGGGACGCAACCCATGACAACTACCGTTGCTCTACTTAATTTATTTTCTTCTCTGTTTTATTTACTAATATTTCGGTGCTGACGTATGCAACCAATGTTCTAAAACACAAATAATGACGGGGAAAGAACTAACGCTAACGCTTGACCTTTCAGCATCTGCAGCAAATTTAGAAGGCTGGGGGAACTTATTTGGTGAATCTGAATGAAGCTATTTACCAACTTTTGTAAATTTTTTAAGAAAAAAAAATTAATTAGTAGGCTTTTTTTTTTATTCAAGGGACGTAATTTATCCTCTCCCTGTCAAAGAGAACCAATAAAATGGTAAGAAGAAAATAATGACAATAAAATATCTTGTAGATTTCTGACACTTTATTGTGTGTTTTCTATTTATTATTTAAAATTCTTCTTCTTCTTCTTCCGTCCTTAGCCAACGACCGGCAAAGCAGTCAGTGGCCATTACGCCTAGTGGCGTCTTAAGGGCAACAACGAATAGATTTTCTTTGCCGTTGTTCCCATCACGCCTAATGGCGTCTTTAGGGCAATGACAAATCAATCCATTTGTCGTTGTTTCCGTAATCAAAGTGACTGGCAAACGGGTGATCAGCCCGTTGGCTATTATTTAAAATAAACCTGCAAATTTTGTGGGGAAAAAGATGTACATTACATTGAGCGTCGTGCAATTTAGTGCAAAGGTTAGAAGCGCTTGATTTTTATATAATTTCCTGACTGCAACTTTGGTGGGAAAAGGTTTTGTCTGACGTCCGTGACGGCACGCCGGAGAGAATTATGTATATAATGGATATAAGTGTGCACGAGAGAGTTGTTATACTCCATCACCCAACACATTTATCTTAAGTACATGTAAGAGAGCGCGTGTATGTGAAAATTTTAGTCTTATTTCCCTTTTTGTCTAACATTATTTATTTTGTTTTAAATGTTATTTACATTCTTATTTGTTTGCAAATATAAAATTGTGTTTTTTTATGTTTTTTTTTTTTTATTGACCCTTCTTTGTGTCATGTCCGCAGAGAGAAGCCTGCCTAAAAATGTATTTACTATGATAATCTTAACGGGTTCACGTATTGTACAAGCTGTTAATAATATACACATTGAGGAAACCTGTTGATAGCATTACAAGGCAGTCCTTGTTCTGGAATCCACAGGGAAAGAGAGGCAGAGGTAGACCAAAAACACATGGAGAAGAGAACTGGATACAGAGGTGAAAATGATGAAGAGAACATGGAAAAAACTTGAGCTGATGGCACAGGACAGGAAGACTTGGCATGTGTTTGTTGAAGGCCTATGCTCCTTGGGGAGCTAAAGGGTATTGACTGATTGATTGAATCTTGATTAGTTCACGTATTGTACAAGCTGTTAATAATATGGTGATTTTTTAAAGGGCTTACCTGAACATGTATTATATCGATAATTCATAAATTTGTTTACAGTTTTGTAAAAGCATGGGGAAAAAAATAACTTCAGAAACGATTTATGGAATGATGGTCTTAAAATTGTAGTAATTGTTGATGCAGTATTACATCTTGTTGATCAGTTTTGCTGTTTATGTCATTTACCTAAGGCTGTATGCATATTACATATATATATCTCAGTCAGAATTATTCTGGAATAGTGTGATGACTACGTTGTATGTCTAGGGTATGTGTATGATGAAGTGTAAGTCATAACAACAACAGACAAATAAACAATTTAATTTATTCCACCACACTTGACAACACTGTGACACTCACATACATAAAACACTCTACAAGGATATCTTAAAGGAGTCACTGATAACTTTTCAAATAACAATATGTATTCATTTCTGTCATGAATGAATATGTGTCCTGATTCAAATACAAAGGGAACCAGGAATCACAATCAATTTTAATTACAAGTTATATGTACAGAATTTATCAATATGAATATTGTAGTGACATATATTATTAAAAGTATTCTATGTGTGTCAGTTGTGTAGTAGTAATATGAGGTAATACTGGTTTTGTTTTGTTCAAGCTCTGTTGGTATTTGTCATCATGACTTCAATAGTTTGTCTTTATTGGAACTAGTATTGGAGATGTTCTCAGTTCCTGATATTAAAACAATTTACTTCCCCTCTTAAGTTTATGTTACAATGTTATTTTAAGATGGGGGTACATAATTTTGAGCTCAGCTGGCCACATCAGCTTATCTTGCGTGATGGCGGCAGGAAAGGACTCCTCTGCTCGATTTCTCCCCTGTGCTCTGGAGACACCTCACTGATAGCTAAATGGACCAAGGAGTATGCTGTCCGACTCTGGATTCAGCAAAGCTCTGACCAGGTGCTGCTCAATACCATCAAGACCACGGTCCCTGAAAACAAGAAGGATGTACCTTCTACTTCATAACTAATTTATACTCTCTTTTTACACTGAGCACAATACATCACAAACATTGAGTTCAGAGCGTTAGGCCAACTGTCAGCTTCATCTGAAATACTTTATACCAGTATTAACCTCCTTAATGGTTACTACGCCTCTGCACTTCCAGCATTATTTCTTTCTAGTCAATCATCTAGGTGTCAGTGTACTGTTTGGCCATTCCATGCCGTTTTACTTTCCTCCGACACCTTCTGTTCAGGCTGGAGCATTATAGGCTTTACATCATGTTTGCTACTGAACTACACATATATACAGGCATAAATTAACAATTCACATTCAATTTTCATTAAAAGATACTGAATGTTTCAAGCTTACCACAATTCATGGAAACAAACACAGATACGTTGATTAGCAATGAATTCTGGCACAAATACTGGCACAAATTCCCATCTGCTTATGTTCCAGGCTTTTATTTAGCAAAAATATGAGCTGGCTTCAACGCACTGTTGCTTTATCAAGCTTATTTGAACTAGTGGTCTCGAACTAACGCTCCTAAGTGAGTATATCAGCGAGTCTGGCCAATGGAGCCACGTTTCGACAAGTGTTTGAAAAAATTTTAACTTCCTACGTCTCCCCTAACAACCAAGGATAGCATTTATAGCCCGACTAATCGTGTTTAGCCTTACATATCATTCCAGCCAATCAGTTCAAATGTAACTTGTGGCCCATTTCCCGTACAATGGTGGTGTAAAAAAATCTACCACTGAGCGATTCTGATTTTGGGTGTTGTCTGACAGCACCATCATTTTATTTTGGCTATAACTTGTTAATTCCTAGACTATTTGCATAACGTTGTACATATTCTTTGTCAGCAAACCCTAAGGAACCCAAATATATATATTTAATAGAGCTAAAATGCTGCGTTCAAAATATGCAATTCCTTCTACCTCCTGTTTCGAAGATGTGCTGTCTGGGTACTGTAATGTTTTCAAACGTAAACCCATCTATTGTCATCTTTCTAATAAGAGTTTTTCAGGATTTAAAAACCTAACTCTGGGAAGGTTAGTGTGTTTATCACTGTCCGTCCGAAAAAGTTAGTGCATGTGGCCTTACACGCGTGATAGTAGTAATTGTGTATCGCGCGACGCGTGTTTTGTGTTGCACGTGTTCGGCTTTATGCCTCTCCCTTCTCTCTATCCTTTAGTCCATCTGTCTTTAGTTACGCCGTGTATAAAATGGAATGAATGAAATATTAAAATTAGGTCATTGTTCAGCTTGGTATCTCAATGTTTTTGCAAGAAATACAGCACACGTTTCATTGAAGAAAGCGGGTAATAATATAGTAGGCTTTTACTATCAACGTGAAAGCGTTACAATTTGCAGACGAAGCATAAAACAAAGGGGATTTCGAGTACATTCTTTGTGACAGCACTGTTATTTTACCATTGCTCTTTTCTTTATTATATGTATTTATTAGGCTTTATATTTACCTGATAATTTATATATGTGGATTAGAATATTTCACGACACCTCCCCTCTTAAAACAGACATCCCATGTCAGTCCTTTATTCTATATACACATAGATAAATGTAAGTCAACTTGACTTTACTCTGCTGTGGTGCTATCATGGTTTTATGTAGTTGGGTCCATTCAGAGTAGGCACTACTCATGAAATCTGCCTCAGACTTCTACAACCAATAATATATTTCGGTTATGTTACTGAACAGCCGCAAGTGTGAGTGCTTGTCTTAATGCTGCTTCGCAACCCGTATTCACCATTTCTCTTCTCTGAGTCTGCGCAATGACATGTCCAGAGAACATTATATTTCCCTCAAAATGTACGTTATGAGGAGATAACATATACCTGGTGATAGCAGAGTTTTCGTAGTGGATCCCATAATCTTCTTATTATCCTGTATGAAACATTCGGAATATCCTCAATCAAAGAGGCAACTCAGGGATTCATTACGTTCCTCCGAAATGTTTACATCCAACAATTTTCTCATCATTCTAGAGAAGACACTAGGCGCATTCTTCAATCCAAATGGCAATCTATTAAACTCATAGTGTCCTTCTGAGGTACTAAAGGCTAGGTATGGTCTAACCTCAGGCTTTACTGGAATCTGATAGTATCCTTTACTCAAATCCACTTTTGAGAAATATTTAGCTTTATTTAGTCTGGCAAACAGCTGATTTGTATCCGGCAATGGATCCACCTGTCCTTCTGTAATAGCATTCAGTCTCCTGTAATCTATACAGAGTCTATGTTCTCCAGAGGGCTTCCTTAAGAGTACAACACCGGAACTATATGAGGATTCACTGTGTGAAATAATTCCCTCCTTCAATAGATAGTCTATCTCTTCCTTCAAAGCTTTCTCCTTAGCAAACGGAATCGAATATGGTTTCATACAGACAGGTGTGGGGTCTATCAGTTTCATATCATATTCCAATAGGTTTGTATGCCCTGGTCGGTCTGTTAACACCTATGCATGATTATTTAGAACCTGTTGCACTCTCTCTTTCTGAGTTTTCGTTAAATGTGTACTGATTTTCACCTGTGCTGCTGTCTCACAGGGGTGTAATGGATACTCAAATGATGAAAGTGGTTCCTTTTTCATCTCCATGGCGATGGACAAGGTCAACAAGTGTGTCTCCTCCTGATGTTCTCTTTCCAAATATTTCTTCAGGAGATTCACATGATAGATTTTTTCTTTCCCCTTCTTATCTATCTATAATTTGTTCTAGACACCTTCTCTAGAACTGTATATGGACCCTGCCATCCAATTTGTAACTTATTCGACTCCCGGGCAAAAGAAGCAGTACTTTCTCTCCCACAGCCAAATTTCTGTCTTTCGCCTTCCTGTTATAATAGGCAGCATGTTTCTTCCTGGCTTGTTTCAAATTTTCATTGGCAAGTTTCCAGCCAGTTTTTAAACGAGTGGTCAGCTCATTCACATATTGGTATGAAGATGTAATGTTTTCCTCTGCCTTTTCATCAGTCCACGTTCTTAACAAAGCTACATATGGACCTTTAATTGTGTGGACCTATTTGTCCATGCACCGGTATGGTCTCTTCCACTCGAAGCTCTGTAGTGATGATTTTTCTTCCCAGAATTATCATTCACAAAACGACCGCTACCAATTTTTCTTTTGGGGCTTTCTCCCCACTTAAAATTCTTGATGAGAGATTTCCTCTCTACATCCTCTTCCTCCAGTTTGTTTAAGTCCGATTGAGGGATTGTCGGCTTATCCTGGGGTAAGACATCTTTTTGCACTCTCCGCATAGTGGCCATTGTAAAACAGTTAAGTGAAGCTTGTCCGTGAAAAGGGGCTTCCCATTCCATTTGGTCCACGTTATCAAATCTATTTTTCTTTTTATTATCAGGCCTAATTTTGCCCCGTGGCGTGTCCAGGTCCCGATCAATGTTCCCACTTGTGGGTGTTCCCTCATGTGCTATGCTACACCTTTCTACAAAATTCTCAATGTCCCATCTTGCTTTGGGCCAATAATAATTGTGAGCCACCTTTTGAATGATGGTACCTATCTTCTCATGGTCCCCATCTGGTTTCACATGTAGGCTCCTTATTAAGTCTGCCCTATATCTTTTAGGAAGTACCAGCTGTCCTTGACCTTTGGATCTAGCTCCAGTCTTCCTATACATCAACTTGTTTGTCATGTAAAAATCTCCCTTGCCTGGAGTTGTATGACAAGTTGACAATTTTCTGAAACAAGGCTTGAGTGTTTTATCCCCAGCCTGTGCCTTCCTCATCTCTTCTGGAGTGGTATCCAACATAATATCCTCCTCCTGTCTTGAGGTCGACCTGACCTGAAGGGTTGCCATATACACAGGTTTCCTTCTGCAACGGTCAGTGTCATGATTGTCCATCTGACAATTCTTACACCACCTTTTTCCTTGGTTGAAAGATTTTCTTTCATCATATTTCCTTTCATCGAATTGTGGGAATTTATTTTTATTTTCATACCGTGGCCTATCAAATTGGTGCTTACTTTTGTTTTGATCCCTAGGATCAAATTTATTAAAGTTCTGTGGTGCCCTAAAGTTATCCACTTGTTTCTTTTTATTACCTGTTACCTCTGCTTGAGCTGCTTGATACCTTTCAGCAACATTTAGCAACTCACCCAGCCTCTCTGCACCTTGTTCCATGAGAAACTTTCTCAGGTCTGGAGCCATGGACTCTCTTAATTGCTCTATAAGGACCATTTCCTTAAGATCTTGGGTTTTCCCCAGAGAAGTCCATTTCTCCAAGTATGTCTCTATTCGTGCAGAGAACTGGTGAAAGGTTTCACCTGACAGTAGTTTAGCATTCCTAAATTTTTTCCTATAAAATTCTGCATTCTTTTCATATCTTAACAAAAGAGCCTGCTTTAGCATGTCATAATTTTCCTGATCACCTCTGCTCATTTTTGCAAAAACTTCATAAGCTGCCCCACGAAGTCCTTGAGATAACTTTAAGCTCCACCTCTCTCTCTCTAACCCATACGTGGTAGCTAATAGTTCATACCTATTTAGATAGCTCTCTATATCATCGTCTTTCTCAACAAAATGATCTAAATGAAAATTCATAGCTGAGGTTGAGGCTCCTTGGCTAGCAGTGGCATCAGAGGCAAAGGGACTGGCACCATTTTCAGGAGCATGGCCTTGAAACTCAAACTCCCTTAGTAGTAACTCATGTTCCCTTTGTAATCTTTTATCTTCTGCTTCCCTTTCTGCAGCTAATTTCTTCTCTTCCCTTTCTGCAGTCAATCTTCTTTCTTCTGCTTCCCTTTCTGCAGCTAATTTCTTCTCTTCCCTTTCTGCAGCCAATCTTTTGTCTTCTCTTTCTGCTTCCAATTTCTTAGCCTCAGCCTCAATCTGCAACCTCTTAGTCTCAGCCTCAGCCTCAAATTGTAACTTCTAAATTTCCCTTTCAGCCTCTAACTTTCTTTCGGCTTCAAACCTTCTTTCTTCGCGTTCAATAAATTTGTCACATTCCGTAGTGACATAGGCAACCATAACTTGCCCATCTAATCCTAACTCTTTGCAGTCTGAACAGCAGCAGATCGAAATTTGGCCAGGTCCGCCATTGTCTATCAGGTAAATTTATACAATGTCTAACCAACAATTCAATCTCTACATATATATCTAATGGACAACACAGGCACCGTGAGCTCAACCTTATTTAATTCCACCCAAGGATACCTTTTAATTCTTATATTCCCTGAAGTGAATTACCCCCAATATTTTTAATAGGGAAAGATTCAAAATCCCGGACGAGACCCCAATATATGTGGTGAAGTGGGATGTTATAAATATTTATAGGGGACTTAGTGTACTGACTGAGATCAGCTGTGAAGGTATCTATATCTAATAAGAGTAGTGTATTTTAGATAACCTTACTTGCTGCCACATATATATATATATCTCAGTCAGAATTATTCTGGAATAGTGTGATGACTACGTTGTATGTCTAGGGTATGTGTATGATGAAGTGTAAGTCATAACAACAACAGACAGATAAACAATTTAATTTATTCCACCACACTTGACAACACTGTGACACTCACATACATAAAACACTCTACAAGGATATCTTAAAGGAGTCACTGATAACTTTTCAAATAACAATATGTATTCATTTCTGTCATGAATGAATATGTGTCCTGATTCAAATACAAAGGGAACCAGGAATCACAATCAATTTTAATTACAAGTTATATGTACAGAATTTATCAATATGAATATTGTAGTGACATATATTTATTAAAAGTATCCTATGTGTGTCAGTTGTGTAGTAGTAATATGAGGTAATACTGGTTTTGTTTTGTTCAAGCTCTGTTGGTATTTGTCATCATGACTTCAATAGTTTGTCTTTATTGGAACTAGTATTGGAGATGTTCTCAGTTCCTGATATTAAAACAATTTACTTCACCTCTTAAGTTTATGTTACAATGTTATTTTAAGATGGGGGTACATAATTTTGAGCTCAGCTGGCCACATCAGCTTATCTTGCGTGATGGCGGCAGGAAAAGACTCCTCTGCTCGATTTCTCCCCTGTGCTCTGGAGACACCTCACTGATAGCTAAATGGACCAAGGAGTAGCTGTCCGACTCTGGATTCAGCAAAGCTCTGACCAGGTGCTGCTCAATACCATCAAGACCACGGTCCCTGAAAACAAGAAGGATGTACCTTCTACTTCATAACTAATTTATACTCTCTTTTTACACTGAGCACAATACATCACAAACATTGAGTTCAGAGCGTTAGGCTAACTGTCAGCTTCATCTGAAATACTTTATACCAGTATTAACCTCCTTAATGGTTACTACGCCTCTGCACTTCCAGCATTATTTCTTTCTAGTCAATCATCTAGGTGTCAGTGTACTGTTTGGCCATTCCATGCAGTTTTACTTTCCTCCGACACCTTCTGTTCAGGCTGGAGCATTATAGGCTTTACATCATGTTTGCTACTGAACTACACATATACAACCAAGGATAGCATTTATAGCCCGACTAATCGTGTTTAGCCTTACATATCATTCCAGCCAATCAGTTCAAATGTAACTTGTGGCCCATTTCCCGTACAATGGTGGTGTAAAAAAATCTACCACTGAGCGATTCTGATTTTGGGTGTTGTCTGACAGCACCATCATTTTATTTTGGCTATAACTTGTTAATTCCTAGACTATTTGCATAACGTTGTACATATTCTTTGTCAGCAAACCCTAAGGAACCCAAATATATATATTTAATAGAGCTAAAATGCTGCGTTCAAAATATGCAATTCCTTCTACCTCCTGTTTCGAAGATGTGCTGTCTGGGTACTGTAATGTTTTCAAACGTAAACCCATCTATTGTCATCTTTCTAATAAGAGTTTTTCAGGATTTAAAAACCTAACTCTGGGAAGGTTAGTGTTTTTATCACTGTCCGTCCAAAAAAGTTAGTGCATGTGGCCTTACACGCGTGATAGTAGTAATTGTGTATCGCGCGACGCGTGTTTTGTGTTGCACGTGTTCGGCTTTATGCCTCTCCCTTCTCTCTATCCTTTAGTCCATCTGTCTTTAGTTACGCCGTGTATAAAATGGAATGAATGAAATATTAAATTTAGGTCATTGTTCAGCTTGGTATCTCAATGTTTTTGCAAGAAATACAGCACACGTTTCATTGAAGAAAGCGGGTAATAATATAGTAGGCTTTTACTATCAACGTGAAAGCGTTACAATTTGCAGACGAAGCATAAAACAAAGGGGATTTTCGAGTACATTCTTGGTGACAGCACTGTTATTTTACCATTGCTCTTTTCTTTATTATATGTATTTATTAGGCTTTATATTTACCTGATAATTTATATATGTGGATTAGAATATTTCACGACAACCACATAAAGTAGAAATATAATTTTTTTAAGAAGCGAGTATGACTCTTATTTTTGTGTGACGTCACATTTTTTGAAACCCCCTTCCCTCATCACCACTCAAAATCACAAACTTTTGACATCCCCCCCCCACACACACACACACACTGTGTGACGTCATATGTGGACGACCCCATTTGGTTTGGTTGTTAAGACCATCTTTACTGCACACTGACATCTCCATACGAGCTCCTATCTCCTCCCTTAGATCGCTCAAGGAGGGTATCTGCACAGTACACTACCTTCGTAGCACAGGCTGAGACGATACGGTTGTGCGATCTCACGTCCACTCCGGCAAGATCCCTTTTTTTCTTCATTTTTCTCTTCTTCTCACTCATCGCTTTCATTTGGCATAATTTTTGCCCTTCATTCATTATTTTGCTCTCTATGCTGGATCTAGTAGGGTGAAGTCTTTAATACTCCATACCCCTACGGAAGTATCGGCCACGAGACTATCTTTAATTTTCACATGTTTGCTTTGAGCCGATCCCGGACAGAACTGTAATAACGCCATGTAATTTGGCAGTTCACAGGGACTGATAAGTTTTCGCTTCATTCGTCTGGCCACATTTGATAGAGACGGTCATCTTTATTGATCCCTTTGAACGTGACGGTCCGCCACTTGAGTCCAGATGGCCAGCGACTATCCCTATGTTTGCACAAGACGGGAGATAATGAAGTAATCGCTTCCGATGTACGTTCTGTATCAAGATTACAGATAAATATATCTGGAAACTCATGATTTGCAGACGATAGCATCGGGGCAGTATCAGTGCACAACATTTGTTTATGAAGATAGCACAAGATGCCGGCGGAAGTCTGACGCTACAATGTGAAGAGGTCACGCGTGGATATTAAATTTAATATTTTTACACACATGAAGGTATTTTTTTAATTTGAAGCACCCTACCCACGAAGTGCTGAACGAGATTAGATTGGATTGGTTGATTTGAGAGGCCGGAATATACAATGTATCTCATTGGAAAATTAAGCGGAAACTCAGCTGGAATTTGAACTGAGTATTGTGAGATATAATGTAATGAAATCGGAGCCACGGCACACACTGCAGCGCAAACGTCAGATTAGCGACTCTTAAAAGCCAGAAAGAATAAGGAGACATTGGACTTAGAAATTCCACAACTATAAGTGACCGATCGAGTATTGGGCAACTTAGGAATTTACAAGTAAACCCGCACTTTTAATACAAGACTGGAAACTTAGGAATTTGATCACAAGTCATAGAGGAATTAAACAAAAGTTTTCCCAGGCGAGTGATGTCGCAGAACATCCGCCGTCAGAGGAATTAACTCTAATTTCCCAGACCAAGTCATAGAGGAATTAAACAAATGACCTAAGTGATTTCGAAGCATCTAATAAAGAGGGGTGTCCATGCTAAATCTGTGCAAGGAGATTGTGTATTCCCAAAAAAATTTGGGGTAAGTGTAAACAATTTATTTAATAATGTAAATTTTACAGGTTTCTTGCTAAGTGATTATAAAGGAGGCTGGCAACCTCAACATATGAAAACAGTAAATGCATGAACCACTACTGCAAGAGCTGGTGATTGTTTCTGACTAGTCGTGCGGAAACCCGACAGCAGAGGTGACCCCAGGACTCCGACTGGAGCAGTAATGAGTGATGATTACATTATGTGTACTTCAAGTGTAATACAGCACAAGCACAAAATTAAGATTATATCAGAGCTGTGTGCTTTCTGTGCTTCTCTATGGTGCAGAATGCTGGAGAGTTACAGAGAAGGAAATATCGAAATCGTCCTCTTTTCACACAACATGCCTAAGAAAAATTCACCGAATCTTTTGGCCGAATACCATCACCAACCAAGATCTGCTTACTCGGAGCAAGCAAGAGGACATGCACACCATCATAGCTGGCAGACGCTGGAGCTGGGTTGGCCATGTCCTCAGAAGAGACCCCGATGTCATCACAAGAACAGCTATGCTTTGGACCCCTGAAGGAAAATGAAAGAGAGGCCGACCAAAAAAAAACCTGGCGGAGGACTGTGGAGGCTGAGATGCAAAGAATGAACCAGAGTTGGGGCACTGTACGAAGGATGGCCGCCGACCGAGCAAAGTGGAATCAATGTGTTGTTGCCCTACAAACGCCACTAGGCGTGATGGCCACTGACTGCTTTGACGGTCGGCGGCTAAGGATCAAAGATGAAGAAGACCTCAAGTGTAGCATTTCATTTTGTGAGATGTATGTAACTCGTTAATGTTCGTTCAGGCACTCATCATATTCTCACTGTCCAGACACATTTTACCCGTTAATCCTCAGAGTAATATTGGTGAATTTTACCCATCTTCTCGGAGTTACGTTGTGCATGCTCGAGAATTAAATTCTTCTGAGAGTTTAATATTGGTGGGCGGACAACGGGAACGTGAGCCTGTTAGAGTGCTCCAAACAAATGTACTTAGCAGAAGGCATTTGTTTTTCTATTTTTCTAAAGTTCGTGGTTACAAACCATCAGACGATTTGTGGTACTAACGCCGCTAGTGTGAGAGAAAAGAATCCACCCTACCCGCCTACAGTGGAAGAGAGTGTGGAGAAGGCTTTCGTCATCATATAATTGACGAACAACTGCTGCAGCACTCACCTAGAGTTAAGTTTCTTGTAAAATAGGCGAAAGAAACGGACTTTTGATAAATCCTAACCTACGTCTTCGTGACGAAAACGATTATCTAAATTTCACAAAATTTTCCATATTTATTTTAACTGTTAAAGACTAATGCATTATTAAAATTGTTACATGTTGTTTAAAAACTAAACAATCGAAGTCGCTTCAGTTTTATATGTATGAAAGCACACGTATGAGCCAGAATATTAAATATATATATATATATATATATATATATATATATATATATATATATATATATATATATATATATATATATATATATATATATATATATATATATATATATATATATATATATATATATTAATACCTAGACATATATTTACCTCTAAACAGAGCTATTACTTATAAAAAGGATTTCGTTGGATTACACCAACTGGGGGCTTGAACGGGCTAAACCATTTATTAAATCCTTCACAAAAGGCGACGGACCAGATATAATACGTTAACAATTGTTCAGCCCAATGCAACATTGTTCGTTACTTCTGGAAATATCTTGTGAAGTATCCTTAAGGTAGAAGTGCCATTAACCTTCTATCTACATCTCTGCCAAGAGTAATCTTGCGCGCAGGTAGATACCTTGGAAGCCAATATTAGATACTCTTGGGTTTTGGTCACTGTTGGACTACTTCTGCAAAGCAGGGGAGGCAATCCGTGACACAGGTGAGGATTACAGTGTGTTTATACAGGAACCACACAATCTATAACTATTTTTGAGGTAAGAATGTTTCCTAATTTTTTTAACATTTTGCCAGGGCAGCGACCGTATGGCCAACTCTTTGCGATTTACAACTGCCGAGCGATTTTTTAACGAGCATAACTTGCATACAGGGCCTCCTATTTTTGTCGCCCGTATCCAAGGCTAGACATCCAATCTCACCACCCAGAAGATCAGGGGGAAGTATAACATGTTTAGGAACCATTGGTTATGAACAAAATTCCATCAATTATATTCGATGCACTGAGAGCGAACCTTTAGAATTAAAGGCGGTCACCAAACCTCTTAGTCATCCCAAGCCCCAAATATGTTTATGAATTTTGGTTTACACAATGCCTAATAGACATAAATCAATATTAGACAAACATAAAGGTATGTTTACAGGCTCATTTCTTACGAGTGCCTGAAAAGATACCTTTATGTTTGTCTAATATTTATTTACTGTTTACAGGCCTCGGGTTTCCCTTCCTTATGTGTTATAAATGCTAATAGACATAAGCAAGATTAATGCATTCCTTAAAGCCGCAATATAATGTCAAAATACGTTGATCAATGCATCGTTCTTCCAAAAAATAATGAACGACATTCGGCTAACCACTGCCTCCTTCAAACTTATGCAAGTTGACGTTGAGCGTGTTCGAAGAAACAGGAGAATATTCACACTGAATTCTAGTTGTCAAGGGATGCATTACTTTGACTACGTAATATGTAATCTCAGACCTAAGGGTCTTTCATATTTGGACATGCGCCCTAATATAACCGACTAGGTTGAACTAGGTTGCCAAAACGAGGCAAAACTTTATTTAAATAAAAAAAATTAAAAAAAACTTTGCCTACGTCTTGAATTTTGCTTTACTGATTACCTCCCACAGTCGGCGTAGCCTGTCGTTAGTGGACATAGCAGTAAAATTATTATGAAGAGATTTATTACAAGAATTTATTAGACCTTTAAATTTTTATCTAACCTGGTAATAAAAACACAGACATGTAATAAATGCAACTGATTGTAACAATACTGACACAACACAAACGAGAGGGAAACAACATTTTTCTGTAACAAAACACAAACAACAAAAAATGCCGACACCATAACTGCAATTGAAAGAACAAAATAGTCACGTATCAAAACACAAGGAGAAAAAAATACTGACATGTCACAGACAAAGGTGATACAAAATTTGCATATATGAACGAAAAAACCGTATAACAATTCAAACAATGTAAATGACAGAACAGCGTTTACATATTACAAACACGAGCAATGATTTGAAACAAAATACGAGTACAGTAGAACTCCATTTATCCGAACCCCATGGGACCGAGCATCGTTCGGATAATCAAATGTTCGGATAATTGGATTACATGATGTATCGAGTACATGTACACATATTTCTAAAAATAATTAACAATCACAAGGAAAATACTTTATAAAACATATTTACTTGTGCTGTAATAATAATACCCACACTGTATTAGATCACTGTATCACCAAAATCTTTCATTACACTGCAGTGCATGTACTACTTGTATTAATTACACTGGCTAACAAAAAAAAATTTATTTGTTCTTTCTCTAACATTTCTATGTTTTTCTGGTCAATTTTAATGCCCTGTTTTTAAATCTGCAAACCGTTTTTCTCTATCAGGTCGGGATCTCTAGAAATACGCAATTGAAGTTTTTTAACAACCCATACAGTATTACAACATCATTTGTACAAGAAGTATAACAGTTATGTAGGCTTGAATTTCTTTGCAGTCGACTTTCGTCGGTGAATGGCATGTGGTACATCGCGATGAAGCATCCAACAATAATCGGCAAGCATGGTCACACTCCACCGTCCTTCATAACGTGACTTCATTACGGCGATATCTTGATGGAATCGTTCTCCATGTTCATCGCTGACTTCGCCAAGGTTGTCAGGGAAAAAGTCAAGATGCGAATCGAGCAAATGGATTTTGAGGGACATGTTACAGCCCATAATTATGTATGCATCTATGCACTGCTTAACAATATGCAACATAGTCGACAGATTTGTGATTTTCCAGAAAGTTATCGACGATCGATTTGAATGCCATCCATGCGCGAAGTTCACTACCATGTAACAAGTTCTCGAATTGTTTGTCTGCAATAACTTTCCTAATCTGAGGTCCTACAAAGATACCTTCCTTTATCTTTGCATCGCTAACTTGCGGAAACTTTTCTCGAAGATAAGTGAAAGCTTTGCTCGTTTTATCTAACGCTTTTACAAAATTCTTCATGAGCCCCAACTTTATATGTAACAGTGGTAAAATGAAGCTGTCTTTGTTAACTAATGGCTCGCGTATTACATTTTTATGCCCGAGCTGCATACGATCCCGGATAGGCCACACCTTTCTTGCATAATGTTCCTGTCTGTTGCGGCTGTCCCATTCATATAGGAAGCAACAAAATTTAGTATACCCAGTCTGCATGCCCGTGAGAATTGCAATGACCTTTAGGTATCCACAAATCCGCCATTGGTAGTCATTGTACTTTATTTTTGCCAAAAGTATAGCCATATTGTCATAAGTTTCTTTCATATGAACAGAGTAGGCGACTGGAATTGATGAAAATAAATTTCCATTATGCAATAACACGGCTTTTAGACTAGTCTTGGAAGAGTCGATGAAAAACCGCCATTTGTTGACTATGTGCTCATGACCGAGGTGCACCATTAGACCGTTTACATCTTTGCAATAGCAAATGTTATCATCCATCTCAAAGTATTGAACAAGTTCTCTGTGTCTATGACGAAATTTAGATATCGGAGTATTGGGCGCTAAAAGATTCCATTCTTTGAGTCGCGAACCGAGTAATTCCGCTTGTCCTTTGGTGAGAGCGAGATCACGTATTAGATCTGAAAGTTCTGAATGGTTAATTAAGTGAACACCATCATTCACCGGTATATAATCCGAGTCAGAATTAGTTTCTAAAGCAGGTAAACTATCAATTTCTGATGGTTCATTCACGTCCAACGGATATTGTTCTGGTGGAACTGGGATCGGACACGTGATTGGATCATGAGGCACTGGTTTCGAAACCGATTCAATATTTGGATAAACCACAGACTTTCTAGTTTTAAAAGTGAAACCATAGATATTTGTCAAGCAGAAGTAACAATCAGTAGCGTGATTTGTCGGTTCACGCCATATTACTGGCACTCCAAAAGGCATCGACTTATGCTTCGGCGATTTTAGTAACCAACCTGCCAATGTATTTGTACAAGTCGAACAAACTGCATTTGGCATCCAAGATTTATTTGCATCATCAACTTTCGAATCGAAATAAAGTTCATATGTTTTCTTTAGCAATGTTGTAAAGTTTTTTCTGGTGAACACGATCGGTAAAATATCCGCACACGTAACAGAACAGATCAGCCGAATTTCTACAACTTCTAGAAGCAATATTTCACTCAGAATTATTTCAAAATACAGTAACTATTTGAAATATAACGTAACATATGTCATGCATCTTTTAGCAGTATAAAAAGTAGAATTATTTTGCATTTTATTAATTTTTAAAAAGTTATATAGTAAAAATGAAACGGAGCCAATAACGGTTTCCCAAAAATATATTTATTCACAAATATCTTAAGAACCCGACGTGATAGAGATAAACGGATTTCAAATTTGAAATCAGCGCAAGAAACTGACCTAAGAACACTTATTCTTATATAAGAAAGAAAAATGTTGTTTGTCAGTGTTATTTTTGTTAAGAAAGAGAAATGTTTTCAAAATAACATTACAAACGATTCAAAACCAGGCGCAACTTACGTATACATGTACTTGCACAGATGTAGCCCACTATTTAAAATAATGAGGAATCCTCTTTTGCACCAAACTGGATAGTCTGCTTTTGGCTGCTAAGTCCCGCATTCTCTTCAACAGCAGAAGCTGTGTAGGACAGCTGTCATCTTCTTGCTCGTACCAAGCCATCGCTGTTTCTAGTGCTATAAAGGCCTCTTCAGGACTTGGTCGACGTTTTGGAATTTCTTCATAATCTACAAGTACATCATATACTTCTGAGGAGTCTTCATCATCGGTCACTACAAGTATTTGGTTTTCTTCTTGCACAAAAGACAAAATTTCTTCGTCATTCAAAAACTGAAAACCAGAATCATTATCATCTTCTAGCCACATGTGTGCATCATCTTTGTCACAGTCCGAAAATCCGGGCATTGCTTGAAACAGTTCCACAACTTCATTTATACAATCATCATTTGTGTCCACTGCAGTAGTTTCATTTCCTCCTTTTTTCCCAAGCAATCTATTCCAAGCCTTGTTGAGATTATCTTGTGACAGGGTGGTCCAAGCATCAGCTAACATATAGCAGCAGTCTTTGAGATTAAGCTTTTTGGAAAACGCCACCACACTTTCTTCATCTTCAGCCAACAATAAACGACGCAGGACTTCCTTCTTGTACATCTTTTTAAGCTTTGCTATAACACCCTGATCCATTGGTTGAATCAGTGCTGTTACATTGGGAGGCAGAAAAATTACTTTAAAATTTGCATCAACTGCATTCAATGTATCCGTCTCTGGATGAGATGGTGCATTGTCCAGTAGAAGAATTAATTTTCCAGTTTTCTTTTCTTGTTCTTTCAACCTCTTCACATTTGGGATGAACTGATTTGTATACCAATCAAGAAATATTTCACTATTCATCCAAGCACTCTTCTGTGCTTTGTAGCACAATGGGAGACATGTCGCATTCTTTAAACAACGTGGTTGATAAGGTTGATAAAGTTGGATGTTTATTCCCGTTAATGATATCCACCAAAAGATAGATATAAGTGGATGGAAGCAGACATCATCATCATCATCAGTTGATAAGATCTCTATGGTGTTGTTTGCTCCACTGTAGTGTATGGAATGTCAACTTGACCTACGCAGTGGTGTGTAGACATGGATTGAGTGTATAATGTGCGAATGATGATAAAGGTTCGTGGTGTTGACAAAAAATGTTCTTTTCTCACACTCATGTATGGCTGGAAGTCATCGACACCAACGACTGTGTACCTTTTCTAAAGTTTAATTGGACGTACACACTCGACAGCACAGATAGTGACAAATCACAGGTTGCCATAATACATCATAGTACAGTGGATAAATGGTCTTGCAATGTTACATGGGCACTCATGTAGAATAAGTGTATAATGGACTGTCAGTAGCCAAGCACTCAGTATCGCCCATACATATATCATCTGACTTCACTGACTGAGCACGTCAGCTTATAAACAATATTTCAGATGGCTTCTAAACCTAATCTCGTCTAGCGACGATTCTTCAACATAATGTTCAGCACATATTTTTCCATATAATAATATTGAACCGCTAGCAATGGGTTCTCATGTGTAGCAGTGATCTCTGGACTGATCAAGCGATAATACGGGCATCCCTTTTCTCTTCTTGAAAGTCACAACATGTTTTGGTTCCAAGATGGCTTCACTCGTGAGCTGTCACTCACGTTTGGATACAGATAATGAATCTGTCCTAAAGTTAGTCATTCATAAAACATTTCATTGCTCTGTAGATTTGATCATGAACAATTGACTGCAATCTACAGGATATAGTGCTGCTAGGAATCGAAGTCGTTTTCATCGAGTCAAATATATTCTCTTAGACATTCAAATCGTAACTATCGAAAATGGTGGCTTCGATCGAGAGTTCATAAGAGTATCTTTGATTACCTTGGTATAGGAAATATGAAACTGCCATTCCTTGGCAATACGACTAAACACTGGGGTAAAGCATACACGATAGGTTTAGACGACTATCACCTTCCCCACAAATACTGAGATCACTTTTTCCCCGGCGACAGGCCGACATGGAAAAACACAGTCCCTATCAGGACGAAGCCAAATCACACCACTCTCTAGCGACACATCCGCCGAATAGCCTTCGACCTCTCTAGAGACAACAGAACATATAGTTCGACTTAGATATGTAAAGATATACAGATATAAGACAGACTCGTCCTACTCAGACAAACAATACACATAAATTCAGGCCATAGATATTCTGAAGCAAGAACAATCTATTATTACCCAAACAACGAATAAATCGCAGTAAAATGGATTTATCCGCGGAGTTTGATCGAAAGAGCCGACACAACTTTCAAGGGAAGTAACACAATAATGACTTTCCCTTAAGCACTATTTTGCTTTCAAAATATTTGCGAAGATAACAAGAATACCAATGTATAATATTGTAAGATATCAAAGACTGCACGTAACAGTCTTACCACACCTCCCGGGAAAAAAAAAATGGAACATTTTTTTTTTTTCCTTTTTGAAATACATCTAGGAGCAACGTACAATAGGCTCACAACGCATGAATAATGCGCAGATGAAAATATCAGGAATACCTATAACGCCTAATATGAGGCTAAGTCGACTTATGGAGCGACTGGTGAGAATGTGTCTCATAAACTGAGAGAAATTATTTCTCTACAAGTATATTTTTCCAGGAAGGTGTCATCAAAGTATAATACAATTCTGGCAATTACACAATGCCTAAAAAAATTCATATCATCATTTCGTATTAGATATCTTAAATTTATGATTTATGAAGAAAAAATCATCAAAGCACAGCGGTGAATAAACATCAATGAACCGCTATGTAGTGATACAATCATTATATTATTAAATTACAAATGTGTATCTATCATGATATAGAAAAGGAACTACTATAGAACTAGACATATCAAGAAGTCTAAGCCCTAATAGTTATGTGGAATCATGTGGGCATCTTGACAGAATGTCTGCCATCACATTATCTGATCCACGAATAGCTCGCACAGAGAAATGAAAAGGTTGAAGAGCAATTGCATATCGAGTAGACCTCGAGCTCTTCAAATTCTTACTCTGTATAGCAGTAAGAGCTTTTTGGTCGGTTTCTACTATGAAATGTGCGCCTAGAAGGAATCTCTGTAGTTTGAGGATCGACCAAACCATAGCTAATAGCTCACGGTCTAAAACCGAATAATTCCTTTCTGCCGCATTAAGTTTTCTGGAAATATACATTACAGGATGCAGAGTTCCAGAGTACTCTTGCATTAGTGCCGCTCCAATCCCAGTGGATGAAGCGTCACTACGAAGAACGAATGTCTTATCTTTAGTAGGTAGCACTAAAATAGGTGGTGTTGAAAACAATGTTTTAATCTTATCCAGAGAGCATTGGCATTCCTGAGACCAGTGGACCACATTAGGCGAACCTTTCTTTAGAAGTGTTGAGAGAGGTGCCATGATAGAGGATAGATTCTGAATGAATCTGCCATAAAATTGAATAAGACCTAACAGACTTCTCACCTGTTTTTTAGTCTTAGGGATTGAGATGTTAAGTATCTTACTAGTATTATGGTCCTCTGTCTTTAGGAAACCATGACCAACTCGGTGGCCTAGGAAAGAAATTTCGCTAAAACCAATATAGGCTTTAGAGGGTTTCGCTGTCAGGTTGTGCTCACGCAAAGTAGACAGCAATTCATCTAACCCTGAATAGTGATCTTCCCAAGTATCGCTGAAAAGACAGATGTCGTCTAGATATGCAATGACATCTGACCGATAAGATAGGATTCGGCGCATCATGCGTACGAACGTAGCTGGTGCGTTCATAAGACCGAAAGGCATAAAATTCCATTGGAACAAACCTCTAGGTGTTGAAAAAGCCGTGAGAGGTTTGGCGCGTTCAGATAAAGGAACTTGCCAATATCCTTTAGACAAATCAAGTTTAGTGAAAAAATGAGATTTGGAGAGTCGAGTAAGTAGCTCTTCCAGTAAAGGCATAGGTTCGGCATCGAACTTCGTTACTTGATTCAATTTTCGATAGTCAACGCAAAGACGTATGTTATTGTCTTTTTTACGCACAATAACCATCGGCGAAGAATATGCAGAGGTGGATGGTTCGATTATTTTCAAATCTATCATCTCATCCAACTCTTTCTCGACCTGTGCTTGAAAATGTATAGGTATAGGATAAGGTCTAACCCTAATAGGAGTATGGTCAGTTAGAACAATGTCATGTTGAATGACATTCGTTTGTCCAGGGATGTCAGTGAGTACATCCTGAAATGTTTGCAACATAGTTGAAACTTGTCGCTGTTCTCCTAGAGACAAATCAGGAGAGACAGTAACGTTCTTCCATGATTCACTGGAATGAAGTGGGATCATTGGAAGAGGAAGATTTACATCTGAAAAACTTGTTTCCTCATCCTGTATCACGGACAGTGATGAGTAATGACCATGTTGTACTGGAGAATTGTCCGTTGCTTGGAAAATGGGTTGCAAATAATCCGGACGTTCATGGAATTCAGTAAGCATATTGATGTGGAAGGTTTTATGCTTCCCATCAATATCGACAATATAGTCGACATCGGAAATTTTCGATATTATATCGTACGGACCTTTCCAAGAAATAAGTAATCTGTTTTCCCTACAAGGTAGTAATACAAATGCTTTGTCACCAGGACAAAGTTGTCGTAAGCATCTCTTCTTATTGGCAAATTGCCTTGCCTTCTGTTTCGCAAATTCAGAAGAAGAAGTTGCTAATTTGCATGCTTCGATAATTTTTTGTCTCAACGCGATGACATATTCGTAGGATGACTTTGTGTCATCGTCAATATTGTCAGATGTTATGAGATCGTGAAGCAACGACATAGGGCCACGCGGACGCGCGCCAAAGACGAGTTCAAAGGGAGAAAATCCCGTATGTTCATTGGGTACCTCTCTGTAAGCGAAGAGGGCCGCAGGTAAAACTCTGTCCCAGTCTTGAGGATGATCCTCAGTTATCTTCCCCAGTAAGTTTTTAAGTGTTCTATTAAGGCGTTCGACCATACCATTAGACATTGGATGGTAGATACTACTTAAAGATCTATCTATCTGCAGAGTAGACATTACTTGAGACATGGTATCTGATATTAGTTGGGTGCCATGGTCTGACAATATCTCTCCGGGGAACCCCAGACGAGAAAATATAAGCCAAAGAGCATCTGCAATATCAGCAGTAGTAATGCTCTTCAGAGGAATAGCCTCTGGCCAACGTGTGCACATATCAACACACGTCAAGATAAACTGATGTCCTCTGGCAGACTTGATCTTAAATGGACCAATAATGTCTATGGCCATTTTTTGAAACGGCCGAATAGGAATGTCCGCCGCCTGAATGGGTGCAGCATGCCGTGGACCTTTGGATTTAACTTCCTGACATACTTTACAAGATCGACAATAAATACGTATGTCCTTGTTTACCAATGGCCAAAAGAAAGCCGCAAGGACTCTTGACTTAGTACGGGAAAAACCCATGTGTCCAGCACACTGAGAGTCGTGAGCGTGCTGCAAAATTTTAACTCTCAAATTCTTGGGAACCAGGATTTGAGAATGACTTGACGTAATGGAGTCTTGAACCATACGTACAAGTACGCCATTCTTCTTTGTAATCCACGATTTACGACTTGTGTCTTTATTCGGATCACCTTTAGTTGCAAGAATGAAGAATTTCTTCAGAGTGGGATCATCTTCTTGCTGTTTTATAAACGAGTCACGAGAAATTACCAAGGGATTATCTTGGTTATGCACTTCATTATCTTCAGTAGATGAAGTTTGAGGCATATTAAGAGCCTGAGCTCTAGTGACTACAGCGTTAGCAATCTGCATGTTTTGCCTTTCCCACGTGGAAATTTGTTGCGGAGTGCATTCCTTGACTCCATGAATGCGACCGATGATGAGGTCAGCGATCGGATTCGGAAGAAGATATGCGTGTACATCTCCTGTAAAGAAAGGAGTAGCAATCCTAATGATAGCAGTAGAGTATTTCTCTAATGTGCCGCCAAATGTTACACATTTGACTACTTGTCCAGTGGCACGGGAAGGATCTACGAGTGACTGCCTAACACCAATTGTGGTGCATCCAGAATCAAATAGCACAGAGACTGGATTGTTATTCACTAAACCCTTATGTAAGACAAGAGAACCTCTTCCATCATGCGCGACTGATGCTGGAAGAGCAGGAAGAGGATGGCCACAGCTTAAAGTAGACACTGTGGTTGGCTCAAATAACGTTTTGCATTGGGGGCACTGAGATGCTCTCCCAAAATCAAAAGCGGCACATGCCATATTACTAGCATCATTATTATCTTTACTCTGTTTATAGGCTTCATGGGACTCTTGTTGTGCAGAGTTTGCCTGAAAATGTGGTTTATGTCTTTTGTTTTGAGATCTACCTCGGTTATTATCACCTCTGTAGTTATTGTTACCTCTATTGTAACCCCTATTTGGGTTTGAGTCATAGTTCCCTTGGTTACCATTATCATATTCATTATAATGAGTATCTCTGTAATTATGATCTTGTTGACTCCAAGACGGATAACCCTGATAGTTTCTATAATTACTTCCTCTACGGAAATTCCTATAATTATGACCACCCCTGTGTCGAGAGCTATCAGGTCGTCTCCAGTTCTTTGAAGAAGAACCCTGAAATGATTGGTTACCTTGGTTTTGATAACTATTATGGTTACCTTTTTTATCAAATCTGTTTTGAGGTCCCTGAAATCTGTGTGAATAATTGGGATTGTATGGTGTTGCTGAAGCAACTGGCATACTCTCCTTAATCTTAGTGTTGCCAAAAGTCACGTCGGGGTGTGCAGTGACATATTGGGAACAATATTCTTCCATTTCTTTTAGAGATTTAGGTTTACGCTCATGTATAAATTCAAGGAAAGGTTTGTTCACACATGACATAATCTTATCTCTGAGCAACAAATCCATAAGTCCTTCATACGTTTTTTTCTGTTTTGGAAAGCTCAATCCAACGATTAACTGTGAGACGTGCCTTTGCAGTGAATTCTGAGAATTCTACACCCGTCTCAGGTACCATCGTTTTAAATAAAAGGCGATAGCCTTCCTCACTTAGCTGATATTTTTTTATCAAAGCCGCCCTAATGACATCATAATTATCCTTATCTGCTTCTCCTACAAGGCATAATCTAGTCAAAGATTCACCTTTCAAGTTTTCTGATAATTGATTAGCGTATTGTGATTTATCCACATTATGTGTACGACAAGAACGTTCAAATCTATCCAGCCAGAATGTAATATCGTCACTGGACTGATTGAACGGTGGAACCTTAACCTTGTAAGTAGAAGGTTTATCATTACCACTAGATGCCTGATTAACATTACTCATACATGTCAATCTCAATTTCTCTAACTCAAATTCATGTTCTCTTATTGCTTTTTTTTCTTCAGCCTCTCTGTCTAATCTTTTTTGTTCAGCTTCCCTGTCTAATCTTTTTTGTTCAGCTTCCCTGTCTAATCTTTTTTGTTCAGCTTCACTGTCTAATCTTTTTTGTTCAGCCGCAGCTTCTCTTTCCAATTTTTTTTGTTCAGCTTCAAATCTCCTTTCCTCTACCTGCCTCTGCAATTTCTTTTGTTCAGCAGCAGCCTCAGCTTCTCTTTCTAATCTTTTCTCTTCCGCCATAGCTTTTCTTTCATCTGCAGCTAATCTTTTCTCTTCTGCCATAGCTCTTCTCTCTTCTGCAGCTAATGCTTTGTCATATTGAGCAACTTCCCATTGTTCTAATTGTTGACCAGTCTTATCAAGGGCTTTCCCTTGTGTAATGAAGTATTCTAATGTAGCCATGATGTCTAACAATAATACTAATCACCTGAATCAATAATAATACCACAAGTTCTCAATGACTTGATTAATCAGTATACTATCCCAATATCTGTGGGTCACAAGCCTTTAATAAGGTCTTGTATAATAGTAATAATAATCAGGTACTGGTTTATACCATAATCCAAGTGCAGTGCACAGGCAATTGTGTCTTATGAAATATACCTATATAAAACATATGTCAACCAACAGAATACATAAAGTACAAATAGGACTGACAATACAAGAACGTTTGCAGAAATCAAAATAAATCAAATAGGGAAATCAATGAAAATAATCACTGAATCTGCAAAGAATAACAACACAAATGACGTCACAATATATGAATATAAATTGTGAATAGAACTGAAAGATAGAAAAGGTTAGACCAACAAATTACAAACAAATCAAAACAAAACTAAAGAACAAAGAAATATTACAAAAATAACAATAATTACAGACTTCACAGCTAACACAAAAGCAACAGTTGTCGCAGCAAATTTTCAATCAAGAAAATTGCACCTATAGAAAACGCCCACAACGGACCCTCTATGACGTGGGATATTCTGTTGTGAGGACGCCGCCCAACCTTAAACACAACCCGCTGACATAGAAACTAACATACTATACAAACAAATAACATGCAAACATAAATATATATAAATTATGTGTATGATAGTATGTGTTGCAAAATAGGCTCAGTCTTACAGTAATGGCAAAGTTATTTTTATGAAAATAAACAAACTGCCACTTTATTCAATTAAACATTCTGGCCTTAAATATTAAAGTTCATATATGGAAAACAAGAAGATCCATCGATGAAAATAGGACTTCTTAGTTCACTCATACTGTCTTCCTGTTAACATTGAGAAGAATTGATCCAACTGTTCTGTGAAACTCTATAATGTCTAATGTAAAAAATGTCAACAACGCTGACCTACATACTGCATTCACCTGACAGGTCACGTGACGAAGTGTTGACAAAGAGCAAACCAATACTGCAAGTGTGTCGTATCAGCCACAGGAAACGGTCTGGTATCGGTAATCTGTTGACTTCTGAACTTCTGCGAGGTCAAACCCAGAAAGCTGGTCCACCAGTTGATAAGGTTGATAAAGTTGGATGTTTATTCCCGTTAATGATATCCACCAAAAGATAGATATAAGTGGATGGAAGCAGACATCATCATCATCATCAGTTGATAAGATCTCTATGGTGTTGTTTGCTCCACTGTAGTGTATGGAATGTCAACTTGACCTACGCAGTGGTGTGTAGACATGGATTGAGTGTATAATGTGCGAATGATGATAAAGGTTCGTGGTGTTGACAAAAAATGTTCTTTTCTCACACTCATGTATGGCTGGAAGTCATCGACACCAACGACTGTGTACCTTTTCTAAAGTTTAATTGGACGTACACACTCGACAGCACAGATAGTGACAAATCACAGGTTGCCATAATACATCATAGTACAGTGGACAAATGGTCTTGCAATGTTACATGGGCACTCATGTAGAATAAGTGTATAATGGACTGTCAGTAGCCAAGCACTCAGTATCGCCCATACATATATCATCTGACTTCACTGACTGAGCACGTCAGCTTATAAACAATATTTCAGATGGCTTCTAAACCTAATCTCGTCTAGCGACGATTCTTCAACATAATGTTCAGCACATATTTTTCCATATAATAATATTGAACCGCTAGCAATGGGTTCTCATGTGTAGCAGTGATCTCTGGACTGATCAAGCGATAATACGGGCATCCCTTTTCTCTTCTTGAAAGTCACAACATGTTTTGGTTCCAAGATGGCTTCACTCGTGAGCTGTCACTCACGTTTGGATACAGATAATGAATCTGTCCTAAAGTTAGTCATTCATAAAACATTTCATTGCTCTGTAGATTTGATCATGAACAATTGACTGCAATCTACAGGATATAGTGCTGCTAGGAATCGAAGTCGTTTTTCATCGAGTCAAATATATTCTCTTAGACATTCAAATCGTAACTATCGAAAATGGTGGCTTCGATCGAGAGTTCATAAGAGTATCTTTGATTACCTTGGTATAGGAAATATGAAACTGCCATTCCTTGGCAATACGACTAAACACTGGGGTAAAGCATACACGATAGGTTTAGACGACTATCACCTTCCCCACAAATACTGAGATCACTTTTTCCCCGGCGACAGGCCGACATGGAAAAACACAGTCCCTATCAGGACGCAGCCAAATCACACCACTCTCTAGCGACACATCCGCCGAATAGCCTTCGACCTCTCTAGAGACAACAGAACATATAGTTCGACTTAGATATGTAAAGATATACAGATATAAGACAGACTCGTCCTACTCAGACAAACAATACACATAAATTCAGGCCATAGATATTCTGAAGCAAGAACAATCTATTATTACCCAAACAACGAATAAATCGCAGTAAAATGGATTTATCCGCGGAGTTTGATCGAAAGAGCCGACACAACTTTCAAGGGAAGTAACACAATAATGACTTTCCCTTAAGCACTATTTTGCTTTCAAAATATTTGCGAAGATAACAAGAATACCAATGTATAATATTGTAAGATATCAAAGACTGCACGTAACAGTGGTTTTTTGGCTTTGCCGATCATTAGCACTGGTAAACGATGACTTCCACTGGCATTCGCGGCTACCAAAATTGTTACTCTCTCTCTTTGCACTTTTTAAACATAGGGGAAGCTGCTTCGCGCTGAGATGCAAGTGATTTTTGAGGCAATGATTTCCAGTATAAGCCAGTCTCATCGGCATTATACACATCATCGAGTAAATAACCTTCTTCTTCCAAAAAAGCCAAGAATGTTTCTTTAAAATTTTCAGCGGCAGTTGCATCGCTAGATAAAGATTCCCCTTGAATCTCCAATTCTCGTATGCCATGACGAGATCGGCATTATACACATCATCGAGTAAATAACCTTCTTCTTCCAAAAAAGCCAAGAATGTTTCTTTAAAATTTTCAGCGGCAGTTGCATCGCTAGATAAAGATTCCCCTTGAATCTCCAATTCTCGTATGCCATGACGAGATTTAAAGTTTCTTAACCATCCCTGGCTAGCCTTAAAGTCAGGAGTACCGTCAAGTTGATTGTTGAACTGAAGTGCCTTTTCACACAATAGAGAGCCAGAGATAGGTTCCCCTTTGCTTCTTCTTTGCACAAACCATATATACAAAGCCTCTTCCCATTTCAAATCTTTCGCATTTCTCATGGTTTTATGTTTCTTCGACCCATTTTCACTATCCAATTTCGATGTAAAACTCATAATTTTATCCTTGTTACTTTTGATGTCAGAGACGGTAGCTTTCCCAACATTCAAAATCCTCGCAAATGGAGCCACAGTTGCACCTTTTCCTAGTCTCTTGATAATTTCTGTTTTCGTTTCAATTGACAAAACATTGCGGTTCCTTTTATATGCTTTAGGCCTACTGGAAGATGCCAGATCGCACAGAGAAATACGTGTACACCAAAATTATTCTGCTGTAGTAGCAGACACAATTATTTTAAGTTGAACTGTCTGTTTAGCCAGTTCAGTTTTATGATCTAACTGACTTCCTGTACGTAAGCGACCGTCCATTAGCCCATCTCATTGTCTACAAATTGTTCGCACACATTTGAAGCTTGCCGCATCAAAAGATTCAGAACTCTAGTCTAACGTGACTGGTGGCGCCTGATTTTTTTTTTTCTGGAAAAAGTGTTCGGATAATTGGATGTTCGGATAATTGGGGTTCGGATAAATGGAGTTCTACTGTATATCGCTAACATAAGTTACAGAGAAATGTTCCCGAATGCAAAGCATGTAAAAAAAAAAAAATTATCCCACATCACAAATGAAGCGGTAGGTAAATATTATTACATCATAAAAGACAAGTGATAATTCACACATGCCAAAAAGAAAGTTATGTTCCACACACATATAAAGCAACATGAAAAGTTAAATGGTGCATACACACAAAAAAAACAAAAAAAAAAACGTACCTTCTTCCTGTTTACTTCTGTCTTAGGATATTTAAATCAATATTTTGAACAAATGATAATTAACAAATCTGCCAGATTTCGAGTCCTTGAACAATAACGAACGAATGTAATAACACGCAACGTTATGACTGTAGCTCACGGGAAGTTCTACTAAACTTGAACAATGTTCTGATGACTCTGCAAGCCACACAGAATATTAAAAAACTCACGCCCTAAGAGCGACGGGGCAAGCTCCACCTTCCGTAACCGATGACAACTCACAAGACAAAGATGACCCCCGAGTGTAAACGAAATGTTTGAGGTGAAATATTTAAAAGATCAGCAGTTTAATTGTAAGACTTCGATTCACATTGAAATACTGTATGCTCCAAATTCGAATTAATTATTTTCTAATTATTTTACCAGACCACGGAACTTTTGGTTTTTGATATGCCACCTAATGTAACCGACGGACTTTGTGTCTAGGTTGAATGAAGCGCGCATCGCCATAACGAGGCAAAACTCACATTTAAAAAATAATCCAAATTCGATATTGTGTTGTCCGAGGCACTAAAATATTAAGGCATTCAATATTATGTATCTTAATAAAAATGTGAAATATTTTCCACTTTCGCTGTTACGCTTAATGGGAACACATACTCCAGTTTTTGTGTTTTTTAACATAGCAATATAAGCTACCGACTTGCAATGTCTGTCGCAGTGACATATCTGCGCATCAACAACCCTGGGTTTTCTGAATGGGAAGATGTTCATTCTTCTATTCCCACACATAATCGACCAAAGAATTTTTAGCCTGAATTCTTATTTCTGTTATTTTGTTATTAACTTGTTCATAAAGGTTAATACTGAAATCGCGACAGTCAGTTTTATTATCATAGTTATGATCATCATCGTCCTCGTCGATAGCCAACAATCACAACATCAGTGTCTGGGCAACGTTCGTCACAGAAACCCTGAAAAGTGAAGTGATGTGAAGGTTTGTACAGACATTCAAGACAGCACATAAAGTTTGCTCTCGCTGGACGTTCGACATCGGAAATTCCGAAATGAAATATTGGAAATCCCGACTTGTAGGTTACTGTGCTACAATTTCTGCCTTTTTGTGCTTTTAAGTTTGTATGCATTTTTTTTTTCTTCTTCCTTACGTGATGTTATTTATTGTGTTATGAAGAAAAGTTCATCGTAAAGGTCTGTGTTAGTAATGAAGACAGAGATGCTCAGAGCGAAAAGCGGCCTACATTCGTTCCCGAAAATAAGGGTAGGTCAGATAGTAATGCTCAGTAATGTGACCTCAAATTACAGTTCTGGGCTGCTATCAAATTGTCATGCCCGTTGCTGAAGTGACCCCTCAAAGACCACATAATTTGACTTAATTGTTTGTCAGATGACAGTGTGTATCCCTCATCAGTTGCCGCTAGTCGTAAAAATAGTAAACGATAAATGTAGGTCAATAGCAGATAATGCGGTAAGAAAGTGACGTGTTAGAGACTTCACAAATACTAGGTCTCAACTTTATAAACTGGGCTGACCGGTTCCCTTCCTCACTACCATTTGTCTTTCCTAACGCAAGAGCAGAGTCAAGTACATATTCCCAGTTGGGTAGAGTGGAGAATAATGCCACCTGGTTTCGAACCTCATAGCTTTGCCTCGATATGCAAACGCTCTAACCACTCTGTCACTCAACGCTCAGTAGTAGTTGTTGAAGTAATAATTATTCAGTAGTTGTGATTGTAGTTTGTAGTTCCCGGGGGTCTCGGGGAAGAAGACAGAATAGGAGAACTACTCCATCAGACATATTATAATAGGCCACTAATATGAGGGTCAGCCTGGGGTTGGCAACCTCATCATGTAGAACACATTGCTACAGAAACTATTGCAATTTTGAAGCCTGGTATCTTCACACTTCAGTTTATCCGGCTGTAAATTGGTACTAAACTCTGCTCTTGAGTAAGGAAAGGCCAATGCAACGAGTTAGGGAACTGGTGACCTTACGTCATAAAGCTAAGGCTAAGTGTAGTGAAGTCTCTATCGCGTAACTCTCCTGCGGTAGTATGTGTTAAGGGAAAAGCTTTACTTTTTTTTTAAATTTCATTAATGACTGACACTGTGCTTTGGAGAATGTATTTCTTAAATATGACAAACATGTGTATATAACTTTCTCTTTTCTGGCTAGTACTTTTATTTTCAATATCTGTCACCATGTTATAAATCATTAGAGTTCCTTTTTTCTGACGCTTGCCTATCAATATTGTTTCGTCGCTGCGTCATTTGGCACTCTCTTTTTGGTTTTTTTTTTTTATCCTCTAACCGAAACCAGACGTAAAGACAGTGAGAAAGATGGATGAGAAGTTAAAAACAACTACGTTTGAAAATCCGCAGTGAAGAAACAAAAGATCATGAGAATGAATGCGGGAATTTACATAACGATGGCAACTGAAGAAGCAAATGTCAAGAGGTGGACATATCCACTTATCTTGGCAACAACTTAGGCGAAGTTGACCGAATTGAAAGCGATGTCAAATAAGGATACTAACAGCAAAAGTGGCTTACATAGCTTTGGGAAATGTTTGAAAAACAGTAAAGTCCATCATAAAATTAAAATTTCGAATACAATTTGAAGGAGATCTGTTGGGTGGCTTTGAAAAAAGTTAGCTAAAGAAAACACTTTAATACAAATGTCATTTGTATCCTTTTTTCTGTTTTGTACCCGCAACAATATAAGCAGCAAATACTCTCAGCTCTATTCACGTTAAGAGAAGTCCACGCCTTACGCATTTTTCAATTTTTCGTTGTTGTCAGATTGATCGAATAACTTGTTCTCTGTGCTCCCGACGTTTTTTGTCTCTCTTCACTTTTTCAATTACATCTTCTTTTGTCCCACACGTCATCTTAGATATGTTTGCACGCCTTGTCTATATTGCTGTCTGCGTATTCCATCAAGGACATCTCTTCTTTTGTATGTCTGTCTGCGTGGCGTGTATTTTCAGCTTGTTCGTGTTTCCCAACCATTTCTTTTAATTTCCACCTCAGTTAACACTAGACGCCCTCACAATCAGTATAGTACAAGTTTTTTCGTAAGAATATATTTTTCGGAACTAAACTTGTTCATAGATTTGTATGAGAGCTGGAGCACTCGCTGCGTCAATTTTTTTTTAATGTCCATGGCAGAAGATGAGATTACCCGGCATGAAATAACACGCCAGTCACAGAATGATAGTTCGTTACACACAGTTTTTTCTCATCATCTTGTGCTTTGACAACCTTCAGAGAACTGTCAGTCACGTTCCTGAGAGTTCTGTGTGTCAAGGAAAATGAAACCTCTCTGAGAAGTGATTGCATATGCGTGTGTTTGTGAGAGTTTGCTCCCGTGTTTGAGGGCTTAATACATGTACACATATTTGTACATAAATGTATGGAGTTATACCAATAAGACTTGAAAATCTTATACGTTACAGGTTTTTTTTAGAAACATTTCAATTACCTTAAAGAAGGCAGTATCATGCAAGAAGTACGTTTTTGGGATTCAAGTACAAAACATGGGGTCCCTTCTCATCCAACATTATTTGCAAATATTGCTTATCAATTTTGGTACAACCGTTTCTCCAAAAATATTTAAAACGACGACACTATTTTTAAACGATATTTCATCAAAATTATAGATTATTCTAACACAATTTATCACGGGGATTTGAATATAGTCCAGCTATTCCAACGATCTCAAAGAAAGAAAGCGTTTACAGCCAACAATATCGGTACCGTACATGAATTCAGAAATCAAGGACAGCATACATCACGTGCGATTTTTTTCAAAGACTGTTCCCTGATAATAAGTGGTTTTAACAAAAACTTTCAAGTTTCATGATTTGTACATCGGGTGAGGGCTCATGCACACCAATTTTTACGCACTTTTTCTTTGTCGAGCGCTACTAATTTCGTGAAAGAATTAAAAAAAAAAAACCAAAGTATTTGTTTTATATAACACCCACGCCGAGCAAGTTGCACACCGTGCGTTGCGCACTTTTTTTTCTGGCACGAGTTACTATTTTGAGTGAGACCGACCGACGTAACATTCATCGGTAATTATGTTAGTTGGGACTATAATTGTCACCTTACCTTTTCATACTCCTCATGGAAGATGTCATCAAGGCATGTAAGGAGAGAACAAGAAAGTATTCAGTGGGGTACTGGAAGATGAGACAGGATTGTATTTCGGTGCTGGCATTTGCTGATGATGTTGCCCTGATTGTTAAATCAGAGGCATATCTCCAATCCAACCTGCAAGTCTGGAAGGAAGAGCTGGAGAAGAGAGGGATGGTCATAAGCAGCTCTAAAACAAAATCCATGGTGATAACACGAGAAGAAAGAAGACATCAGATTAAGCTGGGAGAATAGGTCCTGGAGCAGGTCGACCACTTTAAATACCTCGGAGCTATTATAGACCGAAAGGGAGGCATCAAAGAAGAGTTGGCCACTCGAAAAGCAGCAGCTGTGAGACTTTTTCAGGCCATAAGTCGAGGATTCCTCAGCAAGAGAGAGGTTGGTAAGAAAACGAAGATGGCTGTATACCGCTCCACCTATGTCCCAGTCTTGACATATGGATGCGAGTCATGGGCAATGACACCAACCCACAAAAGCCAGATCCAAACCTCAGAAATGAGATATCTGAGGAAGGTGGTTGAAGTAACAAGAAGAGACATGGTACGTAACCAGACGGTACGTCAAGGCCTTAAATCCCACCCCCCTGCAGACCCAAGTAGAACAGTCCCAACTAAGATGGTTTGGCCATGTCTGCAGAATGGGAGAAGATCGGCTACCACGACAAGCATGGGAAACAAAGAGCCAGGGATCCAGACCCCCAGGACGACCCAGAGACCGCTGGGAGGACAACATTAGACAATCTTTGAAGGACCGAGGACTAGAATGGAACCAGGCCAGGAGGAAGACAGCCGATAGGATAGTCTGGCGCTCTCTCTTCCAAACCTCTACACCTCACGGTAGAAGGGGAACGACTAAGTAAGGGACTATAATTAACAGGAATGCGCGTATAAATGTTTAAGTTTCACGCTTTTGTTAGAATAAAATCAACTGGTATTTTCCTAATGATCGGCCACCACGGTTAAGTATGTGAAATTAAGAGACTTCACTATACTAGGTCCAGCATCGAGAGGTATGGTGACCAGTTCCCTTCCTCGCTGCCTTTTCCTTCCCTAACTCAAGAGCAAAGTCATGTGCCCATTTACAGCTGGGTAAACTGAACCGTAATGATACTGTGAATCGAACCAGGCACCTTTGCCGAGAGAGACCAGCGCTCTAACCACTCTGTCAATCGGACGCTCCAGAACTAACGTAGCGATTTTTAATAGCGGGCAAACAGCCATGTTCTATATCACTTACGAGTTTAACAATATTTTCTTGATCGAGCCAGTTTTCTCTCACGGACCTGTACGTCGCATTGTCTCGATCAAGAAATCACAACAAAGCAAAATTAGAAATTAAAACAACAGAAAATCTGTGTACTGATGAACAATCGGATATTCACACCTAACATTATTTTTCACAAGCATTTGAATAAGTAAAATTGCCGTTAAGTATTGGTG
This sequence comes from Oreohelix idahoensis, assembly GCA_024509875.1. NCBI lineage: Eukaryota > Metazoa > Mollusca > Gastropoda > Stylommatophora > Oreohelicidae > Oreohelix > Oreohelix idahoensis. The sequence continues at coordinate 468,546 of JAMPIV010000379.1, forward strand.
CTTTTGAATTTAATTCCCGTCTTGTGACGGGCTTTTACACTAGTAATATTAATATAAACCTCTACACCTCACGGTAGAAGGGGAACGACTAAGTAAGTAAGTAATATTAATATAAGTCATCCACGAGGCAATATTATTATTAGCATATTTAATGGTAGACTTTGAGGATTTAGGTGACAAAACCTATTTTGTTCCGACACCATTTATGAAAGAAGCGAGTCTCCCGCTCAATTTTAGTGTGGGACGTCACATTTTACTCAAAATTTTAGATCCCACCCCTCCCTCTCACTGCTTAATGGCATATTAGACGACCCCATATGCCTAGTTATCACTACGGTAAGCATTTGCTCTAGTGTATCTCATTTATTTATCATTACGGTAAAAATGTGCTCTAGAGTGTCTCATTTAATTATCACTACGGTAAAAATGTGCTCTAGTGTGTCACATTTAGTTATCACTATGGTAAAAATGGAGCCGCGGTAGCATAGTGGTTAGTGCACTGGCTTCCTAGTGCAGTGGTCTATGGTTCGATCCCCAGATGAGGCGGAAAATTTTTAGTCCACAAACGGCTCCTGGGTTGACCCAGCCCCAAATGGGTACCAGAGCTACTCTGGGAAGGTTAAGGCGGCCGGCGTGATGCCGACCACATCACCCCTCGTGTGCCGACGGTCAAGAAAATATGGGCCTAACACCATATTCCCAATATGCCTCAATGGGCGTGTAACGGGTTCCTTTACCTTTACCTTTATGGTAAAAATGTACTCTAGTGTGTCACATTTAGTTATCACTACGGTAAAAATGTGCTCTAATGTGTTTCATTTAGTTATCACTATGGTCAAAATGTGCTCTAGTGTGTCACATTTAGTTATCATTACGGTAAAAATGTGCTCTATTGTATCGCATTTAGTTATCACTACGGTCAAAATGTGCTCTAGTGTGTCTTATTTTAAACCCAGCCGGCCCTCGGAATTTTTCAATGTGGCGCAAGGTCTCGTTTATTGGCGCCCCCTCATCCTTCCCGTAATATAGCGTTCTCTTCTTCTTCCTCGTCGTTCGCTCTCAAATAACCACATCTATCTCTCGTATAAAGCTGGGAGTCCCGTCCCAGGCCTCATTCATCACCATAAAGTTTCTCCCTCAACTGGATTGGACAAGGCCACACTGTCACCCTGCTCCTCTCATGGAGCCGACAGTTTTGGAGTACATGTTCTACTGTCTGTTTGTCCTCCTCTCATGGACACTCATCTGTCTGTCCTCCTCTCATGGACACTCATCTGTCTGTCCTCCTCTCATGGACACTCATCTGTCTGTTTGTCCTCCTCTCATGGACACTCATCTGTCTGTCCAATTTTCAGTTTGTTGGTCAGATGGTATCCAAGTCTGAAGGGGCTGTTTCTCAGTTTGAAAGGATCGATTTCATACTAATGAGTTTCTCTGTTCCACATATTATGGGCAACTTTGAAGCAGATGTTCGACAGTCCTTTAACAGTGCCACAGTTGCACTCATCGGTAGTTCCTATCTTTAGCTTGTTGAATAGATGGTATTCCAATCTGTTGTGGCCAGTGCAGAGTCTGAAGATTATCACTTCGCTCAGTTCTGTTGAGCTGGTAGTATGCATCATTTTGTGTGTGACTTGGATGCTCTACATCTCATTATTTTCTGTATCTGACTCTGATAAAACTCTATGCCTCCTAGACAGTTATGCTTGCATCAGGCTGGGGTAGCTTTCCACCTTCCTTTGCCAAATCTGTCTGCCTCTTCATTGGCGGTGACAACACTTTTAAATCGTTGACGTAGTTTGTGGAGCACTATTCTTAGGTCATCCAGGTCTGCATTATTTTGGCTTTTCAACGTTGCAATTACTGACAGTGCTTCGGTAAAGAAAGCAAATTGTCTCTCTGTGTTTTTCTGTGTCATTATAACCTCTGCTGCAGTCTTCTAGGCCTCTGCTCTGAAATTACTTGAGAATTGTCCTGTTGCCACTGACAGCTGTTGCGTGGGTAATGTTTCTCGATGTATTTTGTCGCTATGGATTTTCTCTCTATTGCTGTCGGGCTCTTCTTTCTTTCAATACCAGGAATGTTGAATCACCACTTTAATATCAGCAATTTCTTTTTTGAAATTTAGGCCCCCCCCCCCCCCCCCCCCCAACCTTTTCTCGAAGACATCATCGGTGTTGCCGCCCTGCCCGTACCGCAAAGAGCCGGCTGTGTTTGTAAGTGTCAGTGTTTCGTGAAGGTTAGTTTTTAGTTTAAAAACACGTTGATTTTTTGTCAGGTTTAGCTCTTTAGTTTGTTTGATGAATAACAATACCGCTCTTTAAAACTAAATGAACTTCTTTTTCCTCGTTCGTCCTGAAAAGGACGTTGGTTGCGTTGTGTCTGTTTACAGCGGAGCTGCGATATCTGCGCCTTTCGGCCGACACATCCGACTTCAGCACTGCATTTTTTTTTGGGACCGGGTTTGCCTTCCCTCTTCGATCCCTACTCTCTGAGCCAGACTGCAGTGATGCAGCCTGTTTCCAGGACCACCACGTCGAGGTGGAGTAGGGTCTTGGTCAGCTCTGGTTCGCTGACCCTGACGCAAGCAGTCAAGCTATGGGTCGCTGACTGCATTATCTATTGTTGCGTCTTTGGGTCCCAAAACTAAATGAACAATAAACGTTTTCTTTAAAAGATAAAATCAATCAAAATAAAATTCCCAGGGTGCACACTTTGATGAAGTATGCAGATTATTGTTCTGCCTGTTAGTTTTATCGTAACTGTCAGCTGTGTGGTGAGGCGTGCATAATCATCTACATTAAATAATGTTGATTCAATTAATGATATTGTTGATGATAGTGATGATAATAACTGAATTTGAAGAAAACAAAAGGTAGCTTGCAAAAATATGTAGGTAAAGGTACCATAGCAGATACGGCCGTAGGTGAGTGAAATGTTAGAGACTACACAATACTAGGTCCAGCTTTTTCATGAGGTGGGGCGACCGGTTCCTTTTCTCGCTGCCTTCCTCCATCCCTAACTCACGAGCAGAGTCAAGTATCCATTTCCAGCTGGGTAGACTGGAGCGTAACCACAATTGTTTAGTCCACAACAAATTAGTAGTTATTACTAAATTAATAAATACCATTCAAAATAGTACATATCAAAAACATAAAATAATAAATGACAACAATTACATATAAAATAAAATATAATAATGACTGAGTAGAATTATAAAATTAACTAAAAATAAAAATTGTGAATGAAAACAAAATTTTGAGAACGGAAGCAAAGTCCTGCTGATCTTTCATTACAGTTGTGAGTAATTCTTCGAGCTATAATTGTGAAACTAGGTTAGACTAAGGACAGTAAAAATAAACCCATTGATATTTATATCCGGTGCACGAAATGTCATTACCTTTATGCTATAGAGCATTGTAGTTTTTGCTTCATTATAACAGGATAAATGGTAATAGGGGTCAGAGAAACACTGACGTTAGTAGTACATTCGTAAAAATTGAAACAAATATACTTCGTCTCCGATTCAGATATAGCTGCAGCTAAATTTGCTGGCTGAACTTTGCGTCTTCCTTATTTTCACACTTTTTTATTTAAGATCAACATCATTTTCTATTTTTGCCACGTTTTAGATTTTCGACGTTCAATATCTTTCTGTTTCACTCATCACAGAAAGCTGCAACTTTGCACATCGATCAACAAAAAAAATATACAATTGTGAACTATATGAAGAATTACTGAATAATTATAACTGGTTATCCACTTATATTTCATCATCATCATTAGCATCATCATCATTAGCACCATCATCATTTTCCTTTGTGCTTCTGTCAAGCAGTCACATACCCTTACAACGATGGATTCTGTGGCTATTTGTTTTACGTGATGAGTTTGCCAGCCTCATGTACAACTTCACATAAGTCACCTTTTATAACATGCATCAGGGAGCAATAATCTGATGTTATTTTTGTCTCATCCAGAGGCCCTTTGGGAACTACGAGGGTCACTATTATTCTAGGCAACAAAACAGCGGCAGGCACACCTTGAGCTATAGGGATCTAATTTTGAAACACCCAGCTCTCTAAAGATATACCTTTGTAGCTGGTTGTCATCCTTGATCTGCAGTAGTGGTCAATTAATGGCCAAAAATTCGAGTAAAAGGATGAGTTTTCCGAAGGTAACAACCTTCGATCAAGATTACTCTTGGCAGTGAAGTAAATAGATTTCATACCCCTATTTTAGGGAGTCTCACAGGCATTTTAGGACGACAAGTACAACAACTGCGTTTACTAAGTTTGTTGTAAACTTTGTATTACCCGCTCACTTCTGTGAGAAAAGTAATTTGGTCACAATGCAACACTTGCCTCCTATATATATATACCTGTCACAAAAAGTAGGGGATATTGAATTTAAGAGTTATCCAAAGACAATATATTTCAAATTGGCTCATTTATTCCTTCGTACAAGTAAACTTGAGCATCATAACAAGACATTTGCGGTATAAGAAATGTTATGGCTTTACTCACATGATTTTAGTCGCACTGGCAACCAAGGCGGGGTAGGTACTTCATTTTCACAAAAATATTCCAATATTTCTAAAAACGTGTAGGCCCTCGTTTGCCGCTAAACATGTATTGCAACGACGTCTCATACTGCAAATAAGCCTTCTGATGTTGTCTTGAGGAATTCTCTTCCACTCCTGCTGAAGGGCCTGGGCTAACTGCTGAAGAGTCTATGGAGCGGCTGGACGTTGTTGGACGCGTCTATTCAGGAGGTCCCACAAATGTTCAATAGGAGACAGGTCGGGGGACATCCGCGGCCACGGTAACGTTCGGATATGCTGCATCTGAAAGTGATCTTGGACGACGCGAGCAGGTTGAGGACGTGCATTGTCATCCTGGAAGATGAAATCTGGTCCGTGCCGTTGAGCAAATGGCACAACGATAGGCTCGATGATGTAGTCACGGTAGTAGAGCCCTGTGATATTGACCTAGCATATGTGAAGGTCGGTCCTGTCATTCATACAGATGCCTGCCCACACCATTACACTGCCACCTCCATAACGGTTGTGTGCAACAGTTGCAGGAGGCTGGTAACGTTCACCTCACCGTCGCCAGACACGTATTCGACAATCATGAAAATCCAAAACGAAACGGGACTCATCAGAAAACATCACTGATGCCCACTGTTGATTATTCCACCGATGATGACGTTGGCACCAATCCATTCTTGCTCGCCTGTGTTGTGGTGACATGGGCAAAGCTACAAACGGTCTGCGTGAGGCCAGTTGCACTTGGTGCAAACGGTTTCGTACTGTCTGAGTTTAGACCCGTATCCCAGTGGTCTGTTGAAGGTGTTGCTGAAGTTGAGTAGCATTTAGAGTCCGAGTTCTGAGGGCCTGAGTAACAAGAAGTTGATCTTGGCGGTGTGTAGTGACTCTTGGGCGGCCAGTCCGAGGCAGATCTGCCACTGTGCGGAAATTTTGATACCTGTTCCACAGTCTGCTGACAACTGACTGTGAAACATTGAGGTTCTGAGCAGCATCCACTTGCTGACTTCCGGTTTGCAACATGCCTATGCCTATCCATCTTTGCTGTTCTGTCAAACGTTCCATGACGAAGAAAAGAAATTTTATCTGTTGCGGAGTCTTTTTATACCTGTCCATGGTGAGTAGTGTTAATCAAACCCGAGATACACGCATTTTTGTGAAAAAGAATAATGTGTGAACTTTACAGATTGGCCCCACCTCTGTTCTTGGGATTGGCTTACTCATCACGAGTCACCAGGTCAACATGATATTGCACGTGAGAGTGGAGAAGAGCGTGCTCGATATGTCCGTACAATCATTAAAATACGAAATCCACTCTTTTGTAAAATAATACATACCATCTTAAAATATCCCCTACTTTTTGTGACTAATATATATATATATATATATATATATCCCATGGTGTCGTCCCTCGGAGCCTGGGGCTATCTTTGCTACTGATTCCTTGTGAGAAAACCCGCACAAAACAGTCACCAGCTCTTGTAGTGATGGTTTATGTGGCAAGTTATAGTGCATGATGATACACAACTTTAATCAGTAAGCATTTTATTCCTGTAAAATGCACATATAAAATAAAAATAATTTACATGTTACACCTCAAGCCTTCACAATGAATATATTATTATATACAGACTTTGATTCACAGAATAATCATAGCACGTCCTGCTCCTGTTTAAGATGCAGTCTTTCCCAAGCAAGCTAAGGTTACTTGTCAAAGTGCACTCCTCACTTTTAACACTTGAGGAAGATTTCCTCGGACTTGTGGCTCTAAGTATTATAAAATAAGTTTTATATTTTTAATTTTACAAGTTACTTCTAATATCTGGCCCATTCTATAAAGGAATCCGTATTATAAACTCCTATCCTAGCGTCTGGTCTCTTTGACGAAGATGGAAATGCATTGGGGAATCTTTAGAACACTCAGGGTTTCAAAGTTAGAATTCCGTTCACGCAAAACTCAGCCTCGCGAGTTTTTTTTTTTGGGTGGAACCCAATCACAATTTAGTTTAGTATACTTTATAATTTTAAGCCAACCACATAGTAAGGCATCTTACTGAGTAAAATGTCCACCCACATATCTTTTGTAATGTAGAACGGGTCGTTCGTCTACGGGGAAGGGTAGCATTACTAATTATTGTCATTGTCATATATGATAAATGTAACTATTTGTTACCTTCACCGGAGCATTTATAAAATCTTCCCTGCTCCTCTTTTTCAAGGTTGTTACGATAATAGACCTTGCTGGAACTGATTATATTCTATCTCCCTGTGCCTGCGTACGTCAATCGTGTTGTAATGAAGATAAACTTAAGGATAGGCGATGTGTGCACGTATGCCTGGAAAATTAGACACGTTTATCTTTTATATGACCATCTTACCGGAAACAAGTACTTAATCCGATTGTAGTGTTCCGACAACTTACTGGCGATAACATTGCTTCCAGATTATAGTCTGAGTTTATTTAACAAACATACCAGACTTGGCGGAACAGTCACAGGCTTATCTATCACTTGCCTGCGTTTTGAATAAACACTCGGCTGGCGAACAAAAAGGTATCAATATGGTTTGGATCTTTATGATCCCCGCCTTTGCTTAAGCGGTGCCTGAGCAAATTCAGGAAGATAAATATGACATGAGCGGTCAAGCGTTAAACGTGGGATTGCACCTTGACTGAGAGATAATGACCAGTGAATACTGACATAGAGTAGTGTAGAAAGAAATATTAGACGAACGAATAGGGCAATTTCGTCACAACCTTGATAAAATCATGTCTGTTTTTACGTTTCAACGTATTTCGAATAATGGAGCCTATACGTAAGTTTTATCTCTGCCGGACAATCTGCTTCCTTCAATTGTATCGAAAGTAGGATGGAAAATGGTAAATAAATTATGTTTTACCGAATGTTAACTTCACTTCAAAGACAAGATCGCTTTTTGTATTTGATTTAGTTTGCAAATGAAGTAAATTTTTGTAATTTAGCTTGAGGGGTTTTTTGTTAGCAATGCAGAAAAAAAAATTACCTTTAATCCTGATAATACCGTAATTTAAATATCGGCGGAGGTGGCTAAACTCAAATGTCTGTAACTTCAAAATCCTTTTTTTCCCACCTCCGCCACGTAAAGATCTACCAATTTATCCTCTGGAATCAAGCGGTACTTCGCGATGATCAATGACCGAACCCTGCAATAGAATTCATGAAACATTTATTTTCTATTTGTTAATGTGCTTGGTAGCAATAAACAAAAGTGGATCCCTGAGAAAGTTTGGTTTTTTACCATTACTTGTTAAACTATTTAGCAGCCCCCTTGAACTGATTATGGGAATGCGCCCCTGAGCTGATAGTCCGAATGCTCCCATGAGGTGATAGTCCTCAGCTGTTTCTTTGCTCGGTGTTCCCGTCGGCGTGTTCTTTTCTCTTCTGCTTTTTGTGAGAGCTTCTCTTCGCCCAATCTAAGGTGGCGTTGTACGGATCATCGCCGCTTGGTGCGATGGCACCTGTCACGGATTGCCTCCCCTGCTTTGCAGTAGTGGTCCAACAGTGGCCAAAACTCAAGAGTATCTGTTAAGGTCAAAGGGGAGTAATCCTGAAAATGCTTGTTGGATAGATTAGTTTTTGGGTTACGACGCTTGAATGCGATTGAGCTTATGAATTATTTTAAAATCTCTTCTCGTATGTTCGAGAACAGATCGTACACTGTGATGCCTACAGTTGCTTAAGGGATCCATTGGATAGCGCTGAGATGATTGAATTTATTTGAGGTCATTTATATTACTATTATTAGCACTGTGATCCCTACAGTTGCTTAAGGGATCCATTGGATAGTGCTGACATGATTGAACATATTTGAGGCCATTTATATTACAATTGTCGGCGTCTGTATCCTAATGGACATGAACGCAATTTCATAATCCAGAAATACCAGGTTCGAAACTAGCTGCAGGCGGTTTGGTAGCAGATCGCTTTGTGTGGATTTTTAACAATGGCATAAGCGCCGAACCGTTCAGAAAGCAATGGCAAACTACTAAATGAAAAAATTGCCTAGAAAAATCACAAACAGCCAATAAAAGCTGGGGTTGATTGCCACGTCCTGTAAAGGATAAGCAACTAACTAACTATATTACTATTATGAGCACTGTGATGCCTACAGTTGCTTAAGGGATCCATTGGATAGCGCTGAGATGATTGAACATATTTAGGTCATTTATATTACTACTATTAGCACTGTGATGCCTACAGTTGCTTAAGGGATAAATTGGATAGCGCTGAGATGATTGAAGATATTCGAGGCCATTATATATTATTATCCGATGTTCCACGTTTTGCTGTTGACGGTGTATTGTTTGTCAAATGATTGTGTTGTACCATAATAAACTGTTATTAATGTCACCAGTCGTTTATAACCATCCATGACTCCTATGTACGTACCTGTGGTGTGAGTGGCTGTATCAACACACCTAACTTCAACATTCCAAACACGGTAACAGAACAGCAGCACTCATTTTTATAATTAGCCCTGTGTGGGCGTATGGAAATAACTGAATCAACTATGTTTGTTTAGTTTTAAAATAACATGTAACAAATTTAATAATCATTTAGTATTAACAGTTTAAAATAAATAAAATGCTGGTGACTTTTATATTGGAATCAAATTTTCTCTTAACAGAGAATTAGGGTGGGGATATAGTCAGAAAATTATTATGTCCTTTTTGCTGGTGCCTTTTCATAAGCACTTAACTTTTATAAGAGCGTCCTGCAGCTGTGGTTTTCGTCACTTCTTGGTGATGAGTGTACTTCTCTCACACGAGTGGCGTAGTAACTTCAGTACTTCGAACCGTCTGATAGCTTGTAACTATGAACTTATGGAAAAATAAGAAAACAAATGCTTCCGCTAAGTACATTTTTGGACTGCGAATTAACAGGCGCATTCTCTCTGTCCACCAACTAATGTTAATCTCTCAGAAGAATTAAATTACCGAGTACACAGTGTAGCTCATGGAAGATGAATAAAATTCACCATATTCCTCTGGGTATTAACTGGAAAAATGTGTCTGGACAGCGCAAATAATGAGTTGCTTGAGTTACAATTAACAAAGTGCATATATCTCACAAAATATTATACACTTGAGGCACATGTGATGTAATCATCAGTCATCACTACCCCATTAGGAGACTGGGGTCACCTCTGCTATCGGTTTTCCGCACAACTAGCTAGAAGAAATCACCAGCGCGTGCTGTAGTGGATTATGAATATACTAGTTTCATATGTTGAAGTTGCCAGCCTCATATATAACCACTTAGCAAGAAAACATGTCAAATTACATTTGTAAAATAAAGGTTTACACTTATCCCAAAGTTTTGGGAATATAAAATCTCCTCGCGCAGGTTAGAATTGTGACGGATAGGATGAAAATTGAAGTCCCTGAATTTATGAATGATAATGGTAGTTAGCCACGCCTACAGCCTATCTCTAGAGCTATGAGCATCAGCTAATTCCTCGTTCTTTTCTGCTACCCCCTCAAGAAAGCGTTGCCAAGAGGAGACGTAAGCGGTCAGTATCAAAAGACTGTGGTGGTCCCAGAAGAACGAAGCAGTTTTTCACACCTACGGTTTACACGTTTAAATTTCTGCCGGACCGAGAGATACAGGGGGAAGTCGAACGAAGGAGAGACGGGGAAAGTCTAGCGGCGAAACAGAAAAGTTCCCTGATTTCAAATAAGGTGTGAATCTTCGCATGTCGCTGTTACGTTTCATTTCATTAACTATATATTGGCATCGCCGAAAATGCAGTTTATCATTCGTTGCCCAGAGATTTAAAGGAGTACTAGCTTATAGTAGAATCTAACTAGATTTCTTTTGGATATTCTTCTATATTGGAGTCTAATTCATTCTGTGCTACGGTAAAATATATTAGTCTTGAGTGATTGAGTCGTTTAATTCCTTCATTTATTCCACTGGATTTTTGTGTTAATTTAAACCTATTAATTAAACCCATCACAAAGTTTTCTAGTCGCAAATTAAATAATATAACTGTCCGCTATTTCCCGAGAAATAGATGTGCAACATAATTTTTAAACGCTAGGCGAGCGAAATTGTTTAATAACCATAATTCTATTTCATCATGCGTAAATTTTAAGTAATTAACTGTTCATAGCTAGTGTTTAAAAAAAAAACGATACATTAGCTAGTCACTCGTGTAGTCTTTAAATATAAATAATTTAATACCGGAGTGATTTTACAGATCTTACCGATTACCGCGGGTGTTAGAAATAATTTTAGTAGTATTACCGGTTTTATATATTCTCTTTATACAGGTGATCAGACCTTGCGACCCAACGGTTTTAATATATAGAGAGTCATGTTCAGATGGCTTATGGCATCCCAGTATTGTTCCAAACATAATAACATTGACTATACCAAAATCTGACTTCCGGAGACCTTCTAAATCCAGTAGAGCAGTTAAATAACCAGAACGGTCAATTGTTCACTTGTATTAAAAATTTAACTGGAACGGGACAATGCCAGATATATTATATTAAATCATATAAAGTTCCCTGGCCTGATGAGGCAGAACTGACAGCACGAAATCTATTTAATCAAAACCCATATGACAGTAAAAACAGTGTTCCTAACACCAACTATACCGAGAACAGTTTCAGCTATTCATTCAGAGAACAGCCGGGTGGTAACATTCTGCTGTTGGAGATATTTCCCAGTCATTACGACAGAATCCTAGAAAAAACTAACTTATTCCCAATTAAATACCTGCAGTCTGACGGAAAATCCTTGCCAGGAAAAATTATAATCAACACACCATTTCAGCGAACTCTCCGAGCAACATTAGCAGTGGCTATACGGAGATTTCTGGGGCTGGACTGGACAAAATAACAGGACATCTAATTGTCTTTGTTTAAGAACTGTGTGCGATTTAATTCTATGGACGTATGCAGCCGACTGAGGGGTAAGTCTGAATGGATGTGAGCGCTCACTGCATGAATGTAGAGCGTGAAAACTGAACGAAAGAATTTAGTTTCCTTAAGTTTACTACTAATATAACCCCTTCATTTTTTTATCTATTCTCTAACTAAGTCTGAAGGCCCACGGGAAAGTTAAATTAAGGACATATCCTATATATATATATATAACCGTCCCGTCTACCCCACTCCCATTTGTCAATCAATTGTTTGATCTGTTGGGTAAACACACCTCGGGTGGGATCATTTTCCTAGTTTTTTCATGTCCCAGAGGGAAGGTCTATGAGAAGATATATATTGTTTATTTATTTTCCCTTTATGTAACCATAATTTCACCTGATGACATGATAACGATGTATTAACTGTTGTAACCAAATTTTCTTCTACATATATAATAAACCTACTATATATCCTTAAATCTATTAGTTTTGGTCAAACAACCTCCCCTGCCCATTATATGTGCCCATAGTCACCTGTTCGTTTCTACGTATGTACGTATTTATGTCACAAAATTGTTTGTGTGTGCGTACGAGAGGATAGTGCATTAGAATCAGTATCTAGTGGAATAATACTTCTTCATTGAAGTGTGTCGTGCTATATAGGTGAGTTGAGCAATCACTCAACCCAAGACAGTATTTTTCTTACACTCTGTATTCCTCGTAAACAGGACTATTTCTCACACCTTTCTTTCACATAGCTTTCACTATCTCACTTCTGTTCATCGGGACCATAAAATAAAGCCTATATAAAACTCACGACAATAATGTGTAGCTCGCCGGGATTTTTTGCCGCGACAATAAAGTGTTGCTCGCTGGAATTTTGAGCCAGGTCTAGTAATTGACCAGTGTCTATTACGGTATCTTATCTGATTTTCAGTTAGATAGAGTGTGTGGTGTGATTGTCTTGTGAGATAAGGAAATAAAAAATAAAAAAATTCATCCCCCTAGACAAACGATCTTAGACAGGGTGTTTTGACCAAACAAAATTTTAGGTTGTTTTTTTCCACAGCATTATAAAATCATTTACAACTTGTTTATAATAACATCTGTCAAATATATGGTATATGATAAGATTTTGTGCAAAACCGTTGGATCGCGTGACTGGATAAACAGTCACTAAAGGTTTGAAGTTAGCAGAGTTGAGCCAAGCAAAGGACGGCTATTCTGATTTTTTAAGTCTTGTTAATAACGTTCCTTCTCTAACTGACTTCGGCGGGCAAGCTTTGTGGTGTAGATTTAATTTTTAAGGAAAAAAATTTTTTCTCCTTAAAATTTAAAAATAAATAAATATAATAATTTTGTTTATATATTTTTGTCTCTACCGATAGTAATAGTAGATTTTTTTCTAGTTGTTTCACCTACCATTTATTGTGGCATAGTCGCCTGCATTAAGAGTCTTAATTGACAGATAATAGCAGCGATAGGTTAGCAAATTAATAACGGTAGGGGGTATCTCAGGTAACTTATATTTTGTTTTTTTTCTCGGAAGCGGCTTAGAGTTTTTTCCCTTCTTTTCTTCTTCTTATTCTCTCGTCGTAGTAGCATCCAGTTCTTTGTCATGGCCGAGAGAGTTAAGCTTAGATCCATGTTGAGAGCTGAGGCTAAGGAAACAGGACTGCAAGGAGATGAAGCGACCGCGTTTGTAAACAAAGAACTTGACAGATAGGACGCGGAGGAGAAGGAAGCGGAAGAGAGAGCAGAGAGGAAAGAAGCACAAGATAAAGCAGAGAGGAAGGAAGCACAAGCGAGAGCAGAAGCTAGGTCGAAAGAAGCTGAAGATCGTCAATTAGAACAGAAGAACATTGAGGCGGAAATGGAAGCCCGCAGGGCAAATGAGAGAGAGAGGTTGAGACAGCATGAATTGGCACTTAAGACTTTAGAAGTCCAAAGTCGGGGTGCTTCTACTTCCAATAATGGAGAGCCGTCTTCACCCCAGTCCCAGTTAATTGATCTCTCCAGTAGCCAATCTTCCCAACTAGCAGCGATGTCTTTTCCCTTAGAGTCTTTCCCTAGCCCTAACGAGAAAATTGAAACCTTCCTAAAGAAATTCGAGAAAATGGCGAATCTGTATGGGTTAGAGAGTTCCCGGTGATGCCGAAAACTTTCTCAGGCACTAAAAGGTAATGCTTATGATGTTTACGTCAAGCTGGGAAGCAGCCAAGATGACTACGACATGTTAAAGAAGCCCTTGCTAGAGCGTTTTGAGATGACCGCTCGCAAATTTCTGCAAATGTTCAGAAACAGCCGAAAGGAGAGCACGGAGACATTTCCACAGTTCTCTTCACGTTTGACGGGCTATTTGACAAAGTGCCTGGAATTATCAGAATTACCTCTTACATATGAGGGAATTCTTGAACTTGTTCTTGTGGAACAGATAAAATCAACTTTGTCAAACGAAACCCGTAGATTTCTGGCTGAGCAGGGCGTAGTCAAGCTTGAGAACATCCTCAGTAAGGCGGAACGCTATGCAAATGCAATGGCCGAACTTCCTAGCACAAAACGCAAACCAACAGATGAGCCATCTCGAAAACAAAATATAGAACAGTCATCCTATTCTTCTAATTCCTCCCAGCACTATAACCCACGAGAAACGAATACCCAGAGACCTCCCCAAGAAAAATCGAAATTCTACAAAACCCGATATCCCACCAACAACAACAATCATGATCAACCTACAAGGCCTACATGGCAGCGCGGCCACCAAGGTCAAGGCAAGGGAAAGACCCCTACAGCAGGGACGTCTGATTAGGGCAAGCACACCGGGCCGAATCGCATCGGATGCTTGCATACAGCCTCGCATGGAAGAGTCAATGTCAGTGATTCTCAACCTGAGGGCGAGAGACCCTCAACGCGAGGAACTGTAATTTTGAACGGTACCTCAACTACTTGTCTTTTTGACACTGGATTATCTTTTGACTGTATTGTCGCCAGGCACCTAGTCAAACCCGGTTAGAAGACAGAGGACACCGTCAAACTATGTGGAGTTTTTAAAAGTGACGCACCCAGGACGCTTCCTATCGCATTGATAGAAATACACTCTGATTTTGTCAGAGGTGTTATTAAAGCGGCCATAATGGATGATCCTATCTACCCAGTTATCCTGGGATGTAGATATGTGTTTGTTGGGAGACCAAAAGAGCCAATTGTGGCAGTGGTAACCACAAGAGGGCAAACCAAGAAGGAGAGGGAGCCAGCGCCAAATTTGTTGCCGAATGAACTGAAAGAGGCGCAACAAAAAGGCACTACTCTGGAGCCCTGCTTTAGAAAACTGCCCATGGCTAAGGACCTCAGACACCACGGAGACATCTTTTCGAAGGATGGCGTATTGTATCGTAGAACGGGCGACCCTGATACAGGGAATAACCAGCTTCTAGTACCGACGCAGTACAGAAGCCAGATCTTGGAAATGGGGCACTCTCTTCCCTTTAGTGGACATATGGGACAAAACGCCACTATTCAGCGAATAAAAACTCACTATTGGTGGCCGGGAATGAACTCTGAGATTATCAGGTACGTGAAATCCTGCGCCCAGTGCCAACGTGTGGCACCCAAGCAACGGACACCCTTTGTTCCCATGGGTGATGCGCCAGTAGTGGGGACACCATTTCAACAGGTTGTAATCGACATTTTAGGACCCTTAGAAAGGACTAAAAGAAGGCACAGGTTTATCCTGACCTTAGTCGACACTTGCACTTTGTGGGCCGAAGCTATAACGCTAACATGCACGAGTTCCAAGCATGTCGCAGAAGCCCTCGTGTAGATATTTTCACAGTTGGGTTTCCCTCAAAACGTTTTGACGGACAACAAATCCCTATACCGTAGCCTGTTGATGGAAGAGATCGTTAAGATCTTGAGGAACCAGCACATCTACACAAGCCCTTATAATCTGGCCGGAAGTGGGTTAGTAGAACGTGTTAACGGAAGCTTCACCATGATGTTACGTAAGCTGGCTCAAGAGAAACCTGAGGAGTGGGACCTTTATATATCTGCAGCTTTATTCGCCTACAGAGAAGTTCCCCAGGCATCTACAGGTTTTCCGCCAGCTACGCTTTTATTCGGCAGACCTATTAAGGGCCACTAGAAGCCTTACTTCGGTCCCTGACAGACCGAAAGGCTGACGAGACAGTCATCTCAGCAAGCAAATATGTATCTGAGCTCAAGGAAAGGTTACAGCTAGGATGGGATCTAGCTACAACTAACCTTAAGAAAGAACGCGCAAAACGCTCAAAGATATAATAAAGCTGCAAAAGAGAGAGAACTCCAACCAGGGGAGAAAGTTTTGTTGTTACTTCCAACCGGAAACTACAAACTTCGCATCGGATGACAAGGGCCGTTTACCGTCCTTAAAAAGATCTCACGCACTAATTACAAGATCTCCATTAAAGGAAAGGAGAAGGTCTTTCACGTAAATCTGATTAAGAAATACTTGAAAAGACCAGTGCCGTCCTCCGAGCATCTCCTGGATGTCCCCATAGCAACGGAAGACGAGGAAGATGACGAGAGTTGCATGGAGTATCCACTGCAACAAACAGAATCCTTTAAAGATGTCAAATTCGGCGACAATCTCTCGGAAGCACAACAGACAGAAACCAGGGCGCTGCTGAAACAGTACGCTGCAGTCTTAACGGATGTACCTGGTCGAACAAATCTCATAGAATTTGATATGAAACAAACAAACGAGACCCATGCTCGAACCAGAGTTTACTCCATTCCGTACGCTAAAGCTGATGCACTACGCGGAGAAATAGACAAGCTACGTCACGCAGAAATTATCAGTGAGTCTACATCTCCTTACAGTTCGAGTGTAGTACTGTTGCAGAAGCCCAATAAGGAAGTTCGGCTGTGTATATATTACCGATTACTAAACGCTATAACGGAATTCCAGCCCGAACCCCTACAGACTGTTTCTGAGTTGTTCACTAAGCTTAACAAGGCAAGAATTTTTTCCAAGATTGACCTGAGTAAAGGTTATTACCAAATACCAGTCAAGGAGGAAGTTAAACCTTTGTTAGCTTTCAGCACTAGTGAAGGACATTACACATTTAATGTGATGCCGTTCGGACTGCACAACGCACCAGGAGTGTTCACCAGGATGATGAGGAAGCTTTTAGAACCTTTGCAAAGTCCCCATATCCATAATTTCTTGGATGACATACTAATTGCATCGGAAACCTATGATGAACATATTGCTACGGTTGCTATGCTCCTCAGGAGACTACAGGAAACTGGTCTCACAGCCAGAACTAGAAAATGTCTCATCGGGTTTGAAAAGCTAGACTTCCTAGGGCATACTATTTCTCAAGGCTGCATGTGGCCTGTTAGGAAGAATGTTGAGAAAATAGTTGCAGCTAAAAGGCCCCGAACTAAGAAAGACACCCGTTCTTTCCTATCACTGTGCGCTTATTATCAGAAATATATCCGAAATTTCAACGGGTTAACGGCACCCCTGACTGACCTTACAAAAAAAGGACGACCTGATAGGGTTATTTGGGATTCGAAGTGTGAAGAAGCTTACAGCACTTTAAAAGGACAGTTGTCCGGATACCCCATTTTGAGGCTACCTGACCTCAAGAAACCTTTCATTTTGCGGGTCGACGCTTCGGATCAAGGCATCGGGTCAACCCTGCTTCAAGTAGATGACACCGATCCTAATCTGTTATTCCCAGTTGCGTATGGCAGTCGTAAACTGAATACGGCTGAAAGTAACTACTCCACAGTTGAAAGAGAATGTCTGGCACTAATTCATGCGATAAGACGTCATCATGAATTTCTTTACGGTACATCTTTTACGGTGCAAACAGACCACGCTCCCTTAGCTTTTCTTGGCGCAAATAAGGAATTTAACGCAAGGATCATGCGTTGGGCCTTGCTATTAAGCGTATACTCCTTCAAAGTGGAATATATTCCGGGTAAACAGAATGTCGGGGCTGATTTCATGAGTCGAAATTGGATCACGGAGGAAGAGGATGAAATCGAAGATACCAATCATCCAAAAGCTACCGATCAGGGCAGCTTCATTGTCATAAACGAAACATGAAAAATGGTTTCATGTCTAAAAGTGGGGACGATTGTGACGGATAGGATGAAAATTGAAATCCCTGAATTGATGAATGATAATGGTAGTACCCTCGAATAGCATCAGTACCCCTGCATATTGTTGTAATGTTATCGTCAACGTGGAATCCTACCACGCATGCAAATTAGTATGCACATTTCCACGTGGATTTTCACCACGTGCGCAAATTAATATGTAAACAGTTATCATGCGAGGATCCAGGAGTTTCGTTTTGTCTTAGGTTTAGTTAGCCACGCCTACAGCCTATCTCTAGAGCTATGAGCATCAGCTAATTCCTCGTTCTTTTCTGCCACTCTTTCAAGAAAGCGTTGCCAAGAGGAGACGTAAGCGGTCAGTATCAAAAGACTGTTGTGGTCCCAGAAGAACGAAGCAGTTTTTCACACCTACGGTTTACACGTTTAAATTTCTGCCGGACCGAGAGATACAAGGGGAAATCGAACGAAGGAGAGACGGGGAAAGTCTAGCAGCGAAACAGAAAAGTTCCCTGATTTCAAATAAGGTGTGAATCTTCGCATGTCGCTGTTACGTTTCATTTCATTAACTATATATTGGCATCGCCGAAAATGCAGCTTATCATTCGTTGCCCAGAGATTTGAAGGAGTACTAGCTTATAGTAAAATTTAACTAGATTTCTTTTGGATTTTCTTCTATATTGGAGTCTAATTCATTCTGTGCTACGGTAAAATATATTAGTTTTGAGTGACTGAGTCCTTTAGTTCCTTCATTTATTCCACTGGATTTTTGTGTTAATTTAAACCTATTAAATAAACCCATCGCAAAGTTTTCCAGTCGCAAATTAAATAATATAACTATCCGTTATTTCCCGAGAAATAGATGTGCAACATAATTTTTAAACGCTAGGCGAGCGAAATTGTTTAATAACCATAATTCTATTTCATCATGCGTAAATTTTAAGTAATTAACTGTTCATAGCTAGTGTTAAAAAAACAAACGATACATTAGCTAGTCACTCGTGTAGTCTTTAAATATAAATAATTTAATACCGGAGTGATTTTACAGATCTTACCGATTACCGCGGGTGTTAGAAATAATTTTAGTAGTATTACCGGTTTTATATATTCTCTTTATACAGGTGATCAGACCTTGCGACCCAACGGTTTTAATATATAGAGAGTCATGTTCAGATGGCTCATGGCATCCCAGTATTGTTCCAAACATAATAATATTGACTATACCAAAATCTGACTGTCGGAGACCCTTATAAGTCCACCTTCTAAACTCAGTAGAGCGGTTAAATAACCAGAACGGTCAATTGTTCACTTGTGTTAAAATATTAACTGGAACGGGACAATGCCAGATATATTATATTAAATCATATAAAGTTCCCTGGCCTGATGAGGCAGAACTGACAGCACGAAATCTATTTAATCAAAACCCATATGACAGTAAAAACAGTGTTCCTAACACCAACTATACCGAGAACAGTTTCAGCTATTCATTCAGAGAACAGCCGGGTGGTAACATTCTGCTGTTGGAGATATTTCCCAGTCATTACGACAGAATCCTAGAAAAAACTAACTTATTCCCAATTAAATACCTGCAGTCTGACGGACAATCCTTGCCAGGAAAAATTATAATCAACACACCATTTCAGCGAACTCTCCGAGCGATATTAGCAGTGGCTATACGGAGTTTTCTGGGGCTGGACTGGACAAAATAACAGGACATCTAATAGTCTTTGTTTAAGAACTGTGTGCGATTTAATTCTATGGACGTATGCAGCCGACTGAGGGGTAAGTCTGAATGGATGTGAGCGCTCACTGCATGAATGTAGAGCGTAGAAACTGAACAAAAGAATTTAGTTTCCTTAAGTTTACTACTAATATAACCCCTTCATTTTTTATCTATTCTCTCACTAAGTCTGAAGGCCCACGGGAAAGTTAAATTAAGGACATATCCTATATATATACCCGTCCCGTCTACCCCACTTCCGTTTGTCAATCAATTGTTTGATCTGTTGGGTAAACACACCTCGGGTGGGATCATTTTCCTAGTTTTTTCATGTCCCAGAGGGAAGGTCTATGAGAAGATATATATTGTTTATTTATTTTCCCTTTTTGTAACCAAAATTTCACCTGATGACATGATAACGATGTATTAACTATTGTAACCAAATTTTCTTCTACATATATAATAAACCTACTATATATCCTTAAAGCATGACATAATAGCAGTCATGGGTGATTTTAACGCCAAAGTAGGTGACAACAACGATGGAGTACAAAGATATCTCGGTACTCATGGCATAGGCTGTATGAATCAAAATGGCGAAAGACTTCTAGAACTTTGTGAAATATCAAACCTCGTTGTGGCAGACACCATCTTTCCACATAAGAATATCCACAAGATAACATGGAATTCACCTGATGGCAGAACTAAGAACCAGATAGATCACTTCTGCATAAGCGCTAAATTTCGCTCATCAGTTCAAGACGTCAGAGCATACAGAGGTGCAGAGATCGGAAGCGATCATAACCTCTGCATAGCTAAACTGAGAATTAAACTGAAGAAGTTATACCAACAGAATAAAAATAGAAGAATAGATGTACACAGACTGCAATCAAATGATATAAAGGAGGAATATAATGTCAAAATGAACAACTATTTCGATGCTTTAGGCAAAATTGACAACGATATCACCACCAAGACAATCGATACTAAATGGGAACAACTGAGAACAGCAATGACAGAAGCAGCAGTAGCGACCACCGGATACCTAGTACAAAAAAAGAAAAAATGGATGAGAGAAGATACTTGGGATAAAATACAAGAAAGGAAAACAGCAAAACTTAAACTACTAGCGGCAAGTACACATAATGCAGTTGAATCTTGCAAACTATCTTATAACTTGTTAAATAAAGAAGTGAAGACAAAAACTCGAAGAGATAAAAGACATTTCATCAATGAACTGGCCGTAGAAGCTGAAAATGCTGCAAGAACTGGTAATAGTAGGTGCCTTTATCAAATTACAAAACAACTATGTCACCAGCCTACTGCTATGGAAACACCTGTTAAAGGTAAATTAGGGAATTCAATACCAACAGAAAAAGAACAAATGAAGAGATGGGCTGAGCACTTCATGGAGGTGCTAAACAGACCACCACCAACAGTAACACCTGATTTTAACAATGAAACACTCACAACCACCTTGCCAATAACTTGCGATGAATTCACGCTGGACGAGATCAAACAAGCCGTTAAAAGATTAAAAAATTTTAAAGCTGCTGGAGTTGACGAAATTTCAGGGGAAATGATTAAAGCAGTTAATGACAACAACCTCTTGAGAATTTTAGATATTATAAATGAAGTATGGAGAGAAGAACAACCACCACAACAATGGAAAGACAGTATTATTTAAAGTTACCGAAGAAAGGTGATCTATCAGACTGTAATAACTGGCGTGGTATATCTGTATTATCAGTACCTGGAAAATTATTATGTTGCATGATGTTAGAAAGACTTAAATTGCATGCTGACGAAAAGATCAGAGAAGAACAAGCGGGTTTCAGGCCGAAACGATCATGTATTGATCAAATATTCACACTAAGAACAATTATAGAAGAATCAGTGGAAAGGCAATCGCCACTTATTATCACCTTCGTCGATTTTCAAAAAGCCTTTGATATTCTACACCGCCCATCATTGTGGAAGATACTTACAATCTATGGTTTTCCAACAAAATATGTGAATATAATCAAAGCGCTATATGACAATGCAAGATGTTGTGTTAGAACAAATAAAGGGAATACAGAATGGTTTACAGTAGAAACAGGGGTTAAACAAGGCTGTATTATGTCACCACTACTTTTTGGAATAGCTATTGATTGGGTTATGAGAAACTATACCCACAATGAACAATTGGGTATAAAATGGACAAATGGAAAATTCCTGGGGGACCTGGATTTCGCAGATGATGTAGCATTCTTAAGTTCAACACCAAGACAATCCCAAGAAGCAATAAATAATTTGTGTCATCTCTCGGTTAAAATAGGTCTCCAAATAAATGCCTCTAAAACTAAAGCTATGAACTTTTCTAACGAGACCTTTGATATCATCTTGAACGGGGAAAAACTACAGAAAGTTGAAAGTTTCAATTATTTAGGCAGTAAAATGACTCAGGATGGTGACACAACAAGAGAAATCCATACTAGAATTGCTATGGCAGCTAGCGCCTTCAATAGATTATCTAACATTTGGAAATTACGATCATTGAATATACATACCAAGCTTCGTCTGTTTAATTCAAATGTTATCTCAGTGTTAACATACGGCTGTGAGAGTTGGAAAATAACAAAATCATTGGAGAACAAGCTGAATACATTCGAGAACAAATGTCTTAGAAAACTCATGAACATCAGTTGGATAGAATTCAAGACTAATCGACAAATAAGAGAAGACTCTAGGCAGAAATATGTCTCCGACTATATAAGGAAAAGACGATGGTCATATATCGGTCATGTCCTACGAATGCAAAACAACAGAATACCACTACAGGCGCTCACTTGGGTTCCTGAGGGTAAGAGGAAAAAAGGAAGACCAAAAGAAACACTCAGAAGAACAATAATAAGAGAAGGAAGAACGTTGGGCCTAAATAATGTGCAAGAGCTAAGAGGAGTGGCGTCACAACGAACAACCTGGAGAGCACTGGTTTCTGCCTTATGCGCCGTGTTTGGTGCTTAAAGAATTTATTATTATTATTATATCCTTAAATCTATTAGTTTTGGTTAAACAACCTCCCCTGCCCATTATATGTGCCCATAGTCACCTGTTCGTTTCTACGTATGTACGTATTTATGTCACAAAATTGTTTGTGTGTGCGTACGAGAGGATAGTGTATTAGAATCAGTATCTAGTGGAATAATACTTCTTCATTGAAGTGTGTCGTGCTATATAAGTGAGTTGAGCAATCACTCAACCCAGGACAGTATTTTTCTTACACTCTGTATTCCTCGTAAACAGGACTATTTCTCACACCTTTCTCTCACATAGCTTTCACTATCTCACCCCTGTTCAATCGGGACCATAAAATAAAGCCTATATAAAACTCACGACAAGAATGGACACGTGCAATTTAGGTTATATGCTCTCGGACCACTTGGTCTGGAAGTTTTGAATACCTTCTATGACGGGTGAATATGCGAAACACTTGGTCTGGGAAAGTTTCTCTTATGACGGGTGATCCAATTCCTAGGTTTCCAGTCTTCGTATTTAAAGTCCTGGTCCCTTAAGTTTTTCAGTCCTTGTATTTATAAAGGAGGGCTTACTTTTTATGATTTTAAGTTTACCAAATACTTCGATCTGTCACTTATAGTACAGGAATTCTAAGTTCGATGTCTCCCTGGCTTCTGGGAGTCGCTGATATGACGTGCGTTGCAGTCTCTCTGTTCTGTGTCTCTGATTTCACTACATTATATGTGCAGTTCTCAGTTCACATCACAGATGGTGCTTTCGTCGGATGTTCCAATAGGATCCATAGTTTATTCCGGCTTCTTACTTTAATCCAATTGTAAGCTCTTTAGCACTGGGCTGGGGTGTCCAATTTCAAAACATCCCCCACGTGTTTTAAAATATTACATTTAATATTCCAACGCGTGACCTCTTTCAAATCATGCGGTAGTATTTCCGCCGGCATCTTTTTGCAACTCACACAAACAAATCTGTGCTCTATCCTAGCTAATGACTTCCGCCAAGATGTCTACCCAGACAGATTATCTGTAACAATCACCAGGGATTGTCCCACAAAAAACGATAAACTCATCTACCTTCTCTGTAATCTGCCAGACATACAGACACCGACGTCGGCAACCCAGACAGACAATTATGGGTTCTTTTCATGTCGATCGGCGAGACCGTGTTGTCATAGCTTTTCACCTGGAGTCAAATGTTGGACCGACCCGTTTCAAAAGATGGTCAGACTGAGAGAATAGATAAGCGTATGACCGGTATAATTACCTGGTATTATTGCATTTACCTTGCGGAACGTAAACAATTCTACGTTTAAAGCAGATACGTCCGTAGGGGAGTAGAGTGTTAGAGACTTCACCCTACTAGATCCAGCATAGAGCAAAATAATGAATGAAAAGGCATGATTTATGCCAAATAAAAGCGATTGGTGAGAAAAATGAAGACACAGAAATGATACTGCCTTAGGGCTGAAGGTGTGAGAGATCACACAAAAGAGCATGTTCAGACGTTCTGTGACACACCTTCATCCTCCCAGGCTGCTGGATTTATGTCCGATGCCTGCATGTCCCTCTTGCACACGTCGTTAAAGCTCAGCTGCGGTCGCCCGACTGTTCTTTTGCCATCTGCCAGTTGCCGGTAGAAAATGTCTTTGAGGATGCGACCAGCGTCCATGCGGTGGACATGGCCAAACCAGCGTAGTCTGCGCTGTCTAAGCAGTGTATACAGGATTTGAAGGCCAGCACCTTACACCACCTCGACATTTGTCACTTTGTCCTCCCGCGAAATACCAATGATGTGGCGTAGACTCCGTTGATGGAAGGTATTTAGTCTTCTTTCTTGCTTAGCATAGGTTGTCCATGTCTCGCTGCCATATAGAAGCGTGCTGGTGATGGATGAATTATATACCGTAGCTTTGGTCTTCATTGTGAGTTTAAAATGTCCCCAAACACGCGTGTTAAACTATACGAACGAGCGAACCTTGTATTTTCAAAGGGTCGAACATTGCGCCAGATAACTATGCTGAGTCTGTTCACATATTAAAACTGAGTCAGTTCTCTCTTAAACAATGAGAACATATGAAAGGATCAGAAGAAAACACAAAGAGATCCAAGACTGAATCCTGCCGAGGCCATATAATGTAGCAAGAATTATCACCATTATAACCCTGATCATTATTACTATCCAACTCAATGTGGAGCACAGGCCATCAAAAAATTATCTTTCTGTCTTGTGCTATGTTTTAAAGGTCTTTCCTTGTCTCCTTTGTCCCTCTTCAGCCTGTCTTCGGGGTCCTTTCTCCGTGCATTTTAAAGTCTCCTGTCAAAGAAGAATCCAGCCTTTCCCAGGAGGGGGGGAAGGGGGGGGGCTCCACCTATGTCCCCTATGGATGCGAGTCGTGGGCAATGACTACAACCCACAAAAGCCAGATCCAAACCTCAGAAAGAGGTATCTGAGGAAATGTCTGGTAGATATACTTATTATTCTTGGCTCTCCTTTTGGACTCCGATAGCACAATGGCAGCAGTAACATGAAGCTCACCGAGGGATAGGCAGGAAGAAGACAGCCGATTGAATCTCTATTACCTCTGCTCACGGTAGAAGGGGAATGACTAAGTAAGTAAGTACTGCTGATGAAGATTTTGTTGTGGATGCACTAAACTGTTTTGTTATTCTTTACAAAGGTTCAGATGGGCCAAGTTTACTTTTTGGTAACGCGATACATTTGTTTATTGATTAATTTTGAATTAAATCTACATGTAAGGAGTAATGTTGAATGGAAAAAGGGAAATGATTACAACTCTAAAGTCGAAATAAAAACTCGCACAGAAAATCAAAAGCCTATCTATCTATGTCTACAGGGAAAAACACTCATTTTTCTCGAAACATGTGAGGTGTGTCTTAACCCTATTTTCTTCTCAATGTGTGTGTGTGTGCGTGCGTGCGTGCGTGCGTGCGTGCGTGCGTGCGTGCGTGCGTGCGTGTGTGTGTGTGTGTGTGTGTGTGTGTGTGTGTGTGTTTGTGTGTATCGTGAGCCTGTGTCTGTGCCCGCATACGCGAAGTTTGAAAAAAAAAAATTTTAAACATTGTAACTACGAGCTTGCCAGAAATAACATTTTTAAAACCAGACAAGAAATTTTAAGACATGACTCAAATTAATTCACACATTTATGTAAATAAAAAAGAAAACAACAACAAACCACATCACTATCAAATTAACAAAACAATTTTCAGTGCAATGATTGGTTCAGGAATTAAATGTTTATTTCAGATTTTAGCTGCAGTAAAACATTCACCAATTAAATTGTTCTAAAACCAAAATAAAAGATTAACGGGAGTTAATGACTATAGTGCGTTTCAAAAAGGTCGGTCGACGATTGACTTCAAATATCTCCATATTCCTTGCACTGGTAAACATGATTTTTTGCATGTGGTCTTATATTTTCAATGTCCCAAAGTTTTTATAAAATTCAATGTTGCAGGTTGTGTTCTTTTCTTGCAACGGCTAATTCCTTTAAATTTTTTTTAACGAAGTAATTATTTTGTCCTGAAAGAAAATAATTTACCGTAAATGAAGGAAGTTGCATATTTTCGGCATAGGCGTCTATACAATTCGAATGTTAGAAGGGTTTGTTAACTGATTACTACGTGAGGTCCTTTTTTATTTCTTCGAAATATTTGAGAGAAAAATAACACCTATTCGTTGTAAATGTTACTTTTTATACTAAAACGTGAATGGATGCATGAAGAGGTGAAAATACTGTGTATGTTAAAAATAGTAGTGAAATCGCGAAGATAAAAAGGAAATGAATTGGTTTACGTCAGTGTTTCTCAACCCTGATAGTAGCAACGCCCCCTTTTGACAACTAATATTTTTAAAAGCGCCCCCCCCCCCCCCCTGCTATTTATCGTGTATACACACACACACACACATAATCATGTATTCCACCATACTTTTAAAAAAGCAATGCAGTTAATGAGTTATCTTTTCTTATAATAGAAAGAGAGAAAGAACATTTATAAAAGCGTATTTATATTAAATATGTGTTTAAGTACGGAATTATATATACCACAAGTTCGTTATTTGGCAGGCACACGTGGGACACGTGATGGTGTGGGGAATGTTTTTGGAGGGAGTCGTGCTGTGGAAGTGGACAGAGTAGGAAAGAGGCTGTGATGTGTTCACGGTCTAATCAATGTTTGACGGGAATGTGTTTCTAGAAGAAAATATGTGTCGAGAGTGGAGAGGGAAGGTTAGCTTGGGTGTGTCGAGAGGATAACGAATGTTTCGAGTGTTGAAGGGAAGTAAATATCCGCCTACTGTCTCCTGACAATGGTAACATCCCAGGTACTAAAATTTTGTGTTTAGAATCCCTGAAACACTCCATGGGACGCAGGGCAAATAAAAACTATCGTGTTACAAGCTATGCTAAGGGGAATATCTTTTGTAATAGTTTCATATTGATTCTTGTAAAAATGTACACATCGCCCTCCTGAATGGAAGTAGCGACCCCCAATCGTTGCGACCCATCAAAACGCCCCCAGATATCTTGAAAACGCCCCCCAGGGGGCGGTACCGCCCCCGTTGAGAAACACTGGTTTACATATACACATAGATGGAGGAGAAAACATATAAAACATATAAGGTATTTACACACTTATTCTGAGTCAGACGAGTCTAACATATTGATGACTATTCTTGGCTGAACGAACGACAGTCCATCTTTTTTCCAATAGTCATTTTCCTCTTTTAAGACATGGTCTTGATTTCTTAACAAGGGACAGTAATTCAGGTTTCAGAAACACCTCGTTAAATGGAATGTCTTCTTTTCTGAGCCAAATCTTTATAGCATCTTTTGTACTCGAAGATGTCGGGATTTTGTCTTCTTCTGCCACAGCGTTGTGGTATGATGCGTTGTCCATTATCAGACAGGATGGTCTGTCTAGGGACGGAAGAAGAGTATTTTCAATCCACTCTCTAAATATGTTACCGTTCATCACGGTATGATAGTCCCGGTTGTCCGTATAATTGGAAGTGAAAATAAGTTCAGCATTTTTTACTAGCCCATTATGTCTGCTGCCAGCATGTGCCATTATCAGACGTTGTCCTTTTCCACTGGGTACACATCTTTTAATCGTTCCATCTGATAACTGCCATTCCTTTTCACTTGTGTGGTGAGCATTGACCCAAGTTTCATCCACATACACAATATCATTGTTGCGTGCATATTTTGACGCACATATTACAAAAATCGATATGGCTATTTAATATGGAAAAGATATAGACATTCATTCATTTGTGTATGAAAATGCTGTCTATAGTAAAGCTAGATAACTCATGATTGATTTACACTTTTGATCATAGGAGTAATCGTTCTTGATATTGATTCGGCGCATGGATATGACACCCATGTCCGTACTTATTTGTTAGGGCCAGAAAATATATTAATTTGCTTATTATGTTTATGGCCTGAATTCATATGTATTACATATTATTAGTACAAGTAGAATCAGTCCTATATTGTATATTTTTGATGGGTAGGCAGGACTATATTCTTGTTATGCCGCTCTAGCGGAAGTAGGAGTTGTCTTGACTAGTCGTGATGAGTTCCGAGGTACCGTTTACAATGGCGGTTACGCATTTTCCAGGGCTGGTAGATTCTTCAGTAAAAATGATTTACGAAGTGGTTTTTCTTCTGTAGGAGATTGTGTCTCTACTAGAGCTTGTGTTAGAGACTCTCCTAATGTACGGTACCATGTATGATTCGGACTTTAGGTAATTCCAGACCCTATTTTCGATGATCTCATGTCGGTTAGACCTAGCTGGAATTTTGTGCTTCGCAACGCTAGGGTCACGTTTGTATCGACAAAGATGACGGGCTTCCATACAACAATTATGTCTACGTGAAGTAACTGGATTACTGTAGAACTGTATGGAGAAACTTTAGGAAATCATTCATATGTATTTCGAATTAACTTTGGCTTATATATATACCCTCCTGTGAGCGAGTGAACGACAACTCAGGAAGGCGGCCATGTTACATTCCTGTCATCGTATTTTTGAATCACTGTCCAAAGAACGGGGCATGTATCTTACTATTCGGACAGTGGCAAGGAGATCTCAATTTTGATAGAAACCCCTTCCATGGTTTCATAATATGATATAAACTGTGAACATAAAGCAACTTTAGTTACTTACCGATCCGCCTTCACTGACGCGCTTAGTCAGATAGGGGATGCGGCCATTATGTATCATGACATTGGAAGCTATTGATGTACTACCCATTATTTATGAATGTGTCATGACTTGGGATCTACTATGTATGCCTGCAAATTGATGTGTCAACCTGTACCCATGATTTACTCGTTATGTCCCAGTGTGTGCGTCTAAATAAACTGTGTAAACAAAGATTCCAGCAGTCTGCATTGGTGCCTTGTAGACACAAGTGAATGAGTGTTTAGATTGGTCAGAACACGAACAGTACACCATTCGCGTTAATCACACTCTACACTTCTACTCCATATATACACCATCCTGCGTCGGTTGAATTGACCAAGTTTAGGGCCTGCTTCCCCTGGAGCCTTAGAGGGAAACTACTGCTTACAGCTGCCTTTGCCTTCCCTAACTCAGGACTAGGGTGAGTTACCCATTTACAGCTGGGTAGACTGGAGCATGCCTGATCTCAACAACTCTGTACACTACAATGGACATATACAGTAGTGGCACCACAAACAACATGTTACAGTGATTGATAGTGGAGCTTTACAGAAGAAAGAGAATACACCACACTTCTTTACAGACTAGCACTCTACAGTGTGAGAGAACTTTACAGTGGTGAGCCAGATTCCTGGGTCCAGCCTACGCAGTTTTGTTGTGTTGAGAATCACATTTTACAGTTGCAAGAACATTTGTTTGACCACATCAACACCAGTAGGACAGCTATACAATCAATGTCAGCTTGACCTGTTCTGACAAGTGTAGCAATATCTGGGTCAGCACTTGTTGACATTTGGCACAGTACAGTCAGGATTCTAAACTAGTGATTGTTTATCCTGCTGAAATAGAAGAGCAATGTTGAACTTAAAGTGCAAATTTCATCGTTGGATCTTCTTATGTGCTCAAAAAAATTGAACAGTGTAAC
Source organism: Oreohelix idahoensis (assembly GCA_024509875.1). Classification (NCBI taxonomy): domain Eukaryota; kingdom Metazoa; phylum Mollusca; class Gastropoda; order Stylommatophora; family Oreohelicidae; genus Oreohelix; species Oreohelix idahoensis. Next base: position 497,988 of record JAMPIV010000379.1, read on the forward strand.
AGTTAGAAAGCAAATCTATTACTCAATAAAGTGGTAGTCTAATTTGTTAAAACTGAGCATACAGTACAATACATTACAACTGCAACACATTTATGACTTATATGTATTTATGTTTATATATTATTTGTTATATGTGTGATTGTTATGTGTTTGCGGGCCTGGATGGGAGGTGACTAGAACAGGAAATACCAAGTGATATTGGTCTTGTTCTGGCGTTCTATAGGGAGCAATTTCTTAATTGAAATTTGCATGCAACATAGTTTATACACTGTGGCGTTATTTGTCTTGTTATCTTATTGCAGTTATCATCACAGATTCTGTGATCATTTTTTTCATTTCTCCTATTTAATTTAATTTGATCTCTGCAAATGTTTTCAGATTGTCTTTTCTTGTTTGTCCTTTGTAATGTCTTTAGTTGACATATGACATAGGAGGTATAGTTGAATACACTTATATTATAGTACAGATCAGTACTTTATGATTATTATTGTTATAAAACAAAGTATACAAGACCTTTGTAAGGCTTGTCTCCCAAAGTGATTGGTATAGGAAATATTATTTTCCACAGGTACTCAAGTGATCATTGATTACATTAAGGTATACAAGACCTTTATAAGGCTTGTCTCCCACAGTATTTGAGATATACAGTTATTGTTTTCCACAGGTACTCAAGTTATCATTGGTTATATGATAAACAAAATAACCATACAGGTTTTTTCACTAAGACTAAGTCTATGATATAGACTTGTCTCCCATTAAAGTGAAATAAGGTAATTTATTTACTTTTTCAGGTTTCTGATTTAAGAAGACAAGATGTCTACATTAGATTACTTTATTGCACAAGGAAAATCTCTTGATAAGACTGGAAAAGAGTTAGAAGAATGGGCAACTGCTCAATTTGCTATTGTATTAAAATCAGAAGAGAAAAAACAAAAAGATGAGAATAAATGGAAAGCAGAAATTGAACAAAAGAAGATAGATGCTGAGAATTTCAGATTGCAGATGCAAGCTGAGGAAAGAAAAGCTGCTGCTGAGGAGAGAAAAGCTGCGGCTGAGGAGAGAAAACTTCAAATAGAAGAAAAAAAAAAAAATTAGAAGCTGCTGCTGCTGCTGAAGACAGAAAAGCTGCTGCTGCTGCTGAAGAGAGAAAAGCTCTGGCTGAAGAAAAAAGATTAGAAAAAGAAGCTGATGCTGCTGCTGATCTAAAGAAATTGCAGATGCAAGTGGAGGAAAGGAGATTTGATGCAGAACAGAAGAAATTAGAAGCTGCTGCTGCAGCTGAACAGAAGAAATTAGAAGCTGCTGCTGCAGCTGAACAGAAGAAATTAGAAGCTGCTGCAGAACAGAGAAGATTAGATAGAGAAGCTGAAGAGAGAAAAGCAATAAGAGAACATGAATTTGAGTTAGAGAAATTAAAATTGACAAGTATGAGTAATGTTAATCAGGCATCTAGTGGTAATGGTAAACCCTTTGTGTACAAGGTCAAGGTACCAGCGTTCAACCCTGCCAGTGATGACATAACATTTTGGCTTTCTAGATTTGAACGGGCTTGTCGAGCTCATAATGTTGACAAATCACAGTATGTGAATCAGTTGTCTGAAAATCTAAAAGGGGAGTCTCTGAGTAAGTTATATTTCGTTGAAGAGGCCGACAAGGATAATTATGATGCTATTAGGGCATCTCTGATAAAGAAATATCAGCTGCCTGAGGAAGGTTATCGTCTTTTGTTTAAAACAATGAGACCGGAAGTAGGTGTAGAATTCTCAGAATTCATCTCAAAAGCACAAATTACACTTTCACGATGGATTGAATTATTTAAAACCGAGAAAACATTTGATGGTCTTACGGATTTATTGTTAAGAGACAAGGTCATGTCTTCGGTAAATAAATCATTCCTAGAGTTCTTACATGAGCGTAAACCTAGTACATTAAAGCAAATGGAAGAATATTGTGACCAGTATGCCACAGCACACCCTGACATGATTCTTAGTAACTCTAATATTAAAGAGAGTATGCCAGTTGCTTCGGCAACAGAATATAATCAGAATTACTCACACAAATTCCAAGGAGCTAAAAATAAATTTGATAAAAAGGTTAATTGGAATAAGTATCAAAACCAAGATAACCACTCAAATCAGGGTTCTTCTTCGAAGAACTGGAATCGGGCTGATAGTCCTCGACACGCGAGGGGTACCCATAATTTTAGACATTCTCGAAAGGGGAGTAGCTATAGGAACTACCCAAGTGCTTCATGGAGAGAAAAGAACCAATATTACAGGGATACTCAGTATAATGAGCGTGATGATTATGATCATGAATATTATGATTCAAACCCAAATAGGGGTTATAACAGAGGAAATAATAATTATAGAGACAATTATAACCGAGGTAGATCACAACACAAAAGACATGGTAAATCTTATTACCAGGCTAACTCTGCACAACAGGAGTTCCACGACGCCGGTAATCAGAATAATGATAAAAAAGACTCCAATAGTGTAGCAAATTCCGCTTTCGATTTTGCTAGAGCATCTGAGTGTTCGCAATGCAAAACATTATTCGATCCAACCACAGTTTCTACTTTAAGCTGCGGTCACCCGCTTCCCGCTCTCCCTGCGTCAATCGCGCATAATGGAAGGGGTGCTCTTGTTTTCAATAGAGGCCTAATAGATGGTACTCCGGTATCAATTCTTTTCGATTCGGGGTGCACTACCATCGGAGTGAGGCAATCACTCGTAAATCCTTCTCGAGCTACAGGCGATGTAGTCAAATGTGTAACATTTGGTGGCACATTGGAGAAGTACTCCACTGCCATTATCAATATTGCTACGCCTTTCTTTACAGGAGAGGTGCAAGCATGTCTCTTGCCGAATCCGATCGCTGATCTTATCATCGGTCGCATTCATGGAGTGAAAGAATGCACTCCACAGCAAATTTCTAATTGGGAAAATGTTAATATGCAATCTGCTAATGCAGTAATCACTAGGGCTCAAGCTCTTAATATGCCACAATCTTCACATTCTGAAGATAATGATGCGCAGATCCAAGATGATCCCTTGGAGATTTCCCATGATTCCTTTATAAAACAGCAGGAAGATGATCCTACTCTAAAGAAATTCTTTACTCTGGCAACAAAAGGTGATCCGAATAAGGATACAAATCGTAAATCTTGGATTACGATGAAGAATGGCGTACTTGTACGTATGGTACAAGACTCCGCTAAGTCCATTCATGCTCAAATCCTTGTGCCTAAAAATATGAGAGTTAAAATCTTACAGCACGCTCATGATTCGCAGTGTGCTGGACATATGGGTTTTTCCCGTACTAAAGCTAGAGTTCTTCAATCTTTCTTTTGGCCTGCTGTGAATAAGGACATACGAATCTATTGTCGATCTTGTAAAGTATGTCAAGAGATTAAATCCAGAGGTCCACGCCATGATGCACCTATTCAGGCTGCAGACATTCCCATTCGACCATTTCAAAAAATGGCGATAGACATCATTGGTCCATTTAAGATAAAGTCTGCTAGAGGACACCAATTTATTTTGACGTGTGTTGATATGTGCACACGTTGGCCGGAGGCTGTTCCTCTAAAGAGCATAACTACTGCTGATGTCGCAGATGCTCTTTGGTTAATATTTTCTCGTCTGGGGTTTCCAGCAGAAATATTATCCGACCATGGTACCCAACTCATATCGGATACCATGTCTCAAGTAATGTCGACTCTTAAGATAGAGAGATCGCTGAGTAGTATTTATCATCCTATGTCCAATGGGATGGTGGAACGTCTGAATAGAACTCTGAAAAACCTACTAGGTAAGATAACAGAAGATCATCCTCAGGATTGGGATAGGGTTTTACCCGCGGCTCTCTTTGCATATAGAGAGGTCGCCAACGAACATACAGGATTTTCTCCCTTTGAACTTGTCTTTGGCGCGAAACCGCGAGGTCCTATGTCCTTACTTCATGATCTTATAACTGCTGATAATATTGTCGATGACACAAAATCCTCTTATGAATATGTCATCGCACTTAGACACAAGATTATTGAAGCATGCAAATTGGCAACTGCTTCTTCTGAATTTGCGAAACAGAAGGCAAGGGAATTTGCCAATAAAAAGAGATGCTTGCGACAACTTTGTCCAGGTGACAAAGCATTCGTCTTGCTACCTTGTAGGGAAAATAGACTTCTTATTTCTTGGAAAGGTCCGTACGATATAATATCAAAAGTTTCCGATGTTGACTATATCGTCGATATTGACGGGAAGCGTAAAACCTTCCACATCAACATGCTCACGGAATTCCATGAACGTCCGAATTATTTACAACCTGTTTTCCAGGTAACGGACGATTTTCCAGTCCAACATGGACAGTACTCATCTCTGTCAGTAATACAGGATGAGGAAACGAGTTTCTCGGATGTAAATCTACCTTTTCCAATGATTCCTCTTCACTCTAATGAATCATGGAAAGATGTTGCAATTTCTCCCGAATTATCTCCAGGAGAGCAGAAACAAGTTTCTACTATGTTAGAACAATTTCAGGATGTCCTTACTGACATTCCTGGTCAAACTGATGTCATTCAACATGACATTATTCTTACTGACCATAGTCCTATAAGAGTCAGACCGTATCCTATCCCGATACATTTTCAAGCACAGGTAGAGAAAGAGTTGGATGAGATGATAGAGTTAAAAATTATTGAACCATCCACATCAGCATATTCTTCGCCGATGGTTATTGTACGAAAAAAAGACAATAACATACGTCTTTGCGTGGATTATCGCAAATTGAACCAAGTGACGAAATTTGATGCTGAACCTATGCCTTTACTAGAAGAGCTACTTACGAGACTATCGAATTCTCATTTCTTTACTAAACTCGATTTGTCTAAGGGATATTGGCAAGTTCCATTATCCGAACACGCCAAACCGTTTACTGCTTTTTCGACGCCTAGGGGTCTATTCCAATGGAATTTCATGCCTTTCGGTCTTATGAACGCCCCTGCAACATTCGTACGCATGATGCGTCGAATCCTATCTCATCGCTCAGATGTCATTGCGTATCTTGATGACATCTGTCTTTTCAGTGATACTTGGAACGATCACTATAATGGGATAAATGAACTATTGTCTATCTTACGCGAGCATAACCTGACAGCGAAACCATCGAAAGCATGTATTGGTTTTAGCGAAATATCTTTCTTAGGACACCGTGTTGGTCATGGGTTCCTAAAAACAGAAGACCATAATACAAGTAAGATACTTAACATTTCTATTCCTAAGACTAAAAAGCAAGTGCGAAGTCTCTTAGGTCTAATACAATTTTATGGACGATTCATTCCGAATCTGTCCTCCATTATGTCACCTCTTTCTTCCTTGCTAAAGAAAGGGTCTCCTAATGTAGTCCATTGGACTCAAGAATGTCAATCCTCTTTGGATAAGGTTAAAACTATGTTTTCTACTTCACCTATCCTAGTATTGCCTTCTAAGGATAAGACATTTATTCTTCGTAGTGACGCTTCATCCACCGGGATTGGAGCAGCACTAATGCAAGAGTACTCTGGAACTCTGCATCCTGTGATGTATATTTCTCGTAAATTAAATGCCGCAGAGAAGAATTACTCGGTCCTAGACCGTGAATTATTGGCTATGGTTTGGTCAATCCTTAAACTGCAAAGATTTCTTCTTGGCGCGCATTTCATCGTGGAAACTGACCAGAAAGCTCTTACGGCTATTCAGAGTAAAAATCTGAAGATGAAATTTATGTATAAACTAATGTAGAAATTGTGTCATTGCTAATATTGTAGTATGCGTTGGTGACACCTCTCTGGAAATATTTATACTTAGAGAAGTACTTTCTCTAAGGTCATAAAACTTATGCTTATCATCTGCGCATTGTTATTGGTGCGTTGTGAGCCTATTGTATGTTGCTCCTAGATGTATTTCAAAAAAAATGTACCATTTTTTTCCCGAGGGGTGTGGTAATCTGTTGCGTGCATATTTTGACGCACATATTACAAAAATCGATATGGCTATTTAATATGGAAAAGATATAGACATTCATTCATTTGTGTATGAAAATGCTGTCTATAGTAAAGCTAGATAACTCATGATTGATTTACACTTTTGATCATAGGAGTAATCGTTTTTGATATTGATTCGGCGCATGGATATGACACCCATGTCCGTACTTATTTGTTAGGGCCAGAAAATATATTAATTTGCTTATTATGTTTATGGCCTGAATTCATATGTATTACATATTATTAGTACAAGTAGAATCAGTCCTATATTGTATATTTTTAATGGGTAGGCAGGACTATATTCTTGTTATGCCGCTCTAGCGGAAGTAGGAGTTGTCTTGACTAGTCGTGATGAGTTCCGAGGTACCGTTTACAATGGCGGTTACGCATTTTCCAGGGCTGGTAGATTCTTCAGTAAAAATGATTTACGAAGTGGTTTTTCTTCTGTAGGAGATTGTGTTTCTACTAGAGCTTGTGTTAGAGACTCTCCTAATGTACGGTACCATGTATGATTCGGACTCCAGGTAATTCCAGACCCTATTTTCGATGATCTCATGTCGGTTAGACGTAGCTGGAATTTTGTGCTTCGCAACGCTAGGGTCACGTTTGTATCGACAAAGATGACGGGCTTCCATACAACAATTATGTCTACGTGAAGTAACTGGATTACTGTAGAACTGTATGGAGAAACTTTAGGAAATCATTCATATGTATTTCGAATTAACTTTGGCTTATATATATATACCCTCCTGTGAGCGAGTGAACGACAACTCAGGAAGGCGGCCATGTTACATTCCTGTCATCGTATTTTTGAATCACTGTCCAAAGAACGGGGCATATATCTTACTATTCGGACAGTGGCAAGGAGATCTCAATTTTGATAGAAACCCCTTCCATGGTTTCATAATATGATATAAACTGTGAACATAAAGCAACTTTAGTTACTTACCGATCCGCCTTCACTGACGCGCTTAGTCAGATAGGGGATGCAGCCATTATGTATCATGACATTGGAAGCTATTGATGTACTACCCATTATTTATGAATGTGTCATGACTTGGGATCTACTATGTATGCCTGCAAATTGATGTGTCAACCTGTACCCATGATTTACTCGTTATGTCCCAGTGTGTGCGTCTAAATAAACTGTGTAAACAAAGATTCCAGCAGTCTGCATTGGTGCCTTGTAGACACAAGTGAATGAGTGTTTAGATTGGTCAGAACACGAACAGTACACCATTCGCGTTAATCACACTCTACACTTCTACTCCATATATACACCATCCTGCGTCGGTTGAATTGACCAAGTTTAGGGCCTGCTTCCCCTGGAGCCTTAGAGGGAAACTACTGCTTACAGCTGCCTTTGCCTTCCCTAACTCAGGACTAGGGTGAGTTACCCATTTACAGCTGGGTAGACTGGAGCATGCCTGATCTCAACAACTCTGTACACTACAATGGACATATACAGTAGTGGCACCACAAACAACATGTTACAGTGATTGATAGTGGAGCTTTACAGAAGAAAGAGAATACACCACACTTCTTTACAGACTGACACTCTACAGTGGTTTACAACTTTACAATCATACTCTTGATTACGCATTTCCCGTACTTCACGTAAATATTTACTTCTCATAGATACTAAGTGCGGCTTCTCGCAGATGACGTTTCTTCCACTAGCGTACTTCCTAAACGTAAAGCCAATGCTTCTAACAGTTCTCCATAATGTTGATTTCGACACATCAATGTCATTGTGTGTTCTCAGCCGAATTTTCAGTTTTCTTAATGTCACAGTTTCTTTGGAATTGAACATTCTACAAATCTCTCTTCTAATCACATCCCTGTCAAAACTATCTACTACTTCCTTTCTTCCTTGCGTCCTGGTATTGATTGAACTGAAAATTCCATTAGCTTTGAGTAATTGATGAAATGAGCGTTTACTTAAATCCATATCTTGAATAGTTCTCTTTTCGGGATTTGAGAGACTCCGATACAGTTTACCACGCTTAGCTTCTCTGCAGAAATATTTATACATCTTCACTGCCATTGTATGCAGTGTGAGGAACTTGACTTTCATACCCATTGTATTACAGACCTAGAATACCGCGAGATACGCCTATGCACTGAAATACACAATCAGTAGAACGGTAACTGAACACACCGGAAGGATCAATTGCAACAATTACTATCAAGTGGTTGCAGAGATATTGAATGTTAAACAGCGGCAAACATTGTGAAACGCACTAAGACGGGGTCGCGGAGTTCAAACACCGAAATATCACGGAACGATGTTTAGAGTAGAACTAAATTTTAATTAACAGAAACCTGACAGATTTCGAGAAAGTAAGCAAGCCGTCTCTGCGCCATTTTTTAGGGACGGGCCAGTATTTGCTCACAAGTAAACACAAATAATTACGATATTGCATTAGATCTTCTTTTTTTTCTTTTCTTTTTTTCCTCCACACTCCCCTCTTTTCCGGCTTCCTCCAGAGTATAGGTCTTCGGCTAGTGTTTCCACTGCTTCCTAATCTGAGTACGCCGATTCAGTAATAAGTCTACCTTGTTATGTCTGATTTCTGTTGGATGTTCTCATTTGTCTGTGTTTTGATATTTTAAAATGATTTTTCAAGAACTGTAATTGCGTTATTATGCACGCACACGGATGCTAGATCTGACCTAACAAAAGCACAGTATTTCATTTTAATTTTTTACCCCACTTTTGATGTAGACATATTAAAAGGTAACGACAAGTTTTAAAGGTTTGAAGTTAGTGAAGGGAGGTTATTTTTATGTTAAATTTAGTGGAAGTAGGAATTTAAAAGATTCTAGAACTGATTAACAACGTACTATGATCGATATGAATGAAACACGAATGTTGATGAGAAATGCAAAATTTATGACATATATAAATTTTAGGTGTTACGACTAGTTAGCAGCGTGGATGACGGGATCCCATGCTTCTTAAAGAGCAGGATTTGTTTGACTGTTATGTTTGCAGTGACTAAAAATAAGTTTGATTGGATTTACATACGTTCAAATGCGAAGTACAGAGTTCTGTTGTTAGTATCACGTGTGAATGGGATGTTTTCTCTGTTTTCGAAAGATACATTACTCAATAGTGGTCAGAGGTGAAAGGTTGGCTGACGAGTTTCGAGACACTGATGTGTTAAGTTGTATGAGACTTAAGATATGAGCGTCATCTTTTCTGATGGAGGAGTTGTGCTGTGTGCAGCTGTAAAAAAAAATAATAATTTCGTTCCAGCTGTTTCTTCTTTGCTATTCTTCTCATCACCTTCTTAATCATTTTCTTTATTTTCCACGAACATATTCGAGTTGTTTTTTTTTTTTTAAATCAGTCTACCCCTATATGTGAGCAAGAGCGTTGCCTCTACTTTTTAAATTACCTTTACTCTGTTTGTGGACCAGGTCCATCACTCAATGAATGTAGTTAATATTACAGGTGATTAAAATAATAAGCTAAAGAAAATGTCAAAACTACAGCCCACAAAAGCCATCTGCAAATCTAAGAAATTCAGAAAAGCTGCTCGGCCCTTTTGATTTCCATTGCTCAAAATATCCCACACTGTACATTTATGTGATCATGCCGCACATATCTTTAGGAACTGCAGTCCGTGTATAGCAAATATCGGATGTTTCAACCGTACACCAAACTTACTAAAGTCGTATTATCAGTTCTTACTTTTTATATATCACATGATATACATTTTATAATTATAAGCCATCATCGTTGATATGTTAATTTAGCTGACAATAAACGTAACGTGGATATTTGTTATTTGTTCAAATGAACATAAAACTGTTAGAATTATGATTTAAATGTGTGTTCACCATGTTTTGTTTTACATAAGTATCATGTATAACTGTCTTTTTATAACACAGAGGACGGTTTCAGAGACGGTGAACCTAGTTGATTACAGACATACTAAAGAAGGACAACATAGCAGCACGCAATACCGTACTACGTTCACTGAATCGGAAGCCAGTAATCAATACTCACCAGCTTCTCATTATAAGCAGTATATAAAATTAAAATAAAGAAAAACCAGACAGACTTCTTCTATTGGGCTATAAAGTTGATATGTAATTCAGTGGTATGCCATCACTTTTCTCTCATTACAATAAAAGCAAAGATAGCACATTTTTCCTCTACCGAAATTGTTACCTACTTCCAGTCTAACTGGATAATTTCATTTACATGTCCTGAAACGTGTAAAACTAGCCTTATGTCTTTAGTGTGTCTCAGAAATGAGGTATCTGAGGAAGGTTGTTGAGGTAACAAGAAGAAATATAGTCCGCAACCAGACGGTTGCCTAAAAACCCAACCCCTGCAGACCCAAGTAGAACAGTGCCAACTAAGATGGTTTGGCCATGTCTGCAGAATGGGAGAAGATCGGCTACCACGAGTGCATGGGAAACTAAGAGCTAGGGATCCAGACCTCCAGGACGATCCAGAGTCCGCTGGGAGGACAACACTAGACAGTCTTTGAAGGACCGAGGACTAGAATGGAACCAGGCCAGGAGAAAGACAGCCGATAGGATAGTATAATTCTCTCTCTTCCAAACTACACCACACGGTACAAGAGGAACGACAAAGTAAGTAAGTCTTTAGTTGTAAATGAAAGTAAAATAGAACTATTAAAAAAACGGTATTTGGTGTCTCTTTTTTAATTAAACTAAGCTATTAAACCAACTTCACAGCTTTGATTTATTTATCATACCATAAATGTATGTGTTGTTTTTTTTTATAATTACTGTCATAGTATCCAAATGGCTGTGTTCTGACCCTTTTTCTTGTGCGGTGGAAGGCAATAGGCAGAAGGGATGGACAGAAGAAACTGGACAAAGACGATATGATATCGTCCTCGGGACTAAGGCAGAAAATGCACATCAAAGTTCTGTCCCTTTATTTCTTGATGGGTTACTTCCTCGTTATATTGTATTAATAGTATGTAATTGTTGTAAAAGGTAGGTAGGTAAAGGATCCCGTTACACGCCCATTGAGGCATATTGGGAATATGGTGTTAGGCCCATATTTTCTCGACCATTGGCCCACTATGGGTGATGTGGTCAGCATCACGCCGGCCGCCTTAACCTTTCCAGAGTCGCTCTGGTACCCAATTCATGAGGCTGGGTCGACCTCGGAGCCGTTTGTGGTCTAAGAAATCCCACCTCAACTGGGGATCAAACCATGGACCACTGAGCTAGGTAGCCATTGCACTACCCACTGTACTACCGCGGCTCCTTGTAATTGTAGTATCCTGGCATAATTCTCTGTTTGGTTCACTAGGAATATTGTCATGTGTTTGGTTCACTAGGAATATTGTCATGTGTTTGGTTCACTAGGAATATTATCATGTGTTTGGTTCACTAGGAATATTGTCATGTGTTTGGTTCACTAGGAATATTGTCATGTGTTTGGTTCACTAGGAATATTGTCATGTGTTTGGTTCACTAGGAATATTGTCATGTGTTTGGTTCACTAGGAATATTGTCATGTGTTTGGTTCACTAGGAATATTGTCATGTGTTTGGTTCACTAGGAATATTGTCATGTTTTTGGTTCACTAGGAATATTATCATGTGATTGGTTCACTAGGAATATTGTCATGTGATTGGTTCACTAGGAATATTGTCATTGATAAGGGTGGATTTAGGGCTCGCTCCTCTTCGGTGACAAGTCCGCTATTGTGATGCTTCCATAATGATAATGGTAGGACTGACCACCATGGACGTTGTAGGTAAAGGTCCAATTTCGTTGCAAATCTTTAGCCCCGTCACAATACCACCCCTATCGACACCAGGTATTATAGTTCAAAATGTAGGGTGTCTTATCTAGTTTTGTGTTGTTGTGTAGTAGTGATGTAGTTCACAGAGTTACAGCACGTAGGGTACGACATGTGAAGTCATAAATGGGTAAACTGCTCTGGACGTTTTTTCATCATTTATTTTGACGTCACAGGTACAAGTACGTACATCCAGTTCACAATAGAGCAAAGTCATGACATTCACGAATATCAGCTTACATAGTTTATCAATGCATTTTGCATATTCTAAAGATGATGATATGGCGCCAAGGGATTATATGGTTGGCTCCAAATACAAAGTACATCAACAAAAAATCCTCTTACTGTTCAGATGTGCTAAACGAGTCAAATCATAAATCGCACGAGGATGGCATTCCAGGAGTGCAGGTCAAACTGACCTTTACAGGCATTCCTAAGTCTAACCTTGACGTAGGCATAATCGCTGACACACAGCGACGTTCATAGAACAAAGAACTGTCCTTCGGGCTGAGTATGACCCGTGTACATATAGATCTCAGGTATGAAGATACCTGGGGCGTGACATCTATTAGAAGAACCTTCCTTTCTGTAATACATACGTGAGCAGAGATCGACCATTGTCAAACATAAAGTAAAGTTACAGATTGGATGTAAATGAGGCATTACCTTCGTTCGAAAATCCACACCACAGAAAACATACGCCTCAAGGGAAGGACCTTGTAAGCTAACTATCTCACAAAAGGCTCCTAATCCCTAACAAAATCACAGAGACGCCGAAACGTGTCCTTTCTGCTTCACAGCTTTACATCGTCTCTCAAGATAAGATACTTCCCAGACGCCCCGCGTCCGGACATGCGCAGAACCTATACACTTGAATAGCAAGACGATCTAGGAACATTCCAGATAAGATTTAACTAGATCGAGCCTTATTTGGACATGAACAGAGACCTCAACACAGGTTTTCAGACATTCCAACAACAGTTGACCGATACTACCAAATAAGGAGAATGGCCACACTACGTTAATAAAAATATGGACCGACCGTGTCTCGACACAAGAGGAGGTAACATCATATTAAATGATAATCTCTATTATCCAGAGTTATGTAGCTTTAACCGAAACAAATTAAAGTGCACATTCCAGTCAATCTAATTACACAATGTCTTTAGCAAAAAATGATCATACAATGACTTTAGAAAAAATGATCATATAATGACTTTAGAAAAAATGATCATATAATGACTTTAGAAAAAATGATCATATAATGACTTTAGAAAAAATGAAGATCAATGAAGATCGGTAACAGTCATGTGTTTGGTTCACTAGGAATATTGTCATGTGATTGGTTCACTAGGAATATTGTCATGTGATTGGTTCACTAGGAATATTGTCATGTGTTTGGTTCACTAGGAATATTGTCATGTGTTTGGTTCACTAGGAATATTGTCATGTGTTTGGTTCACTAGGAATATTGTCATGTGTTTGGTTCACTAGGAATATTGTCATGTAAGCTTCGCTTTCTCTTTAGCTAAACTGATCTGTTTTCATCATCAAGCTTCAGCTCCCCAAGGAGCATTGGCCTTCAACAAGTGTATGTCAATCAGTTTTGTCCCGTGCCCTCAGCTCAAGGTCGCCCCACGTCTTCCTCATTCCATTTATGTATGTCTTCAGTTCTCTTCTTCGTGTGTTCTTCAGTCTTCTTCTATATCTCTTATCCAGGGAATTCCAGAACAAGGACTGAAATACTATCAACAGGTTTCCTCAGTCTGTATCCTTCCTCAGTCTGTATCCTTCCTCAGTCTGTATCCTTCCTCAGCCTGTATCCTTCCTCAGTCTGTATCCTTCCTCAGTCTGTATCCTTCCTCAGCCTGTATCCTTCCTCAGCCTGTATCCTTCCTCAGTCTGTATCCTTCCTCAGCCTGTATCCTTCCTCAGCCTGTATCCTTCCTCAGCCTGTATCCTTCCTCAGCCTGTTTACTTCCTCAGCCTGCATCCTTCCTCAGTCTGTATCCTTCCTCAGTCTGTATCCTATCCAATCCCCATCGTCTCCTTCTCATCTCTTGTTCCACTGACACTTGTGTAGTTCGTGTCAAAAATTCCACAATAGTGGTCTTTGTCATAACATTTCAATTCTTCTAGTCTACGTAAGACCCCACTTATAATAGTCTGTATCTTTCTACCTGATGCCATCACAAAAACAGCTCTGCTATGGACCCCTGACGGAAAGTGAAAGCGAAGCCGACCAAAAACAACTTGGCTGAGAACTGTGGAGGCCGAGATGCAAAGAATGAACCAGAGCTGGGGCAATGCACGAAGGATAGCCGCCGATCGAGAAAAGTGGAGGCAGTTTGTTGCTGCCCTACAAGACGCCACCAGGCGTGATGACCACTGTCAGTTAGCGGTTAAGGATCAAAGAAGAAGAGGAAGAATCTTTCATGGTTGCTGTCTTTCTTTGCTAGTCTCAATGACTTACGTCCCTTCCACATTGAATGTAAATTTTCTAGCCAGCCCTTGTATGGCAATGTAATAGAGGTAATCAACAACTTTAGGCTATTATTCTGTCGATTAACGCCGCTTTGCTAGTTCTGCTGAAGTTTAATGACCCTTTTTACTTCTCTCTTATAATATTTGGCTTTTATTCTACGTCTTGCTTTTATTTCCTGCTTGTGGGCTATGAAGCGTCGCAAAGCGAGTTGATTACTGATTTCCGATCCAGTGCATGTATGGTGGCCTAGCTCAGTCACGTGTCTATAACATGATGGCCAATTCCTCGATCTAACTTCTGCGTTCTGCTCTATTCGTAGTCGTTGTTGTTCATACTGCTGTTTAATGTCAATGCTGCCGATGGGTAGGGTTTCATTCGTACAGAATGTTTACACCACATGTCTTTCAAATACACAAATTCTTTCGGCAAATGAGAATTTTCAGGTCTTTTATCAAAGTCCGATTTCATATAGGCAAGAATATGCGGGGCGAAAAAGGCCAACACAAAAATTAGCATCTTGATTCAGCTGAAACGTTTGCTTGAAGGCTCCTCTTATTTCTTTGATCCTTAGCCGCCGACCGTCAAAGCAGTCAGTGGCCATCACTCCTGGTTGCGTCTTGTAGGGGAACAACACATTGATTTCACTTTGCTCGGTCGGTGCCATCCTTCGTACAATGCCCCAACTCTGGTTCCTTCTTTGCATCTCAGCCTCCACAGTTTTCCGCCAGGTTGTTTTTGGTCGGCCTCTCTTTCGTTTTCCTTCAGGGGTCCATAGCATAGCTGTTCTTGTGATGGCACCAGGGTCTCTTCTGAGGACATGGCCAACCCAGCTCCAGCGTCTGCCAGCTATGATGGTGTGCATGTCCTCTTGCTTGCTCCGAGTAAGCAGATCTTGGTTGGTGATGGTAT
Source organism: Oreohelix idahoensis (assembly GCA_024509875.1). NCBI lineage: Eukaryota > Metazoa > Mollusca > Gastropoda > Stylommatophora > Oreohelicidae > Oreohelix > Oreohelix idahoensis. The sequence continues at coordinate 513,210 of JAMPIV010000379.1, forward strand.
TCAGCCAAAAGATTCAGGGAATTTCTCTTAGGCATCTTGTGTGAAAAGAGGACAATTTCGACATTTCCTTCTCTGTAACTCTCCAGCATTCCGCACCATAGAGAAGCACAGAAAGCACACAGCTCTGATATAATCTTAATTGTGTGCTTGTGCTGTACTGAGAGGACTTCCAGATGTTGTTGGGACTGAAAAATGCTGTTCTTGCTTTGTTCATTCTGTTGTTGATGTCTTTGCTTGCTCCGCCGTCTGGTGTTACTATGCATCCTAGGTATGTGAAGGTGTCTGTCTGTTCAAGTTGCTGATTCCTTACTGATATGGGCTCAGGGTTGCTCACATTGAGCGTCATGACCTCTGTCTTCTTTAGATTGATGTTCAAGCCCACCTGCTGGCTATACTTATTAAGTCTCTCAGTTTTTTCCTGGATGTGTTGATATGAATGTGCTAGTAGTGCAATGTCATCTGCATATTCCAGATCTTCCAATGTAGAAAATGTAGTCCATCTTATTCCTCTTGTACTGCCCTCTGTTTACTGGCGCATCACCCAGTCTATGACTGTTAAAAATATAGTGGTTGATAAGGGGCATCCCTGTTGTGCTCCTGTCTTCACCTCAAAGGTTAGGTTGCTCTGCCCAACGCTACACGTAAAGTTGGCATAGAGGCTTTTTATGATTGACACTATGCAGCTTGGAATTCCATAAGCCCTCAGTATTTTCCATAAACTGTCCCTATGTATACTGTCAAAAGCTTTTTCAATATCAACAAAATTAATGTACAGCTGTCTTTACCATTCTGAGCACTGCTCTATAATGTTCCTGAGGGTAAATATATGATCTACACATCTTCTGTTCTTTCTAAATCCTGCTTGTTCTTTCCTCAGTTTGTGGTCTACTGCTTTTGAAATTCTCAGTATAATTATCCTGCCTAGTATTTTGCTGGGAACTGAGAGAAGAGTTATTCCTCTTCAATTATTACAGTCTAAAAGATCTCCCTTCTTGGGCAATTTGACAATTATTCCTTTGGTCCACTCCGTTGGTGTTGTCCCTGTTTTCCATACTTGTGTAAATAGTGGTTCTAATAGTTCTGTTGCTAGCTCAGGGTCTGTCTTAAATAGCTCTACTTTTAAGTTATCATGGCCAGGAGCTTTTCCACTCTTTAACCCTTTGATTGCTGTGATGATTTCTTCTTTTCGTGGAATGTCTGTATTAACATCTAGATCGTTTTCAGCCTCAGGAACATTCAATTGTGTCTCTGGTGGGTCCTTGTTCAGAGTTTCTCTGAAATGCTCTGCCCATCTTGTTTCCTGTCCCTCTGCTGTCGTGATGAGATTTCCTTGCTTATCTCTTACTAATTTAATATTGTTTGCATCTCGTTTTCCGCTGATGATTTTAGTTATTTTGTATACTGTGCTTTGTTCATTTCTAAGTGCTGCCTCTTCTGCCTGTCTTGCAAGATCGTCTAGGAAATTCCTTTTGATGGCTTGGATTTGGCGTTTAACTTCCTTGTCCAGCTGACTGTAATGTTCGCTATATAGTTGCTTTAACCTGGGGGACTTAGCTTCTGTTTTCTTTCTTTTCTTTTCCTTTCTCATCGTTATGGTGTTTAATGTTTCTGTTGTTATCCAAGTCTTGATTCTTCCTTTCCTGGAATCCCAAGCATGATTTGCTGCTTTCCTTATATATTGTTGAAATGGTGTTGAATTTCTGGTCTATATCATCAGTCAATGTCTTTTCCTGACTTTTGGCAAATTTATATCGCTTCTTTATTTCAGCCGCAAAAGCTTTTCTATTAAGGGGGTCCTTCAATTTGCTGATGTCAAGCCTTTTCTGTGTAGTTACAGTTGGTCCAGCTGTTCTTAGTTACACTTTCAGTTTTGCTACTACTAAATGGTGATCACTTCCCACATCCACACTTCTTCTTACCTTCACATCTTGTAATGCATGTCTCCATCTACCGTTAATCATAATGTGGTCTATCTGGTTTCTGTCCCGACCATTTGGTGATTCCCATGTTAATTTGTGAATTTCTTTGTGTGGGGAAAAGTGTTCCTCCAATGACCAGGTTGTTAATGCTACAGAAACTTATTAATTTATCCCCATTTTCGTTTGCTGTTCCGCTGCCGCATTTCCCCATTACTCTTTCATTATATGTATTGTGTGTTCCAACTTTCGCATTGAGGTCTCCCATTACTACGATAAGATCATATTTAGGTGTGTCTTCCATTTCTTTCTGCAGTTGTTGATAGAATTCATCATTGACCTCATCATCGCTGTCATTCGTTAGTGCGTAGCATTGTATTATTGTAGTGTTGGTGAATCTCCCTCTCAATCTTATTCTTATCAGTCTGTTGTTGATGGGTTTCCATTCCAGTAATCTCCTTTCTATTCCTTTCTGTAGAATAATGGCTACACCTTCCTTGTGCTGTCCATCCTCTCTTCCAGATTAAAGTACTGTTTCTCCTGTTGCTGTTTTAACTTTTCCTGCCCCTGTTCATTTGCTCTCGCTTATCCCTAGAATGTATAATCTATAGTTCCTCATTTCTGCTGTGACCTGTTTTAGTTTACCAGTCTCGTTCATTGTCCTGACATTCCAAAATCGTATTCTTGTTTCACGTTTTGCGGTCAGGACGTCCGTATTCGTGTCAGTGGCTTTTCGGCTTTCGCCACTGACAGTCATACGAGCCTCAGACTCCGGATGTCCGTCCCGCAGCAAAGTTTAATTCATTTGTTGTCGTTTCCGTAACTTCATTTTTTTTTTACATAGACAGGGGTGTCAGCCCTATGCCAAAACTCCCAACCTGGAGGACCAGGGTGTCTGCTTTAGTCTGACCCCTGCCCTCGCAAACCTGTCCAGCTTGGTAGAACCGTCCAGGATTAAAACTCCAGCTGGCATAGCTCTGGGGGTAGTCAGGGTACGCAAGCCGCCATACCTCGACAAGGTATTGACACCGGTGATGGCAGTGCTTGAATGCACATGCACAAAATATCTCGGTACTTAGTAAGCCAAAGGAAGGAACTGCTGATGAGTGTAACCGTGGCACCGATAACATAACTGCTGAACATCTACTTCAAAGATGCCCAACATCTGAGGATCAGAGAAAGTGCATATGTCCAACAGCAGTACCATTCCTGGAAAAACGGAGATACCAACAACTTCAAACTGACCACTGCTTTCTTTGAACATATTCAGTTTGACTCGTGAAAGTGAATGATGAAGCAGAAGACTTTCTCAAATGTAACCAGAGTTGTCTATTCTTGGTACTAGGTTGGGTTACGTTCGCTCTATAGTTGTATCTATTTGGTCATCTGAGCGGGAAAACAGCTGCGGCAGTCGTGAGACTTTGTTAGTGTTGATAAGATATCTCCGTGATTTAGCCCTCATTCAAACAATGAACGAAGTAGTTCTTTTTTTTTAAAAAAACCAGTTCGGAGAAATGACATCGGAACAAAAATTACAAGTAAAGCATTTAGACGCCATCAGCCTAATGCATGTATTCTTATCAACAATAATGGACAATTTAGCACACATAAATGCAACCGCCATCTTGATATATCAGTGCGAGTAGTTTTGCAGAAAACCCTGGTTGACCACCAATGTGTCCGAGAAGAGTATGCATTATTTTCCATATTTGCTTTTTTTTTGGTGACGATACTATGCTAACAAATTCGGGAATACAAGGACTTTTGTCGGAAAGATTCACAAAACACGAGAACTCAACGTCTCATATGCAAAATACCGTCTCGCTGTAGCTTCCGGAAAATTCAATATGATTGATAATGTTTGATACTGCTTACTAACGTGCACTTCGACGTCACAACGAAGAAGTTGATAAAAGCAATTACGTTTTAGCGACGATTATTTCAGTGCTTTATGTGTGTGGATTTTGTGAAGAAGGTATTCCAGGACATGGCTGTCGCATTGAGATTATGATCAATAAATTTTCTATATTTCCTTTCTTTTTCTACCCATGTCCTCTACTTTATTATCGCTCTTTTATCCTTTTCCTGTGTTTTTGGCATTCGTACGTTTGCGACTATAAACATTACTATTTTCCCATTCAAACTTTCGCCTATTTCTTTTCTCATTTAGAAACGCACACGCATGTTATTATATAACTTGTCAGTCGCTGCAGTCAGACGAGATGTGTGATTATGTTTCATAATCAGACATAGGAGCAGACTTTTGGTCTAGCATTTTCACCTGACACGAACGTTTCTCCGGCGTGAGGTGTGATAACCGACATCTGCACGGCGCAGAATGAGACATTTGTCTGGTATTCTCCTCTGTCACGGCACTCTCAGACAGTTTCGGAGCGTGAGGTGTCTAAGACGCGTTTGGCATGTTATGTCCAGCGTCTAAGGTACGTAGGTGTTGGGAAAGGGGGGAGATCGGGTTTTTGGAAATAGTGAGACCCTTTGTCTGGTTTAAGATATTAACCAGAGTTTGAAACTAGATTTTATTCGTACTCCTAAATCTGCAGTAGACAGATCGCCAGGCTAGAAGAAATATCTTTAGTTTCTGGGCAACATTTTGCCGAGTTCTAGACTACTATTATATTGAATGATTCTAGTTCGTGGTATTAATCTGTAGTTCTGTGCGGAGGTAAATATTATATATTAGATATCTAGTATTTTGTGAAGTGTTTAAAGTGTTAAATCGCTTATTTCATATTTCACTAGTCAGATTTTTGTGCAGAGTGCTTAATTTATAAGTCTGTTTGTAGCGTGCAGTTTCGCGCTGTGTATAATATTCTGCTTTAATAAAAATGTCTATATTAATTTTGATTCATGACCTAAAGGATATCACCCAGGATTTTACTGGGAGGAGTATTTAACAGTGGTTGTCTGTCCACTGGTTTCAACTTACCGGTTTAAAACGAGAACCGAGGTTTAGTTGCATGTCCATATTTGGGCTTATGGCTAACTTTTCTAAGAATGTTTGCAACTAGAGCTTAGGTCTTAACTCATGACCATACAAGGCTTCAATGGTCAGTCTTTACCTGGAATGTGTTGAAACACTGCGTTTGAGTTTTCGCTCAAGGAAGCGTAGCGTCCAGGCGCATGCGCGGTTTAGAAGGGGTTAAACGAGATTTCCGATCTGGAGGTCGAACGAAAAATTTCAGAGGGTCAAGACGTGTTTTCGACGTCTTTGTGTTTCGGCTTCATGCCTGGGGAAATGGAAAACCTCTGTGGATAGACTTAGAAGTATTTGAAGATATTCCCCGATGATAGTGATATATTTCTTACGTCTTGGAGACGTGTATGTGTGTGTGTTATTAGTGCATTCTGATGGTCTATCAAGGTAAATGGACATTTTGTTATTCTCCTTGCCTATCAGTGTCGCACCACATATAATTGTCAGCTCATTGACTTTTCCCAGGGTGGGAAAGCATCTAACAGTTTACGTGAGCTAAGCTCTTAAGTTAGGCTGACTTTATTAGCTGAGGGCTTGTGTACGCCCAGGAAACATTGCAGTTTGATGCATCCCGCTGTTTCAGCGGTAAAATATTATAGTCAAGGTCTGACCCACCTTGCCTGCCAATCACAGAGGCTAGTTAAACTTATAGGTCTGCTACCTTAAGGCCTGTTGCATGCAAGCAACACATCTGATGAACTCATGTCAGGAAAAGAGTTGGTTAACTCGTGTATCAACACCCGCGAGCAATGCGGGGTATTTTTGCTGAGGCTTGTTTGGAAGGGAACTTAGATTGTGATCAACAATCGTGCTTAGGCCCAGCTTACTGACTTGTGATATATGATGCTATCCATGTACTATCGTCATGTTTACATGTTCCTGAGTCTTGTTAAATGATCATGTCTACAACGTTCCTGAGTCTTGTTAAATGATCATGTCCTGATGTCGTCGTACTACATTAAAGCTTGTGAAAAGTCAGTTGCTGTTACAACCTTCACTGACTTCTACTTGTGATTGAGTGTGAGTACTGAGCCAGGCTTTAGAACTGTACATGCATTCGCGTATATTACATCTACACTCATACTCTATGTCAACACTGCACTTTGCCAGCGCTTCAAGACTTAACGAACAGGCTGACCTACATTCACGTTCCTGCACTGCTTGGGTTGACCTGACCTCTACACTCACATACACAGTGCTGTACCCTTTATATTTGTAAACAAGTAAACGGTCAGCTGCTTTATGATAAGGTATCAATGTGACTGTACCAGAATTTACACCTTATCAATGTGGTGGAACCAGCTAGATGGGGCTATTGGCTCTATTGTCAAGTCACTGCTGCTGTTTAGAAGGTCAAGTTACTGCTGCTGTTTAGAAGGTCAAGTTACTGCTGCTGTTTAGAAGGTCAAGTTACTGCTGCTGTTTAGAAGGTCAAGTCACTGCTGCTGTTTAGAAGGTTAAGTCACTGCTGCTGTTTAGAAGGTCAAGTACCGTTCCCATTGTCACGATTGCAGTTCAGAAGTTCGTTTGTCGTTACCATTGTCGCTGCTGTTGTTGTCAAGTTCAAGTTCTTGGAACATTGTTGTTGTTAGAAGCACGTACAGAAAGCTCTTTTCAGTGTTGGATCTTCGCGATCTTAGAATGCTGAACACTGTACCTCTTCATTGTTCGTAGACGATAGGAGTGCATCATAAGTTAAGTGGCATGTATTTTTGTTGTGATTTGTGCCATTATAGTGTGTAATTGAGCCTTCCCTTTACACAACTTTTGTTTACATATTTCTTGTTGTGTTACATGTTATTTATATGTCATTTCTATGTTTATTTTCAGCGGGTTTCAGGTTGGGTGGTGTCTGATATAGGAGATTCCACGTAACAGAGGACTTATATCGGCGTTCTGTAGGGACTGTGCAAATTTCCCTTACCGTAATTTGCTAGCGACAGTTGTAGCTATTTACGTTAGTTGTGACGAGCTGTAATTCGTTGTTATTGGTAATATTTTTCTGTTTTTCAGTTTTGTTTTGAGTTGTTTGTATTTGTAGGTCTCATCTTTCTTTCGTTTAGTTTTTTTACAACTTTATGTTTATACACGGTGATGTCATTGATTTGTGATAGTTTTTGCAGTTATCATCACATACTTTGTGATATTTCCTTTAGTTTTCCATTATAATTTATTTGATTTCTGCAAACGTTATCGTATTGTCCTTATTGTTTGTTGTTTGTTTACATTAGTCATTGTTGTTATACACTGTTTCTATATATAGTTGATCATATTTAGTACACTTAGGATAAAAATGATTGATGGTGGTATTATTATAAAGATGTTTATAAAAGTTCTTGGCTAAAAGACTTGTCATCCTCAAAGATTGAGACAAGGTGAAATATATATGCAAGTTCTTTATAAAAAAGACTTGTGCCCACAGTGATTGGAATATAAAGGTATTATTTTCCACAGGTACTTAGGTGATTATACTGTTGCATTATAAGCAAGGTAACCATACAAAGTCTTTACCAAAGACTTGTCCACCTGAAGTTGGTATATAAATTGTATTATTTCAGGTGGTAATAACACGATATTAGACAGAATGTCTACATTGGATTATTTTATCCAACAGGGTATAACCCTGGGCAAATCTGGCGATAAATTGGAAGAATTTGCCCTTGCTCTATATGACAAGGCGCAAAAAGCAGAGAAGGAAGCTGAAGAAAAAAGGTTTGAAGAGAGAAAACTTCAGGCACAAGTGGAGGAGAAAAGAATTCAGCAACAAATAGAAAAGGAGGAGAGAAAACTTCAAGCTGAAAGAGAAGAGAAAAAACTTCAAGCTGAAAGGGAAGAGAAAAAACTTCAAGCTGAAATTGATGAGAAAAAACTTCAGATAGAAGCTGAGGAGAGAAAGGAAAAAGCAAGGATGGAACATGAAGAAAAACTCTTAGCTTTGAAGATAGAGAAAGCAAAAGTGATTAATATGGGTAGTTCTCAGGCAACGTCTGGTAAGACGAAGGAGAATTCTTATAAGATCAAATTGCCTGCTTTCGATGCTGCAAAAGACGACATAACATTCTATCTCGATAGATTCCAACTGACATGCGAAACGCATAAGGTAGATAAAGAGCATTATGTCGGACAACTGTTAGAAATACTTACCGGTGAACCATTAAATATTATAATGTCAATAGAAGAACCTGATAAGACTAACTATGAAGTTGTTACAGCAGCTTTATTGAAAAGATACCAATTTAAAGAAGACGATTATCGTCTTCGGTTTAAGACTATGTTACCAGAGAATGGTGTAGAGTTCTCAGTATTTATTACAAAGATACGTCTTACTTTCTCACGGTGGATTGAGCTGTCTGGGACGACTAAAACATATGAAGCACTGGTAGATTTATTACTTAGAGATAAAGTAATGTCATCAGTCAACGAGTCCTTTCTTGCCTTTATAATAATAATAATAAATTCTTTAAGCACCAAACACGGCGCATAAGGCAGAAACCAGTGCTCTCCAGGTTGTTCGTTGTGACGCCACTCCTCTTAGCTCTTGCACATTATTTAGGCCCAACGTTCTTCCTTCTCTTATTATTGTTCTTCTGAGTGTTTCTTTTGGTCTTCCTTTTTTCCTCTTACCCTCAGGAACCCAAGTGAGCGCCTGTAGTGGTATTCTGTTGTTTTGCATTCGTAGGACATGACCGATATATGACCATCGTCTTTTCCTTATATAGTCGGAGACATATTTCTGCCTAGAGTCTTCTCTTATTTGTCGATTAGTCTTGAATTCTTTCCAACTGATGTTCATGAGTTTTCTAAGACATTTGTTCTCGAATGTATTCAGCTTGTTCTCCAATGATTTTGTTATTTTCCAACTCTCACAGCCGTATGTTAACACTGAGATAACATTTGAATTAAACAGACGAAGCTTGGTATGTATATTCAATGATCGTAATTTCCAAATGTTAGATAATCTATTGAAGGCGCTAGCTGCCAAAGCAATTCTAGTATGGATTTCTCTTGTTGTGTCACCATCCTGAGTCATTTTACTGCCTAAATAATTGAAACTTTCAACTTTCTGTAGTTTTTCCCCGTTCAAGATGATATCAAAGGTCTCGTTAGAAAGTTCATAGCTTTAGTTTTAGAGGCATTTATTTGGAGACCTATTTTAACCGAGAGATGACACAAATTATTTATTGCTTCTTGGGATTGTCTTGGTGTTGAACTTAAGAATGCTACATCATCTGCGAAATCCAGGTCCCCCAGGAATTTTCCATTTGTCCATTTTATACCCAATTGTTCATTGTGGGTATAGTTTCTCATAACCCAATCAATAGCTATTCCAAAAAGTAGTGGTGACATAATACAGCCTTGTTTAACCCCTGTTTCTACTGTAAACCATTCTGTATTCCCTTTATTTGTTCTAACACAACATCTTGCATTGTCATATAGCGCTTTGATTATATTCACATATTTTGTTGGAAAACCATAGATTGTAAGTATCTTCCACAATGATGGGCGGTGTAGACTATCAAAGGCTTTTTTGAAAATCGACGAAGGTGATAATAAGTGGCGATTGCCTTTCTACTGATTCTTCTATAATTGTTCTTAGTGTGAATATTTGATCAATACATGATCGTTTCGGCCTGAAACCCGCTTGTTCTTCTCTGATCTTTTCGTCAGCATGCAATTTAAGTCTTTCTAACATCATGCAACATAATAATTTTCCAGGTACTGATAATAGAGATATACCACGCCAGTTATTACAGTCTGATAGATCACCTTCTTCGGTAACTTTACAATAATACTGTCTTTCCATTGTTGTGGTGGTTGTTCTTCTCTCCATACTTCATTTATAATATCTAAAATTCTCAAGAGGTTGTTGTCATTAACTGCTTTAATCATTTCCCCTGAAATTTCGTCAACTCCAGCAGCTTTAAAATTTTTTAATCTTTTAACGGCTTGTTTGATCTCGTCCAGCGTGAATTCATCGCAAGTTATTGGCAAGGTGGTTGTGAGTGTTTCATTATTAAAATCAGGTGTTACTGTTGGTGGTGGTCTGTTTAGCACCTCCATGAAGTGCTCAGCCCATCTCTTCATTTGTTCTTTTTCTGTTGGTATTGAATTCCCTAATTTACCTTTAACAGGTGTTTCCATAGCAGTAGGCTGGTGACATAGTTGTTTTGTAATTTGATAAAGGCACCTACTATTACCAGTTCTTGCAGCATTTTCAGCTTCTACGGCCAGTTCATTGATGAAATGTCTTTTATCTCTTCGAGTTTTTGTCTTCACTTCTTTATTTAACAAGTTATAAGATAGTTTGCAAGATTCAACTGCATTATGTGTACTTGCCGTTAGTAGTTTAAGTTTTGCTGTTTTCCTTTCTTGTATTTTATCCCAAGTATCTTCTCTCATCCATTTTTTCTTTTTATGTACTAGGTATCCGGTGGTCGCTACTGCTGCTTCTGTCATTGCTGTTCTCAGTTGTTCCCATTTAGTATCGATTGTCTTGGTGGTGATATCGTTGTCAATTTTGCCTAAAGCATCGAAATAGTTGTTCATTTTGACATTATATTCCTCCTTTATATCATTTGATTGCAGTCTGTGTACATCTATTCTTCTATTTTTATTCTGTTGGTATAACTTCTTCAGTTTAATTCTCAGTTTAGCTATGCAGAGGTTATGATCGCTTCCGATCTCTGCACCTCTGTATGCTCTGACGTCTTGAACTGATGAGCGAAATTTAGCGCTTATGCAGAAGTGATCTATCTGGTTCTTAGTTCTGCCATCAGGTGAATTCCATGTTATCTTGTGGATATTCTTATGTGGAAAGATGGTGTCTGCCACAACGAGGTTTGATATTTCACAAAGTTCTAGAAGTCTTTCGCCATTTTGATTCATACAGCCTATTCCATGAGTACCGAGATATCTTTGTACTCCATCGTTGTTGTCACCTACTTTGGCGTTAAAATCACCCATGACTGCTATTATGTCATGCTTGGGTATTGTGTTGATGGTACTTAGAAGTGCTTCATAGAAGTCATCTTTTGTGGTATCAAGAGCGTCGTTAGTTGGTGCATAACATTGTACAATTGAGAGCTTGAAAAATCGTGTCTGAAATCTAGCTAATATTAGCCTCTCATTGATAGGTACCCAGCTGATAAGCGATGCTGCTGCTTTCTGTGTCATTAGGATGGCTACTCCCTCTGTGTGACGATTATCATTACTACCAGAGTATATAATTTGCTTTTTTTCTTCTGAAATATATTTTATGCCCTTCCCCGTCCATCTACACTCGCTGACACCCAATAAGTCCAACTTATAATTATCCATTTCTTTAATTACTTCTTCCAATTTTCCGTCTTGATACATAGTCCTTACATTCCAGTATCCAATTTTAAAAATCTCCTTAGCCCCCAAGATATTAGAGTGAGTCATGTTTACTGTCGAGCCTGGTTCTGTTTCGGTAACAATAGCTTGTTTTACGATAGTGAATTGTTAACTCACTGATCAACCCTCCGATCCAACCGACCGATTCGAGGGTTTCGAGGTCAGTTATAGGAAAATATCTACACCACTAGATACTCTGGTGTATCTTTTATTCTATAATTTAACATAACATGGTACTATCCATCGAAATACACACATTCCTGATGTTTTTCTTTCGGCGTCTAAGGTGAGAAACGAATTTCACCTCCATCTTGGAAGGGTAGATAACTCTATATACCTGAACGTAAACCTAAAGACATAAAAGATATGGAACAATATTGTTGCCAGTATGTAACTGCGCACCCACAGCAAACCATAAGCAATTCTAAAGTTAAAGAAGGCTTGCCCGTAGCTTCTGCTACACCATATGGTCCTAACTTTGGTAATAAATTTCAGGGTGGCCAACGCAACTTTGATAAGAAAAGTAGGCGTAACTTTGAACAGGATCAGTGTGATCCATATGGTAATAGTTCTTCCAAGAACTGGAGGAGATCTGACAGTCCTCGTTATTATGGATCAAACAGTTATAGAAACTTTCGTAAGGGAAGTTATAATAAAAACTATCCTACTTATCCTAGGAGACAACAATATAAATATAGGAAATATTCTCATCAAGAAGAAAATGACAATCATGATTGTAAAAATTGTGGCGCAAGCCAAAACAATAATAGCAATAGGTGAGATAACAATAGTTATAAAAGAAATAGCAGTCGTGGTAGAGGGCGACACAATAATAATAAATCGTGTCGGCATGGTAACAGTGCTCAACAAGAGTCACAGGTTACTGGTAATGAACCTAAAGATACTAAAAATAATTCTAGTGCTATCACATGCTCTGCTTTTGACTTTGGGAGAGCATCTCAATGCCCCCAATGCACAACACTATTTGAACCTACTACTATTTCTACTTTAAGTTGTGGTCATCCTCTGCCCGCTCTACCTGCCGCAGCTGCGCATGACGGGAGAGGATCTCTTCTCTTAAATAAAGGGCTAGTGAATAATAGCCAAGTCTCTGTTCTTTTTGATTCGGGATGTACTACTATCGGAGTTAGACAATCCCTGGTAGATCAATCATGTGCCACGGGAAAAGTAGTCAAATGTGTAACATTTGGTGGTACTGTAGAAAAGTATCCTACTGCTATCATTCACATTGCTACTCCCTTTTTTACGGGAGATGTCCACGCGTGTCTTCTGCCGAACCCTATTGCTGATCTTATAATCGGTCGTATCCACGGTGTTACAGAATGTACCCCACAGCAGATAGCTGCTTGGGAGGATAAAAATATTCAATCTGCCAATGCAGTGATCACAAGAGCACAAGCTCTGAATATGCCTCAATCTTCAACGAGTGAAGATAATAAAGTGCATACCCAAGATAATAACATGGTGATTTCGCGTAACACTTTTATAAAAATGCAAGAAGATGATCCATCTTTAAAAAAATTCTTCATTATGGCAAAAAAAGGTGATCCAAATCAAAACACAAATAGCAAATCTTGGATTACTATGAAGAATGGAGTACTTGTACGCATGGTACAAGACTCAAATACGTCTATGCATTCGCAAATTCTTGTGCCCAAGAATATGAGAGTCCAAATCTTGCAACATGCACACGACTCTCAGTGTGCTGGACATATGGGTTTTTCCCGCACTAGATCTAGAATCCTTGCGGCTTTCTTTTGGCCATTTGTCAATAAGGATATAAAGATTTATTGTCGTTCTTGCAAAACATGTCAAGAGGTCAAATCGAGATGCCCACGACATGCTGCACCGATACAAGCTGCAGACATTCCTATTCGGCCGTTTCAAAAGATGGCTATATATATTATTGGTCCTTTTAAGATCAAGTCGGCCAGAGGACATCAGTTTATACTAACATGCGTAGACATGTGCACTCGTTGGCCAGAGGCTATACCTCTGAAGAGCATCTCTACTGCTGATATCGCAGACGCTCTTTGGCTAATATTTTCTCGTCTGGGATTTCCCGGAGAAATATTGTCAGACCATGGCACTCAATTAATATCAGACACTATGTCACAGGTAATGTCTACTCTACATATTAAGAGATCTCTAAGTAGTATCTATCACCCAATGTCTAATGGGTTGGTTGAACGTCTCAATAGAACACTCAAAAACTTACTTGGGAAGATAACTTAAGAATCATCCTCAGGATTGGGATAGGGTTTTACCCGCGGCTCTCTTTGCATATAGAGAGGTCCCAAACGAACATACAGGATTTTCTCCTTTTGAACTTGTCTTTGGCGCGAGACCGCGCGGCCCTATGTGTCTACTTCATGATCTTATAACCGCCGATAATATTGACAATGATACTCAATCTTCTTATGAGTATGTCATTGCTCTCAGGCAAAAGATTATCGAAGCATGCAAACTAGCAACTTCCTCTTCCGAATTTGCTAAAGAGAAAGCAAGACAATTTGCTAATAAGAATAGATGCCTAAGACAACTTTGTCCTGGCGATAAGGCATTTGTTTTGCTACCTTGTAGGGAAAACAGACTTCTTATTGCATGGAAAGGTCCATATGCTATAGTCTCTAGAATTTCCGATGTCGACTATGTTGTCGATATGGATGGGAAGCATAAAACCTTCCATATAAACATGCTTACGGAATTTCATGAGTGACCAGACTATTTGCTGCCTATTTTCCATGCAGTGGACGATTCTCACGTCCCTCATGGTCAGTACTCATCCCTGTCTGTTATACAGGATGAGGAAACTACTTTCTCTGATGTTAATCTTCCTCTTCCTATGATTCCACTTCATTCTGCGGAATCATGGAAAAATGTTACTGTTTCTTCTAATCTATCTATGGAAGAACAGCGACAAGTCTTTTCTATGCTACAAACATTTCAGGATGTCCTTACTGACATTCCTGGACACACTGATGTCATTGAACATGACATTATACTTACTGACAATAACCCTATCAGGGTTAGACCTTACCCTATTCCTATTCACTTTCAGACACAAGTCGAGAAAGAATTGGATGAAATGATTCGTTTGAAAATTATTGAACCATCCACTTCGGCATACTCTTCGTCCATGGTTATTGTTCGGAAGAAAGATAAGAACATACGCATTTGCGTCGATTATCGCAAATTGAACCAAGTCACGAAGTTCGATGCTGAACCGATGCCTCTATTAGAAGAGCTACTTAATAGACTCTCTAATTCTAAATTCTTTACCAAACTCGACTTGTCTAAAGGGTATTGGCAAGTTCCGCTAACTGAACGAGCCAAACATCTCACTGCTTTCTCAACACCTAGGGGTTTATTCCAATGGAATTTCATGCCTTTCGGTCTTATGAATGCCCCAGCTACTTTCGTACGCATGATGCGTCGAATTCTATCATATCGTTCAGATGTAATAGCATACTTGGACGATATCTGTCTCTTCATTGACTCTTGGGAAGATCACTATTTGGGTTTATACGAATTACTGTCTACTTTACGTGAACATAATTTGACTGCAAAACCCTCTAAAGCCTATGTTGGGTTTAGTGAAATTTCTTTCCTTGGTCACCGTGTTGGTAATGGTCTCTTGAAGACAGAGGACCATAATATTTCTAAGATACTAAACATTGCTATCCCTAAGACGAAAAAGCAAGTACGCAGTCTCTTAGGTTTGATACAATTCTACGGAAGATTTATTCAAAATTTATCTTCTATTATGGCACCTATTTCAACCCTACTGAAGAAAGGGTCTCCTAATGTGGTGCACTGGTCCCAAGAATGTCAGTCCTCATTGAACCAGATTAAAACTTTATTCTCATCTCCCCATATCTTAAGACTACCTACTACTGATAAGACTTTTGTTCTTCGAAGTGACGCCTCATCCACTGGAATCGGGGCGGTACTAATGCAGGAGTATTCGGAAACTCTGCATCCTGTGATGTATATCTCTAGGAAATTGAATGCGGCTGAAAGGAACTACTCAGTTCTAGACCGTGAATTGTTGGCTATGGTATGGTCTATTCTTAAGTTACAAAGATTCCTTCTCGGCGCGCATTTCATTGTGGAAACCGACCAAAAAGCTCTCACAGCTATTCAGAGTAAGAATTTGAAGAGCTCGAGATCTACTCGATATGCCATTGCTCTTCAACCCTTTCACTTTACGGTGCGAGCTATCCGTGGTTCGGATAATGTGATGGCGGACATTCTGTCCAGATGCCCACATGATTCCACTTGACTATTGTGTCCTAGTTTTCCTGATTTACTTTGAAACTTATAACAATACTTTTCTACATCTACATATGTGCACATCTATTCTCACTTTTAGTGAATTCATAGTATTATACTGTGTGATTGCCTTTCTCTGTTTCCATCTTTGGTATAGCAGGGAAGGTTTAAAGCTCACAGTATAATGGCCGTAATATCACTCGGCCACAGTACAGTTAAAAATTTATATTACATTATTGTATATTATGCGGTGAAGTCCGACTTGGGAACAAGAGAAAGAGGACACCTTGGTGGACAGAGGAAGTCAAAGAGAAAATAAGAGAGAAGAAAATGGCATGGAAACAATACTTAGGAGCTAAAAACACAACATGACAAATGGAAAAATATAGAGAATATGTGACACTCAGAACAGAAGCAAAGAACAAAGTGCTAGCAGCAAAACAGAAGTCCTGGGAAGAATTTGGAGAAAAGCTAGAAAAAGATGCACAAGAAAACCAGAAATTGTTCTATAAGACCCTAAAGAACATGAGGAAGGAAAAACAATGCCCTCTCAAATTTATAAAGGACAAGCAAGGCAAATTGCTTACTGCCCCGAAGGAAGTAATGGGAAGATGGAAAGAATATTTCTCAGAACTCCTGGATGGTGAGCATGGCGAAGCATCAGAAATGATAAACACTAGCACAGAAGAGGAAACCAATGATGGTGAAGATGACATAAAGATGGAAGAACTGAAGGCAGCACTGGAGAAAATCAAGATGGGCAAAGCAGCAGGGCATGATGGTATAACACCAGAAATGGTTAAGTTCATGGGAGCATCAGGCGACCTATTACTCTTAAGGGTTTTACAGGCAGCGTGGTACAACAAGACCATACCAAAGGATTGGGAGATTGCCATCATAACACCAATTTTCAAAAAGGGTGACAATCGACAGTGTGGAAACCATAGAGGCATATCCCTTCTCAGTGTCCCTGGTAAAATCTACTCTAGAATCCTAGAGCAGAGACTCCGACGCCTAGCTGAGCCACAATTGGATGAGGTCCAGTGCGGATTCCGAGCAAACCGAAGTACTCAAGACCTAATCTTCACACTCAGACAGCTGAGTGAAAAGGCCCTTGAGTATAAGAGTGAGATGCATCTTTGTTTCATAGATCTGGAAAAGGCGTTTGACAGGTTCCCCTGGAGCAAACTTTGGGACTGTTTGGCAAGGAAGAATATTCCAGCACCTCTGATTCATGCTATACAGAGCTTCTACAAGTCTTGCAGAAATTATGTGAGGACTGCAAACCATAAGTCAGAAGAGTTCAGGACCACCACTGGTGTAAGACAAGGTGATATCCTATCACCTTACCTCTTCATACTATTTATGGACGGTGTCATCAAGGCATGTAAGGAGAGAACAAGAAAGTATTCAGTGGGGTACTGGAAGATGAGACAGGTCTATATTTCGGAGCTGGCATTTGCTGATGATGTTGCCCTGATTGCTAAATCAGAGGCACATCTCCAATCCAACCTGCCAGTCTGGAAGGAAGAGCTGGAGAAGAGAGGGATGGTCATAAGCAGCTCTAAAACAAAATCCATGGTGATATCACGAGAAGAAAGAAAACATCAGATTAAGTTGGGAGAACCGGTCCTGGAGCAGGTCGACCACTTTAAATACCTCGGAGCTATTATAGACCGAAAGGGAGGCATCAAAGAAGAGTTAGCCACTCGAAAAGCAGCAGCTGGGAGACTTTTTCAGGCCATAAATCGAGGATTCCTCAGCAAGAGAGAGGTTGGTAAGAAAACGAAGATGGCTGTATACCGCTCCACCTATGTCCCAGTCTTGACATACGGATGCGAGTCATGGGCAATGACTACAACCCATAAAAGCCAGATCCAAACCTCAGAAATGAGGTATCTGAGGAAGGTGGTTGAAGTAACAAGAAGAGACATGGTACGTAACCAGACGATACGTCAAGGCCTTAAATCCTACCCCCTGCAGACCCAAGTAGAACAGTCCCAATTAAGATGGTTTGGCCATGTCTGCAGAATGGGAGAAGATCGGATACCACGACAAGCATGGGAAACAAAGAGCCAAGGATCCAGACCCCGAGGACGACCCAGAGTCCGCTGGGAGGACAACATTAGACAATCTTTGAAGGATCGAGGACTAGAATGGAACCAGGCCAGGAGGAAGACAGCCGATAGGTTAGTCTGGCGCTCTCTCTTCCAAACCTCTACACCTCACGGTAGAAGGGGAACGACTAAGTAAGTAAGTAAGTATATTACAAAAATCTTACGGTTGTCAAATAGAATTGTATTCTTTATATTCTCTTAGCAAGTCATTGATGTTCGCAGAGAAGCAGTACATTATGCCAACCAGGAAGTTTTGAGATGTGCTTACTTACACTTCGGATGTTACAGTAGATGTGCCCTCTCAGTCTAGGATCTGGAATTCAGTGTTCATTCGTAGTAATATTATGTATAAGAATATGAAAAAAATATTGTTGTATATTAACATGAAGTAATCTTTATGTTGCTATTTGTTTGTATATCTAAGGCGGTATATTTAGATTATAACACCGCTATTCTTGATGATGTTGTGATGTATAGACTTGAAGATAAGTTACTTGATATCAGATAAGATTATATATATGTAACTTTTGCTATATTATAATTATGCCAGCATTATGATGTACGTTGGTGGCTCCTCCCTGGAAAAGTATACTTAGAGAAATATTTTCTCTAATGAAATTTACTTTCACCAGATGCTCCATGCATCGACTTAGCCTCACATTAGGCATTATTTTTATTTGTGATACTAGTCATCCGCGCATCATTCGTGCGTTATGAGCCTGTTGTAGCTTGTTCTCGGATGTTCAGTTTAAAAAAAAAAGTTTCATTTATTTTTTTCCCGGGAGGTGCGGTAAACTGTAGCGTGCAGTTTCGCGCTGTGTATAATATTCTGCTTTAATAAAAATGTCTATATTAATTTTGATTCATGACCTAAGAGATATCACCCAGGATTTTACTGGGAGGAGTATTTAACAGTGGTTGTCTGTCCACTGGTTTCAACTTACCGGTTTAAAACGAGAACCGAGGTTTAGTTGCATGTCCATATTTGGGCTTATGGCTAACTTTTCTAAGAATGTTTGCAGCTAGAGCTTAGGTCTTAACTCATGACCATATAAGGCTTCAATGGTCAGTCTTTACCTGGAATGTGTTGAAACACTGCGTTTGAGTTTTCGCTCAAGGAAGCGTAGCGTCCAGGCGCATGCGCGGTTTAGTAGGGGTTAAACGAGATTTCCGATCTGGAGGTCGAACGAAAAATGTCAGAGGGTCAAGACGTGTTTTTGACGTCTTTGTGTTTCGGCTTCATGCCTGGGGAAATGGAAAACCTCTGTGGATAGACTTAGAAGTATTTGAAGATATTCCCCGATGATAGTGATATATTTCTTACATCTTGGAGACGTGTATGTGTGTGTGTTATTAATGCATTGTGATGGTCTATCAAGGTAAATGGACATTTTGTTATTCTCCTTGCCTATCAGTGTCGCACCACATATATTTGTCAGCTCATTGACTTTTCCCAGGGTGGGAAAGCATCTAACAGTTTACGTGAGCTAAGCTCTTAAGTTAGGCTGACTTTATTAGCTGAGGGCTTGTGTACGCCCAGGAAACATTGCAGTTTGATGCATCCCGCTGTTTCAGCGGTAAAATATTATAGTCAAGGTCTGACCCACCTTGCCTGTCAGTCACAGAGGCTAGTTGAACTTATAGGTCTGCTACCTTAAGGCCTGTTGCATGCAAGCAACACATCTGATGAACTCATGTCAGGAAAAGAGTTGGTTAACTCGTGTATCAACATCCGCGAGCAATGCGGGGTATTTTTGCTGAGGCTTGTTTGGAAGGGAACTTAGATTGTGATCAACAATCGTGCTTAGGCCCAGCTTACTGACTTGTGATATATGATGCTATCCATGTACTATCGTCATGTTTACATGTTCCTGAGTCTTGTTAAATGATCATGTCTACAACGTTCCTGAGTCTTGTTAAATGATCATGTCCTGATGTCGTCGTACTACATTAAAGCTTGTGAAAAGTCAGTTGCTGTTACAACCTTCACTGACTTCTACTTGTGACTGAGTGTGAGTACTGAGCCAGGCTTTAGAACTGTACATGCATTCGCGTATATTACATCTACACTCATACTCTATGTCAACACTGCACTTTGCCAGCGCTTCAAGACTTAACGAACAGGCTGACCTACATTCACGTTCCTGCACTGCTTGGGTTGACCTGACCTCTACACTCACATACACAGTGCTATACCCTTTATATTTGTAAACAAGTAAACGGTCAGCTGCTTTATGATAAGGTATCAATGTGACTGTACCAGAATTTACACCTTATCACTGTTATGTTCTCTAGCTGACGTGTTTCAGTGGAAAGCAGAATAAATTATAATTTCTAGCTTAAAACCAGGTAGCTATAAGGAATGAAATTTAACTGCTAAATACTCAGTCGAGAATATTTTAAACTAACTAGTAAATGCACTGATGCCTCATGAGTATTGACGAAATATATTTATTTGTATTTCTAATTCATGATGATTGATTTTTTTTAATATACTTATTTCACGGGAAGCTTTAAATGATAAGTCAAGCTGTACGCTTGCAGTTTAAAATGTAAGTTATAACGAGTACATAGTATGTATAATTATTTTATATGTGTTTTTTCCTCTATTTAGTGAAGAAAACTGGGGTTAACCCAAACTTTGCCAGCGTTAAGTACTGATGAGTAATACCTGAGAAGAACTAAAACATTTTCCTTAAAAGACTTGGTGTAAAATCTTTACAAGAACTTTAAAGGTGAAATGACATAACGGGCCTATTGCGTCAGATTTTATTCTTCCTTAAGTACAGTTCAGTCCTTGTGGCAAGTAAACTATTACAAACAGTAACGTTCCGCAAATTATGTCAACTTGTGGTGTGATCAAGAATTTTTTTACCTTTTGATCGAAGTTACAAACCTGACATTGTTCCTAAGTAGTGGAAACCTCGTGATTCTGATCCTGTGTGCCCGCTTGAAAACTAATTCTTACCTGAACTGATAAAGTGACACTAACTTAGAATCTGAACAAAATTAACCCCTGAAAAGGACGCTCCCCGGACAAATTGGATGAAACCAAGATCTGCAGAGCTGGGTATCTGTGGTGATATTACCGTGATACAACGTTAAAATATCTCCAATTATAAAGATAACGGGTAAGATAACATGTAGGGATAAAATTATACGTAAGATACGAGGATACATTCTCGCCTACGCCAGCGCTTTCTACCGCCATTGAAACTAACTAGTTGGACATGCAGACGAAACGGTTTACCCATTTAGACGGGAGGGAAACGGAGATAAAAGAAAAAAAAATATGACTGAACACGTGTTTGAATCTAAAAGGCAAAAAGACGCAATTTGTAGTTTAAAGGAAAAAAATTCACGCCACTAGTGACACAAAGTAAGAAATTGGTAGAAAAACGACCTTAGCTCTTATTAGAAACAGTCGTATCTTGGACGTTTTACGGTAATTGGTTGTTTATTTGAATATAGCGGCAAACGCGTGGACGAAGGTTCAAAAACAAATTTCAAAAACTAACCTTGAGAAAAGTAGGTTTTTCTTTAATAATAAAGTTATAAAAATAAAACCTAGCTAGTTTGATAGCCCATCTTGAGCAGAGAATTAATATACTTTTAATTATACAGACGGACAGATAACACGGAAGATATTGACGAAAGACTGTATTGTTCAAATCAGACTAGCGAACAGTTTTTTGTGCATATTTCACTAAAGTTACTTTTTGACGCGTCCTTGAGCAAAACACATAAACCCAAACTGCAATGAACTAGAGGGGAAAGTCGGAGGATAGAAGCTAAAAATAACTTAGGGAGGCAGGTTTGTGCAGTTTTTGCATGTAGTTAGTCCAAGAAACAAGTGTATTTTGTGAAAAGCCAAGTAGAGACAGACGGACCAACAGGAAATAATACACACTTGACTGAGATTTGACTGAAATTTGACTTTTGGTTTGAATATTTGAAAAACAGTTAGAGGGGAAGTTCGTTGATTGGACAGAAGTATTTATATTAGTGAATGGGAGACGCACACTTGTGCCATTTGATATAAGACTGTCCATTAACACAGTTCTTGACTGCTAGAGGTGAATTCCCGGAATAAATAAATAAAAATCAGTGGGACGCCATAATCTAGCCAGCAGCTCAGCTGAGTTTTGCTAGTCCTAAGTAACTGTGTTCTCAATTCTGAATTGTGGTAAGGAAAAAAAGCATTATCTTGTTTATTTTAATATTTTGAGTGATTGATACTGCCATATCATGAAAAATGATTACGACAAGTAAGTGCCTGCTCTAGGTCCCCAGCCGCAGTCCAGGGCCTAGAGACAAACACATAGAATATGAAAACCTATCTAAGACTATGGAAGGCGGATCTATTATTGACATCAGTGGGAACATATTACCCACCTTATTGAATAGAAGAGGAAACTATTGAACATATTTCGGATGCAATGCAGTCTTGGGAAACTGGTACTAATTGATAACCACTGGGTAAGATGTGCTAAGTTGGTCAGAGAGATCTGACCCAGTCTATGTACTGTTGTTTTGTGGTGTTGTGTGTAAGAGTGGCGCAGTAAATAGAGTACTGACACATGGCACAAATTTTGTTTCAGAGTTTCTGATCTGGCACTACGATTGTGTCAGATGCTTTTGTAGAAGTACAAGAGCGGGTGTCTGTGCAGTCTAACATTTTACTCCAGCTACTGAGAGGAGTGGGCCACAAGAATTCTGGACTACATCATTACAGGCCAGTAAAGTGCAAACCTGGCCTGCTGGAGATTCATAAACTAATTCCACCCTCAATAAAGAAAAAAACTTATATAAAAACAGTAACATCAGTCTATCTGTCAAGGACTATGAACTGTGTAACCATAGATTGGGCATGATGACGCCATCCCAACTAAACATCCAGTGCTAGTTTTCCCAAGACAGTGTAGATACCATTAAGATTAACTATTGTAATAATATACCTATGTACAAATGTTATATTTAATTATGCAATATATATATATGCATTTCATTGATAAATACCTATCATTTCATATGTTCTGACCAAAAGAAACAATTGGTTTAGGACTAATAAATTTAAAAAAAAAAATTTCAAACTTAAACTTTAACAGCCAGTGTTAGTTCAGTGTATTATAGAGTTTATTATTATTATTATTATTATTAGACTTATTAATTACATGTGTGTGTCTGTGTATTTTATTACCTACACATTACATTTCAGTACCCTAGACTTTTAACGTAGCTAACACTCATTATAGGAGAATAGGTCTGTTTGAGGTCGTAAGTGGTAGCAGAAGGGCCTTCTGTACTCACATAAGCTTTTATCTCAGGAGCCTTCACAGCTGACCTCATCCAGTACACTAGGTAATATAACAACCATACAATAACATAAAAAACCACTACAGTATCCGCTTCATCAAACGATAAAACAGATTGTGTCATAACGTGCGCCAGACGGCGAACAGCAGCACGATTGTAGGTAAGGTTGTGTGAGACAGGGCCCTGATGAATGAACCGAGAGAAAGCAGGAACAAGTGACTCTTTTATGGTATACCAAATTGCACCCACTTTGTAAATTTCTTTATGCACGTTTGTTGCAAACAAGAAACTTTTCCTTAGGATAGATCATACTAATATCTAAGTCTGTTCATACCTTTAAAAGGGGAAAATCATTAGATTACCGCTAATGTATCCGTGACTCTTTGGGCTATCACTTTTCTTCTAAAAGGACCGTGGGCTAAACATCGAGGGAAAGGATCATACTGTGGGTCTATCATTCTTGTAGCATTTTTATTGACTTTATGACTATTTGTATATGCTTTGATGTAATTTTTATGTGTTGTGATGAAATTTTAGATGATAATTAAAATTTCTCTTGAACTTAATCAGCGCGTTGGTCAGCTCGTTCCAAATTATCTGTATAATCACTGTTATAGTTTTTTCCCACGTCTGTGCGTCTAACTGTCGTCACTTGTGTGCGTGCACGTGAGTGGTACGTTCATATATATTAATATATATATATAGTTTATAGACTGTCTGACTCCTCTGGATCTGTTGTAGAAGATAGGCGGAGAGAGAGAAGATTCTCGCTTTCCGGGACAGCCTCTATAAATTTCTACCATCTCACTCGTGAAAATCTATTTCTACTCTCATCTCTCACTGTGGCTATCACTCATTCTAATCTATTCAGAAGGGACCAACCCAAGTCTTAATTCCCCTATCAAAAATCTACGACAATGGCGAATCATTAGAATATTTAAAACAGGAAGCTTTCCTATCAATTGTTGACATGTTATGTAAGGACGATCCTGTACTGAAAAGTCATTACAATTATAATGTGCCGGCATTTAAGGGAACTTCAGAAACAACACAGCATGATCTTGTGATTTATGTTTAGGCCATCTTACGAGCTGTCACATAATTTTGGGTCGATTTCTTCTTCACTACGGCAGTAACTGCAACATTTGTTGTACGTACTGATTACCTGGAATCTCCGGGGGATCGTCACATTTAATTTAATTATCTTTTATCAAACAGATATTTACTATTTACAACCATTTGACACTCCTTTTTGCGTTTCTCAGCTTTGCTAAGATTAGCGCAGGTAAAACCCAGCCGGGACTGGTCAGTTTCGCATTAGTTTTGTTTGCTCAAGCCTTGCCAGGCGATAAAATTGCTCCCCCGCAGCCGCATTTTGTGTGCGCAAGAGACGGATAAAGAGATTACTTGTCTGTGCGACACCTGTTGGACAGACATGAATGACGTCATCATTTCCTGTCCGACTTTTACGAACAGATTACTTCAGACAAAAGTAAAATGTTACATCTGAAGCACATTGTCGAAAGTATGTACGGACTTGTCACTTCCATATATTGGAGACGTGACTTTTTGCATCACGAACAGAATTTTCCATGTCGGAATAAATTTGAAAATCCTACCCCCTGCAGACCCAAGTAGAACAGTCCCAACTAAGATGGTTTGGCCATGTCTGCAGAATGGGAGAAGATCGGCTACCACGACAAGCATGGGAAACAAAAAGCCACTTTAATATTATTCTTGTTCAGAGTTTCTTCTTGATTTTGTTTGTTTTTGTTTATTTTGTTTATTTTTTATTTAACGTATAAGCACAATTGTGATTGTCCCTATTTACAATGATTTGACAAATGTGATGCCACTTTCTCATGTCGGCAGTTGTTTATATTATTTGGAATTGAAAACAATATATGTCCTAATTATAACCCATCAGAGGTTGAACGGGATATTGTTGTTCATTAATTTTTAAAAAAGCCAAGGATCCAGACCCCCAGGACGACCCAGAGTCCGCTGGGAGGACAACATTAGACAATCTTTGAGGGACCGAAGACTAGAATGGAACCAGGCCAGGAAGAAGACAGCCGATAGGATAGTCTGGCGCTCTCTCTTCCAAACCTCGTCACCTCACGGTAGAAGAGGAACGACTAAGTAAGTAAGTATGTAATAATTTTGAATTACCCCACCCAAATATGCAGTTTTGAAACGATTGGCGGGGTTTGAAATAGAGGAACCACCAAATTCCTGATTTGGCCTTGTCTAAATC
This sequence comes from Oreohelix idahoensis, assembly GCA_024509875.1. NCBI lineage: Eukaryota > Metazoa > Mollusca > Gastropoda > Stylommatophora > Oreohelicidae > Oreohelix > Oreohelix idahoensis. Next base: position 538,482 of record JAMPIV010000379.1, read on the forward strand.
GTAACAAACAACTGCGGGGGAGGCAAAAGGCTGTATAATCTGACACTTTATCCAGATTAGAACACTGTGAGAATCGCTTGCCAAGACAACAACCATACTGCCAGAGTTAGAATCAGAATTTCATTTATCAGACCGGACTTTGTTGGAGCATTTTGAAGGACTTAAACCGCCCAGGAAAACTCTATTATTTTAATAAGGAAAAACGAGATCTGATGAAAATGAACACACAGATTCAAAATGGGAACTTATTGTTAAAGTAACGACCCACAAGAACACGTGTAAAAGGCATCTGCTTGTGCCTTAACCTACTTCTCTGAGCAAACAGTCTGTAAGCCAAGATTGGCGTAAGTTGTACATTTTACATTCTATATTTTTCATTACTAACATGTGAACTAATATGTATATATTGCCATGTGAATATTAATATGTGAAAATCGCTAGTGGATGTCCAAGTCATTTGAGGTTGGCAACCTCAGCATATAGAATGATGATTTCCTGAACCACCACTGCAAGGGATGGTGACTGCTTTATTGCTAGTTTATTAAAGAGAACTACACGGCATAGGTAGTCCCAAGTTCCATATGGAGTAGGGAGGGAAAGATGAAAGAAATGATGTACATTCTAATTATAATACTTACCTTTACAAACCAGTGTAAATGTCTATGTAAACATATTCACTTTAAAAATAATGAAAGTTTTCAAGCTTTTCAACCAGTGTAGATGTAACTGAAAACATATTCAATCTTTATTGTAAACATTTTTCAACCAGTGTAGATGTAAATGTAAACATATTCTATCTATACCATTAACCTATTCATTTGAATGTAGAGTAAATATAAAGCTATTTAAATTTAAATGTAAAGAAAGTTTTCTCTCAAGGGATTAAGCTTAATTCTCATCGAGGGTAAAGTCTGATGGGATGGTGGAATAGGAAGATGTGTCGGGAAACTCAATACTCAGAGGGTGCTCGTTTCTCTTCTTTTACCATACTAGTTGGTGGTACCAGTTGAGGGTACTATCTCTGGAACAAGAAGGGTACAAGTGGCCTGACGTCGAAGCTAGATACCATCATCAGACGGAGCTTAAAGACGAGAGACCAACTTTGTAGACACTCCCTGACACTTCTGGGAACGTGCTGCGCCTAACAACCTTGACCAGTGACGAGCGTGACCAGCGATCCAGTCTACCAAGAACCAAAACATCAGAAGGAGCAGAACCGTCACTGACAGCTAAGTAGCACATAAAAGCTGCCAAGTGACCTCCTTTACAAAATACCATTACATCATATAGTGATGAGAATTTTCTGATAAATCATTATTCATTTTTTTAAAACCTTGTTAAAACGTAAGTGATTATTAAGTTTGTTGTTTGTAAATATGCAAATTTAACGACGATTTAATCATTTTGAATGTACTGCATGTTTGTCTCAGTCAATTTTGCTAACTACACTCTAAACAGAGCTACACCAGAATAAGAAGAATTCCACTGAGTAAATCAAGGTGGGGGCTTGAACGAGCTGAAATTAATAATTGCTTAATTCTTCATAAAAGGCGGCGGATCAGATGTAAGTTAACAATTGCCCTGCCAACGCAGCATTGTTCTTAACTTCTGAAATATCTTATGAAAACACCCGTGAGATAGAAGCATCACTATCCTTCTGTCTACAACTCTGCCAAGAGTAATCTTGTGCGAAGGTAGACACCTTTGAAGACCCATATTATATTCTCTTGAGTTTTGGCCACTGTTGGACCACCACAGCAAAGCAGGGGAGGTCATTCCGTGACACGAGCCTACATTTAGTGTGAAATTTAAAAATCTAACTATGTTTTTGTTCAAAGGAACGAAACGACTAACGTTTCTTACAGATCACAGCTGGTAGCAATATTTTAGTGTTTTTCAACAACCATGACCCTTGCAGTGAACGATGGGTCCACTGCAAGGGTCGTGGCTGTTGAGGTAGGTGCAAGAGGTCTAGTGGCTGCCTTAGTGTTTGATTTACTGAGACTGTTGGTCTTGAAAGGACAGTCAAGAACAAGGGCACTTAAGAGGCTCAGTGAAACTGCGGAAAGGGTGTCTTGCTGGCTGTGGAACAAACGCAACGGGCTAGTTAAGTCGGGACAGTAATTTGTTTTCAACATGGGGGTTACTGTCACAATTGCCTCCAGCCGGCGTAAACCAGGAGTGAAGTTAAAAGCTGCAACCAAGGTGGAGTGGGTTCAATTCTCTGCTCAGGGCAACTGGAGGCTGACACTTGGGAGTCATGACACAAGTGCACTCACCCCTTTTTAGAGTGTAAAGGAGATTACGGGGCCAAAACACTTAATCGATGGGGGAACCCCTTCTAATGATGAGACTATCTCAGATATAATTTATGTATATACCTGTGACATATTATGATAATAGCTTTCATATATCTATTTCAATATCTACACTTTTCATTTACCTAGCTTTCATCTACGCACGTTTTGTTAACACAAAGCCCTCCTACACTCAAAGATCTGTCTTTTTTTCTAATTTAGCACGCATATTTTATTGTTGTTCGCTATTTCCTTTGACGATTGTTCACGAGCAGACCTATTAGCTAACGTTGAGCTGTAATTAAACGCCAGCGATTGAAAATCGTTGTAATAGATCAGACAGCGATCAGGGGAAATAAATTTGAGTACTAACAGCAGATAATTTGGAACCAAGGTGAGACAAATTTCTATTACCTCCCTTGTAATCCGTTCGCTGGAAAGGTAATTAAACACGGCAAATCGCGAGAACATTGCTCGCTAGAATGGCCCATACGAGCAGAGACGTGTAAAATTTGCACTGATCAGCAAATTACGTTATGCCTGATCTAAGCGAGAACGTAGGTTCTGGTTTTCGGTTCTAGCGTGAAGAATGGCTTTGATTTATGAATCCCCCAAGATCTGAGCAAAGGTGTCTAATCTAGCAAGTACGAGCGATTTTCTGGAGATTTAATATATAAACCCCAGCATTTTAAACTCAATTTATCCAGTACCGACAGATTTGAAAGACATCTAGCTTCGATTCTAAGATCCCTTATAACAGTGGAATTACTTAGTTTTTCGATTGCAGATCGTTTATTTCTGTGTTTGTGGTAAATACTATACTAGAAGTTTGAGTGATTAATTGTTAAGTCTGTACTTTATTTCACTAGATTTTCGATGCAGAGTGATTTACTAGATAAAATATATTTCTCTAGGATTTACTGTGTTACATAGGCTAGCAGAATAAATAATAATTTCTAGCTAAACTATTCCAGCTATAAAATACATTTAATTAATTGCTAGTAATCAGTCAGAGAATATTTTAACTGACTAGTAAATGCACTGTTCATCGTGAGTATTGACGAAATATGTATTTATTTCTAATTCATGATGATTAATTTTTTTAAATGACTAGAATTTATTTCACGGGAGTTTTTAAACGATAAAACAAGCTCTAAGCTTGTAGGTTATAATTTAAGTTAAATAAGCGAAGTGGATAAATATATTATATTTTACGCGGGTTAAGGATAGGATTGAGAATACTATATTATGGTTAAGTATTTGTATATTTGTCTCCTTTACACAGTATTGGGTCACACCCTAAACCTTACCAGCGGCTTCCATATGAATCTGAGAATAACGGACTTAAGTCCTACAGTACAAGAGAACTGCTCTACGTACGACGGTGATGCTGTAATAAAGGGCAGATTGAGTGTAGTACAGGCATTGGTAAAATAAAATTTCCTAGTTGTACATTTTGTTCACTGTTATGCACACCAGTTGAACCTCAAATGCAGTGACTTTGTTCCACAACACGCAAAGAACTGCAATTATTGTTTGTGCAATTGTTTCTGTTCCGTGGTTTTTTTTTTTTTCTGCTTCACCAAAGCGTACTTCTCTTCTGGGCAAAGCAGTGAAGAAAATTACACGACCCAGTGCAACAAGGTGGAATTTTAGAGGAAGATCTGTACAGGATATTTATGAAAACGTGGTGCAGTTAAGAGAATGTACGGACAAATTTCAAGACTTGTGGTATTTCGTCAACTACTGATGACGGATTACTTAATATTTTGACTGATGGACAGTTTTGTTAACTTCTTTCTGTCTTTGCACTCATTATGCCAGAAGTAGATCCACTGTACAAAAGAACAGAAGTAAAGAAAGTACGTGCGTGAACACTAAAATAGCAGCTTTCAAAAAAGCTATAGCGACTGTTCAGGAGCCGACAGACGACTTCACAACTGGTGACAATGACAACTTGCCGTGTCATTGAGCCACGACAGTAGCGTTACACATGTTTTGAGTCGTATTAAGAAGGAAGCTCATGATACAGTGGGTATCATTCAGCCGGAACAGTAACGTTATGCAAACTGATTTGAGTCGAATGATGAAGGTAGCTGGGGATACAATGGGTGGCCATCACAAATACAGATATTCATGTATTGGCCACCTAATTTCCGCCTTGCTATAAGTTACGTGTGCCACTTACCTGACGAGCTACAGTGGAATATTATCTAATTTGACAAAGGGGTATCTAAAACACAGCGCAGTATTTTAATGGCCAAGCAGATCTCACAAGTTTTTCATTATTGTTATTGTTCTTCAAAATCGATATCATTGCATTCCGGGCAAAACCATAAGTCCTCAGTCTCCCTCAGGAAATGTCGAAGCGCATGAACGCTGATTGTTCCTATAGCGCGTTGGTCGTATAAACATCTGATACATCCTCCCATTCGTCCATCTCTGCTAGTTTAACATTTGTTGCTACATTGCAGAAGTCTTAACCTTGTTTGTTCATCAATCGCAGTGTCGCTCTCTAATAGATTATAGTTAAGTATCTTTAGTATCTCTTCCATTATCCATATCCGGTGTTCGCATAATGTCTCATTGCTGTGTATCGCTGCATGGCCATCACTGTAGATCCACACTAGTTTCTGAAGGTTTTAGGCTTCTATTTGTAGGTTCCATTCATGTCGTCGATATCCATTTTGGACATTCCAGCACAGTAACTGCCCTGGTTAATGGAGTTTCAGACAGGGCTGCAACCTTAGGGCTGCAGTAGATGCCTCTATCTCAGTAATGCTGGACCTTGTTGTCACGTAAGCTCCGCTTTGTTCAGTGACGACCCTTTCTTTTTATCCTTCCGAGAAGCCCCATCCTGATTTCTTACCACGGAGTGAAGATGCACCAGTGTACATAATAGCATCATCATCCTCAGCACGATCATTTATCAGATGATTGATTTCCAGCTCTGCTTCTTATTACCAACAAACTCTGCACTCCCTTCCAAGGCTGATATGACTTGTTGGTAATTTTTCCTATTTTCACCAGACTTACTCCACTCTTCCTCCCAGAATATTTGTTCAACTGTGGTCACCTGCCAAACTGTTGCTTCCGCCTCTGCCATTCAGCGCATGCCTTTAGCTATTCTCGCTCCCTTAATGTCGGCGATGTTCCCATGCAATGGATGGCTTTTGTTTGTGGTTACCCGCATGTAGGCTTTTGCATAGGCCATCGCATATCTGAATCTTAGCGACAGCAATTCAAGCACTTTCAGTCCCAATAGTTGCCCCTCTCGTCAACCGCTCTCATTTTGTCTTGCATGTAGTTAAGGTTATGGTCAGAAGACCCAGGTCTTTAGCTAAATTTAGATTGTCAAGCGTTTTGTCAGAGCCAACTGAATTTCATTTCGATTTGTTGATTGTGTTATTTTCATGATCCAGTCAATATCCAGCAAGATGAGAACGAGTGACAAGAGGTATCCCTGCCTCACTCCAGTTCCCGCACAGGATCTGTTTTGTCAAAAACCTGTTAGAATGTTATCTATTAGAATTCTATCTATTAGAATGGAAGTTGGTCCAGTACTCTAACGGTGTCGGAGCTTGGATAATTTCTGTAAACTGGCGTGAGTGCAGCTTCGTATATGCACCAGAGTATTTCTGGTTCGTGGCAGTCGACCAGACATGATCGTGGTAATCACGCACCCTGTTCATCATGCTTGTTGGTGTGAAATAAAATGTGGTTCGCCTGAAACAAACTCGTCGATTTGATGATCCAATCGTATCTATGTGACAATGTTTTGTGCTGAATACCTGTTTCCTGGTATTGACTATGAACTCGGGAATACGCTGTAAATATCTAACTTCAAAACAAGTGCTATAAATAGTGAAAAACCAAGTGGTGATTTAGCGCGCTTATGAAAATATTCATTCGCGCACAAAGTTTTCAAGTTCCTTAGCATTATGAATTTCCGTAAGTTATTATTAGCAGTGCCCCGTGTAGTACCCGGGGGTCTCTGCAAAGACAAAGAAAGACTACTGTACCCTCAAGCATGTCTTACAAGGCGACTAATAGGAGGTTGTGTATAGCGCTGACAACTTCATCGTGTAAAACAAATTACTACAGACACCACCAATACAAGAGCATGTGAATGCTTGGCGCAAGCTTTATGCAAAGGGACCAGCTTCACTGGTGGTTCCATGCTCCGTAAGGAACACAAAGGAAAATGATCATTACTAGTTATGTGCGGGTAGAAGAATGATGTAAAATTTGTGTCTGTTGTAAATTTAATCCATGCTTCTATATAAGTGTATGTTTTATTTTAATATTTCGTACTAAATATGCAGTGAATCATCGAAAGATGGATTCTCCTCTTTAAGATCTAATGTATGAAGTGGGCCTGGAACATTTATCCTAATTTATTTATTCTATGTGTCAGGAATTTCTTGATCTATTCTTCTCTAGGATATTGATATTTTCCTTGTTGCTTTTATTTAGTTACCTTTTTTAATGCTGATGGTTGATTGCACATCCTCCTATGGCTTTCAAACCTATTTCTCCATTTCAGCACGTTCCTTCATTAATTTTGTAATACAATGTAACATCCGCATATAACGTCAAACCATTTTATTTATTTTAACGTGTTCCTTCATTTACTTTGTTGTCTGGTAATATCCTCAAATGACGTCCAAACCATTTTATTCATCTCAACGTGTTCCTTCATTAACTTTGTTGTACAATGTAACATTTTCAAATGACGTCCAAACAATTTTATTCCTGTCAACGTGTTCTTTCATTATCTTTGTTGTACAATGTAACATTTTCACATCACGTTCAAATAATTTTATTCCTTTCAACGTGGTCCTTCATTATCTTTGTTGCACAATGTAACATTTTCACATCACGTCCAGATAATTTTATTCCGTTCAACGTGGTCCTTCATTTTCTTTGTTATGCAATGTCCATGAGATGTTTATTTCTTAAACCGAGAGTGCTCGCACATGTCACTTTTCAGACGCAGCATGTCAACCATTAATTTATTGCAATTCTGATTTTTGGTTAATTTCCAGGTTTGACATTTGTCGTAATTATCATTTTTATCGTTTCCATTATCTCTTCCTGTGGAGCACAAACCTGTAAAAAGTGAGAGTTGGCGTACCGGTTTAGAGAGGACAAATCTATGTCACTTGTTAAGTTTTTACCTTGTTCACACAAGATGTCATGGTGGGGATCAAGGCTGTGGGGTTGGAGTCAGAGTCGTGGAGTCGGTCATTTTTTAGTGCAACCGGAGTCGGTAACAAGTGTCCCGTTTCCGACTTCGAATTTTTACGAGACTTAAGTCAAGACAGATCCACGTTTTGATCCATGCAAGGGATTAAGTCAAGGCAGATCCATGTTTTGATCCATGCAAGGGATTAAGTCAAGGCAGATCCACGTTTTTATCCATGCAAGGGATTGAGTCAAGACAGATCCACGTTTTGATCCATGCAAGGGATAAAGTCAAGGCAGATCCACGTTTGTTCTATGCAAGGGATTAAGTCAAGACATATCCACGTTTTGATCCATGCAATGGATTAAGTCAAGACAGATCCACGTTTTGATCCATGCAAGGGATTAAGTCAAGACAGATCCACGTTTTGATCCATGCAAGGTATGAAGTCAAGGCAGATCCACGTTTGATCCATGCAAGGGAGGGGGCCGCTTAAAAAATGTGAAATAACATTTTAAAGTAGTAGAACTCCTAAAACCATGTTCATGTTAAAGTACATCCATTTTTACATCATGTAGGAAAATTTCAGTTGCTATTGAAAAGTTTTTTTAACCACAACTGGAAATTTGTTGGCACATTTAGAAAAAGCACACAAGAAATGACAATAAACTATATACACTGTAAATTTTCACGTCACTGTTAAAATAAAACTATTTTGCCTCATGGTGTTTGACAAAGCAGTCATTTGTGTGCAGGTGTGGATGATTTGTTATTTTGTATTACTGTATGAATGAATGAATAGTTTAAAATGTAGTCTACGAAAGCCATGTATTCATTTATTCACGCACATAAAATACTTAAACACATAATTCCATTTAAGTGCATAATTTTATGCTATATCACTAGTTAAAAAAAAATAAAACTGTAGTCGGAGTTGGACTTCTAAAATTTCAGGAGTTAGAGTCGGAAAATTTTTTGGTCGACACTTCAGCCATGGCTGGGATATCGTATGAGGTTTAGAGAGTACTAGTTTAGGTCAATTGTTAAGTTTTGACCTTGTTAAAACAAAACGTGAGGCTTGGTATATTGAAGTATGTTAAGCGAGTACTACTCTAGGTCAATTGTTAACAGTGAGGTATCGGAACAACTGGTTAAGACTCATAGTTTTGTTGATTTTGATTGAATTGTTTCAAGTCAGCAGTGCATGTCCTTCATTTTGGTCGTACATTGTTCAGCGGTATAATAATTGAGACCAAGCAAGAAATTTTACACATCTTAAAAAAGGTTGGCAGAAAACTTTCACTACCCAGTTTGGAAAGCAGCCATAGCACAAATAATGAGCAAAAAAAAATGTTGGTTAGTTTGTATATAAAAACAAAGTCAGTTGAAATTCATAGAAGATAAAATTGACAAGATGAACGAGTAATGTATTGTTGGAAGATGCTGTATTTTTTCTCGCAGTCATTAAAGTCAAATTAAGCTATCTAACATTAGAACTCTGTTGTATCAAATACATTAGAGCTGTACATAAACAGTTTGCGTCCGTTTCGATTGTAAGATAAGCACGTGCTAGCTATAGAACTATAAATTGCTACCTTATACAAACATTTTAACTTTAAATTAATATACTGCACCTCTTCCGGTTAAAATACAGTGTTTTGTAGTTGTATTTTTTTTAAATTTTTGAAGTATTTATAGTTCTTGCATAGTTCCCGGGAATCTCCGAAGACACAAAAAAAAGAACCACGCTTCCACCAGGTAATTTGTAAAAGGCGATTAAGGAGAGACTGTCAGACTATACGGTGTGTTACATTTGGGCATGCGCCCTAATATAACCAACGGACCTTGTGTCAAGGTTGAAAGACCTGAGTTTTGCCAAAAACCGAGGCAAAAACTATTTTTTAAAAGTGAGGTCTCTGCAAGGGACTGGAAAACTCGTCGTATGAAAGAATTTGCTCCAGAAATTACCACTGTAAGTGTATATGAAGTGCTTAGGCGCAAGTTCACTGCTTGGGGGAGGGGGGAATGGAGGAGGAGGAAAAGGAGGGGGCAACGGCAGTGACAAATTTATTCTCTTTACGGAACGAAAAAAGAATATTATCTCAATATTCATTGTAATATGTGCCCCGTGCCATGAACTACAGTAACTGTTATTGTCATCCATTTTTTTTATTTTCGCTATTCGCATAGACCAAAGGGACTTAACCCACTTAAAAAGCTAAAGGTCGAATAAAGAGCAGATTAGTTTGTAAAATACAAAATAGATCGTGTCTTAGCAGAATTGGGAAGCAGACGGAAGACAGACCAACAACAAAAATTGCAACAGCTGTTGTAAATATACTATATGGAAAGTAAAGAAGAGTAAAACACTTATACATACACAGTCCCCTCGATTAGCTGTTTTACACGGACGTCCAAATGTCTGTCTGTCTGTCCGTTTTTCTATCTGTCAGTATGTTTAATTGTGTTTGTTTTTGTGTCAATTATTTTGTTCTTGTTTAGTATTATTAAAAATTAATTAAATATTATTTTTTCTATATTTCTCATCTTTGTTTTCTGTTTATGTCTGTGGCTGACGAAGTGTAATCCCGAGCTATCCCGTGTTTCTAAGTGCTTCGTTCATTTGCAAAACAAACTATAGTAACATTTTTATGAACTATCTATTGGAAGTTTTACAGCAGAATCTATAATTATTTACACAAAGTCTATGTGTACCTCTGTCTGTTTAACTGTCGTTCAGTCAATCTGTCTGTTAGTGTAGGTTATTGTCTGTTAGTCTCTGTCTAATTGTCCGTCCACCCTCTTGTCTGTCTTACTCTCGGCATATCTATCTATCTATCTATCTATCTATCTATCTATCTATCTATCTATCTATCTATCTATCTATCTATCTATCTATCTATCTATCTATCTATCTATCTATCTATCTATCTGCCTGTCCATCTCTCTGTCTGTCTAACCTATCCTACTGTCTGTCTGCCTAATCTATCTATCGTGCCGTCTGTCTGTCTAATGTATCCTGCTGTCTGTCCGTCTGTCAGCCTAATCTATCTATCCTGCCATCTGTCAGTCTCTTCATCCTTCTATCTGTCTGTATGTCTGTCGACTATCTATCTCCCAAATACCTAGATTTGTGTATCGATACGGCCATATTTTAAACTGCAAATTAAGCATCTTTGTTTTATTTATCCTATAAATATTCGACGTCGATTACTCGTCTCTTACTTACTAAGAAACTTACTCCATTACATTTTTTTAGTTCAAACTATGTTTTAAATAAAATTACAGATATGTAATGGCAAAGAAACAAAATTTTACTTTTCAGTATAGGGATCGTAACATGTGAAGAAGGCACACAGGAAGAAAATGACTTACTGTTTACAAATACTCCGCAAGAGGTCAGCTCATAAGAACATACTTCACAAGTTTAGAATTGCAAATATTCTATCTTGCTGATTGATTTTCATGTATGTTCATTGTCCATCAAAACATGATGCTTTGAGAACCGCACTCACTATTTAAAAAACCGAATCTTAAAACTGACGGCTCTACAGTATCACGCAAGCGCGAATCAGAGCGAGCGATGTAATCGCGAGCTGACAATTGTCCACAATTTGCATGACTGCGAGCGATGTTGGCAGACGTGAATAGGAGAGGTACAAGGAATGCTTGTGGCGCTACTGAAACTAAACAAACCCTGACTAGCCAGCGGACCACTGTTACGAAATCCATCCACATTACAAGAAGTGTCTTTTATGTCGAAAATTGTGGAACCGTTGCTTTGCTTAATTAATAAAGCCAGTGGCTTGGTCATCCGTCTTGCCACGGGACATGACTGTACGAATGATATTTGATTCCCCGTATCAGCTTCAGTAAAGTATTTTTGTTCGTGGGATGAAACTAGATATAGAAAACTGAAGAAAAAAAATATGCTGTAGAAATCTGATAACATAGCAAGTTATGATAATTTTATATCTCATAAGCAGATGGGAGGCCACTCAAAACAGTATGCAATACCACAACAAAGTGTAACGACCTAAGCGGTCATCGACATATGACGTCACACAGTGAAGAGGGAGAGGGGTCAACGTTTTGAGAAGACTGGGGGAGGGATTTGAAAAAAAATGTGATTTCACACAAAAGTACGAGTGGGGCTCCATTCTTTCATAAATTATGCTGAAAAAAAATAACACAAAAAAATCAGTAACAAGTTATCACCATCACGACTAAAGTCCGATGAGAAAATAGACACAAGCGTTTAGCTAGTTGAACCAACCGGTGTGAACGTTTACAGCAACAATTTTGTGTTGGGGGAGGGGGTTGATGCAAAAGCATTTAGTTGGGTAAGGCAAAGGTTGGGCCCTGTCTCGTACTAGGATGCGGCACATAAAAGAGAAGATCTTTATAATAGTCTTGTCACGAGAGGGTGGATTATTATTGAAATTATAAGATATCCTGGACAAAAAGTTGTATCAGGTGATACCAGGATAGTGCCAGATAGCTGGTCTTATAAGAAATACCCCCTTTTCTGAAAAGAATAAGGGTGTATCGACATCAAAGGTAGGATCAAGCTGTATAAGTTTCTAGAAAAGATGGTAATATTTTACTCTAAGTTCCTACTTGCTCCCTCTCCAGATCCTCCTCTGTTAATATTATTATTATTATTGACTCTGCTAGGGGATTAACTAACTTATCTACCAACAAGAACTTGAACTCAACTTAAATAATTAAGAAAGTCTGCTGGTAAATATTTACAATTTATTTTTACAATTTCTCTTTTCTTTTTGAAAAGCTTTAAAGGAAATCAACTTCAATTACAACATTAAATCAATTAAACATTGGAAAATAGTTAAAAGGTATCAAAAGACATTAAATTTGATGAGAGTTCTCACTTTGGTAAATTATCTCTGCTGGAATCATATTTATATGTTTCTAACAATGTTCTGTCCCTGTTACTTGAATGTGAAGCAATCACTGGCCATATCTATGTCCACATTTGTCATCATAAATGAATATCTATAATTGTGGTGTAACTTGGATACTCTACAGTTGTCTTGGGTTTTGACTCATCTGTAGGAATGAAAATGGTTCCACTTTCCTCCTGGCAGGAAATTTTATTTGAGATCCCTCCAGGCAGTAGGTACTTTGGTAACTGGTCTTCTGAACTTCAAAGGCGCTTGCACCAGTAGTGCCTTCAGTAGTGGCTGACTCTTATGAGCAGTTGGGTTTACAGGATAGAACCTGAAACAAAATAAATGTAACCCCTATATGGTCCATCACTATCCCATTATCACAAAGGTTGGGGATGATAGACTGTTTCAGACAGTGTGCTAGCAGATGCACAGGACATAGTATAGAAGCAACAACCACATCCAGTTCACTGTGATTACAATTTCCCTCTAAATCCTTAGTTAGAGCCAGCTGTCCATGATCCGCCTCCATACAATGATTAGGTCTTGTATAAAAATACTAAGTAATAGCTTGAACAATCCAGTAAAACAGTCGCTTTCATTCTTCCTTACGTCCCTGGTGTGTGTGTCCATTCCATCAAGAAATAATTCTTTAAATGCTTTTCCAAACCTACAGACACACTTTTGCCATCATTCTCAATTATCTTGAATATTTCCCAAGGCTGGCTTTTGCATCCAGAATTATACACAGGCCTGTAAATCCGCCAGCAACACACCGTAGTTTTCTAACACATTCTACACACTTCCTAACGCACAAATGAATTAATCATTAAAAATACAGATATTTATATATACTACTCGTCAAAAGTCAAGGGCCACCCTATTATTTTCAATACACTTTTATATAAGCGTATAGAATGATTAAATGAAGGAAGTTTTTAGGAAAAATGGGTGCAATATCTTCCTCTGACAGTCCTCTATGCACTTTAAGCATAAAAACAACTCACCGACAACCATGGTGATCACGTGCAATTTGGTTTGCTGACCATAAATTCACATTTTTAATCTGTTTTTTCAAACTTCCGTACAACCAAACAGGTGAAGTAATCGTGCTGATTGACATTCCACTTGCAATGGCAACTTTTCGTGAACAGAGTTCACTCTTAATTTGTTTTAAAATCAGCAGACTTAGGGTAGTTTCATCACTTGCAAAAACCATGCCACCGAGAAGAAGTCTTGACACCTTTCAAAGAATGAGGGCTATAGCGTGGGTTGAAAGTTGTTTATCTGTCCGTGAGGTTGCTAGACGGCTTGCAATGTCACACTCTACTATCCAAAGAATTTTGGAGAGATTTCAGGCCACAGGAAGTGGGGAGTATCGCCACCGGCCAGGTCGCCCTAGATGCACCAATAGACATGATGACCGGTACCTCTTGTTGTCAGCCCTGCGCCATCGAACAGTCACTTGTTCCACTCTAAGATGTCAGCTGAGACAAACTGTAAACGTTAATGTCAGTCAAAGTACCATTCGCAGTCGTTTACATGAATTTGGACTGGCTGCTCGACGTCCTGCAGTCAGAATCCCTCTTACTCCTGCTCATCGCAGAGCCCGTGTTGCTTGGTGTCGCGAGCACATCCGATGGACAAAGCAACAATGGAGTCAAGTTTTCTTCACTGATGAATCTCGCTTCACTGTGTCATTCAATGATGGCAAGATTCGAGTTTGGAGACGACCAGGAGAGCGATTTACTGATGACACAATTCGAGAGGTGGATCGTTATGGTGGGGGTTCTGTCATTGTCTGGGGAGGCTTCTACAGACACGGCTGGACCCCACTCTACATCATCCAAGAAAACTTGACCGGCCCAAGATACCAGAACGAAATCTTGAGACCAATTGTTCAGCCTGCTCTGGAGGCCATAGGTGGTAATGCCATCCTCCAAGATGATAACGCTCGACCCCATCGAGCTCGTGTGGTGAATGAGTTTATTCAGCAACATGGGATCATCAGGATGGCGTAGCCAGCTCATTCACCTGACCTTTCTCCTGTTGAGCACCTCTGGGATGTCCTTGGTCGAAGATTGTCAACAAATCACCCCCTGCCAATGGATGTTGCACAGCTGACTGCATTTCTGCTTCAGGAATGGCAAGCTGTTCCTCAGGATACTCTTCGGACCCTTGTGGACTCGATGCGTCTACGCTGTCTTGAATGCCTTGCTGCAAACGGTGGTCATACCCGATTTTGAAATGTCTATTTGTCCAATATGTCTATTTGTCCAATATCTATTGTGTGACTTTTGAAAAGGTGGGTGACACACTTCACAGCTTCATTGCGTTTGAATGTGTGTTTCCATTTCTTTACGTGACATGTCAATTTGGTATTCAATAAATGCCGTTTTGACTTATACCAATTACGTTTATATCAGATTTTTTTTATGGTTTCAACCAAGGTTTTTCTAAGTGGCCCTTGACTTTTGACGAGTAGTATATATATATATATATATATATATATATATATATATATATATATATATATATATATATATATATATATATATATATATATATATATATATAGATATATATATATATATATTCTTTCTTACCCTCAGATTTGGACTGGCCATTGTCAAGCATTACGGTTGTAAACACGATACATGCAGAAGCGATTTCATTGGTTCGTCAAGGATATACTGTCATAAAGTATGGCGCACTATTTGGGTCAGAGTTACTCAGAATTCTGTGTTGCTAATCAGACCAACTTCACGACAAGTCTGATTAATTAAGCAATATTTTACTTGAAAGGTTATTTTGTCTGTACTAGTGAACTAATTTATACTGGATGGCATTCTTTCTTTTCAGTTTTACACAACAACAACAACAACAAATAGGGGGGTGCGGAGGGTTCAGTGATTTTTAACGTCCCATTAGAGGGGGAAGTCTTAGCTTTTGTGACGCTCTGATTGACGCCATCCAGACGCCATCAGGAGTTTCTCTATGGTACATCTTTCACGGTGCAAACAGACCCCGCTCCGTTAGCATTTCTTGGTGCCAATAAAGAATTCAACGCTAGGATCATGCGATGGGCCTTATTGTTGTCTGTTTATTCATTCAAAGTGGAATATATTCCAAGAAAACAGAATGTCGGGGCTGATTTCCTGAGTAGAACTGGTCTACAGAGGAAGAAGAGCAAACTGAAGATACCACTCATCCTAAAATCACCAATCAGGTCACCTCCATTGTCAAAAAAATGAAACATGAAAAATGGTTTCATGTCTAAAAGTGGGGACGATTGTGACGTACGTCTAGTTCGACAAGTGAATTTTCCCTGATTTGATGGATGATTAAAGGGACTTTTAGCTTTTCATAACATTAGAACCCCTGAACATTTGTTGTAATTTTTGGGTTTCGCTAGAGCGAACCGATTCCACCGGGACTCATTTAGTATGCGGCATGAGATCTAAAGACACTGAGACGATCCCCGAGCAGAGAAGCTAGTTTCTCGCAGGTATTTCTCATCTCCGCGCGAACACTAAACCGCTCGCAAGATGGACCAGAGCGGTCAGAAGAAAGACACTGGGGGAGATCTCAGGAAGGACGGGCGGCATGCTATCAAAGGCAGTAGTGGTCCCTGACGAGCGACGCAAGTTCCCTGCCGGTATTTTCGCATCTCCGTGCCAAACGCAGAACCGATCGCAGTGAAAGCGAACGGGGAAAGCCGGAACAAGCAGCGAGCGAAGATACGAGAGACCAGGGCGGCATCTCTCTTTAGTTTGGCGGTCAGATCCCCAAAAGTGTCCTGAGATCTAAAAAGGTGTCAAGTTTCTCATGTCCCACTCATCTTTCATTTCATTCTAGATATATACAGACCACGTAGAAATACACTTTATCACTCGCTGGCCAGAACTTAACAGAAGCACTAGCTATATTTGAAATCTTGTTATAGATTATCCCCTGGATTTTATACATATTTGCAGTGAATTCTATTTCTGTGCAAAGCGAGTGATCGTAACCTGTGCGATCCCAGCATTAAGAAAGCAATAAAGCAAATCAATCTAAGCAAAGCAAAGCATAAACAGTGTGTAGAGTCTCCCTGACTCAGAACTTGTTGAGACTGTGTAAATTTTTAATCTTTGAGGCGATTCAATATTTGGAATTCCGCTATCTAACTTATAGCAAAGAAAGCACACCCAAAGACAAATTTAACACACCATCAAGCAAACTAAGTTGAAACGGGAAGAAGAACACTGGACCGAGCTTTTGTTAGTTTACTGACACAGAGAGAGAATACATATTTACCGAACAGTGATGTGACTAGTTTTCTCCCTGGACTTAAACCATACCTCACGGATAAAGTGTATCAGCACGCGTAAGAATTTTATTATCAGCGGCAAAGTCAAATAGACCACACCATCCTCACCCCGGTATCAGAGACCGTGCCCTCCCATAGAAACTGTTATTAAGAAAAGAGACACAATTACAGATTCATTTTCCAGCGATTACGGGATCCTTTTTATGTGCTGAACGCCTACCCGCTAATCTGGGGCTGGAACTTGAACTAACACTCATACATTTAGTTTGAGGTGTAACTGCTGTTGTGTTATTCTATGGAGTGCCAGATTTTTTCACAATCGGTAAGTGAGAGCAAGATGAGTGAAGGCCTTTTCTAGCGCGTGTATGAATGACAGGAAATTTAATCTTATTTTGTAACCCATTTGTTAACTTGCTTAACGGGTAATACATTTTCTGTATCCCCGGCATTGTTCCTTTAAGTGGGATAGTTTTTGATAAACTCTGTTTTAAACCCCCCTCCTTTTCTTTTGCTTAGTAAAGGGAAGAACAATTGGAAAGAACAGGATTGTTTCTACCACCTATACCTAGAGTAATTAACTTCACTGTTAGGTTAACTTACCTACGTTCCTGATAACTATTTATCTTTGGACTGGGTTTATCTTTGTCTAATAAGCGGGAAATTCGTTTCTCACCTAAGACGCCGAAAGAAAAACATCAGGAATGTGTATATTTCGATGGATAATACCATGTTATGTTAAATTATAGAATAAAAGATACACCAGAGTATCTAGTGGTGTAGATATTTTCCTATAACTGACCTCGAAACCCTCGAATCGGTCGGTTGGATCGGAGGGTTGATCAGTGAGTTAACAATTCACTATCGTAAAACAAGCTATTGTTACCGAAACAGAACCAGGCTCGACAGTAAACATGACTCACTCCAATATCTTGGGGGCTAAGGAGATTTTTAAAATTGGATACTGGAATGTAAGAACTATGTATCAAGACGGAAAATTGGAAGAAGTAATTAAAGAAATGGATAATTATAAGTTGGATATATTGGGTGTCAGCGAGTGTAGATGGACGGGGAAGGGCATAAAATATTTTTCAGAAGAAAAAAAGCAAATTATATACTCTGGTAGTAATGATAATCGTCACACAGAGGGAGTAGCCATCTTAATGACACAGAACGCAGCAGCATCGCTTATCAGCTTCTGCCTTATGCGCCGTGTTTGGTGCTTAAAGAATTTATTATTATTATTAATAAGCGGGACGGGCTTAGTCGATACCAATCTTCTTCACCCCCTCCCTACCTTGTTATTTGCAATTTTCTGTAATTTCGATAATTCTTGTTGTAAACAAATGATTATTGTAGTGATTGTTTTTTTAACTTTAATAAACAACATAAACTTAATCGTTATTGTGTTGGACTACCCAAAGCACAAAATGTCCCCTATTTGTTTAAGATAGTTGTATCCACGTCGTCTGTGTGTTTGAAGCACCAAATCGGTGGGAGAGCAGGTGTGTGTCTGGAAAACTGACAAATAATTGTTTGACCAGGAGAGTGGAAGAGAAGATTGAGATAAACGATTTGTCGTAAATAAGTCTGTCTTTACTCTCCTCCAGCACTCTGTGAAGCAACTATTTACTCTCTACATTTCTATCACTGAGCTTTTCACCATCATTCTAGTCTCTAAACCGTCTACTATTTCTAAGACTCTTTCTCTCAAAATAAATTTACGACATCAACCAACACCGGTTGTTAAAAGTTAGTAATATACTGTACAATTTTTTCTATAACTTTATTAGTCCTATACCTACGATTCTTTTGGTTAGGACTGTCAAATCACATGAGATCAATTTAAATATATACATAAGTAATAGGCATACTTAATTAACTAAAAGAGGACAATTTGTCCTTTATCATATATATTGTAGTTTTTATGGTATTGTAAAATTTCTAGCTATTTTTAAAGTGTTATGAGCTGGCTGATTGGGGTGTTAACATCACGTCCAGTCTTTGTCACAATGTTTCTTTTCTCTAGATACACTTTACTTCTTGACCGATAGTCTTTAATTATATTTCCTTTTCAGGTTTTATGAAGTGGAAAAGTTGATAAATTCTCCTCGTGCCAGGGCTTGTTTACTTAACTGGCACTGGAGGATTGAACATAGATGTATGATCTGCCAACAGCCACTGTTGATCTTGTCCAAAAAGAAATAGGGTAGGCCGCGAGTACCTCTATCTCTGCTGGAATAACTTTTCACACAGGAATCTGGCACCTGACTAGTGCCAGACAAAAACCCTGTAACATGAAAATTATGTTCTGTCTTAGCATAATACCTAATCCATCAAGTTTACAAACAATACAATATTTAATCTAAAAGACCTGGATCAGATCTCTCTGACCAACTGAGCACATCTCCATAAAATGAGGTAACACTTTGTACAAGATTTCATATTCCTCTCCCTAATGTCTGCAACGCCTCTGCCATTCTCAATAATCTTTTTCCATACAATGTGATAGGTGATGTGATTCCTGGTGACAACCTATAAATATTTTACTACTACCTCTCTGGTAGCTTGATAACATGGTGGAGCAACAAATAGGCTTGTATAAGTCTACTAATGACTTCTTTACTTACAGTCGTAATGTTTTCTTCATTACCCAAGTCAAACAACACAATTAATAGTATAAATAATGTTAATAATTTCGGTCTTACCACAATTCAAAGAATACACACACAGGAACGTTGAATTAGCACAACCTCAGATGTACTGCTTGCTGGACTATGGCGCCCTTATACTTTTTATTAATTATATCTATATTCAAGGCACGACACACTTCTCAGCTCCCAAGCGTCCTGCTTCTATGAACAGTCTTCGTGAAAATGGCACCGAGCCTTCAACTTTCCCAGTAATCTAAACTGTTTCGACCAATGAGATCTAACTACTAAGTTTGTCAATTCAAATTTTTAAATCTAAGGTCCAATTTCGGTCCAATGTTAGTGTACTTCTGTCGGTCTGTCCGTCCGAACTTGGCATTCGTCAAAAATAGACTTGGTTTTGGCCTAACTCAACAAAAAAAATATTCAGTTTGAGCCATCCCATAATTTCTTTCCCCCTTTCAAACTCCCCTCCAAATCATATTACATTTTCCTCTCAGTCCTAACGTTCCCCTCTTTTGGACTTTGCCCTACCCTCTCACGCCTCTTTTCAACAACTCGTGCAAAAATACGTTACCGATAGCGAATGTCAGAACACTAGTGTGTTAGTCAATGTGTCTGTGACTATCTAGTATTATGACCATATCTTGGCTGTTAGTTGGACTATAGGGTAAATGACAACATATTATTTGTCAGGAGACACTATGGCACCCGAATATATAAGTTTTATGAGCCTATGTATAATGGTTCAAAATTCCATAATTTTTCCATGTTAGTCTTCAATAATATTGAAATCTATAAACTACCACTTGTTCACTTCTTTCTACCGCTATTTTCAAACTAAAAACGATAGTCTCCCGTATTACGTCAGAAATACGTCAGTTTTATAAGAGCTAAGGTTGTTTGCGTGACCCAATTGCCGAACATATTTTGAATTTGTGTCGTATTTTCAAACGGCTAACGACACTATCGCGTTTTCGCTAGGTTTTAGATTCCAACTACGCGTGCAGATGGTATCATTTTTCTGTCTCTCCCTCTCTTTCACTCCGTCTGAACGAGTAGGCTTTTCGTGTCATGTTATAAATAGTTTTTCAAGGACACTAGAAACCGATGGTACCATCTTTTTCACAATACTGTCTGCTAAAATCAACGCGCTTGCGGCGTGGGTGAAGACGAAACTTCATAACTCCACTATTTTCATTTCTACCTTATTTTTATACTTACAATTAATAATTCTATCGGTGTATTAATGTACAGCATCACACTTTATATGGACAGAAGATCCATTGTGGTATTTAATTTTATGTAAATAAAACCATAATTTTCATTTTGTTGTTGGTCCTGACTCAGAAAATTCTGAATCAGGGCAAATAAAATTGTAATATAGACTATTACATAATATTCAGCCACAGACCTCTATAAGATATATCATAGAGTGTTAGTCTGTATGTGGTTGTTGTAGTGACCCAGTCCTATTTATGTGATAGAATTAAAGTGTATTTGTATTGATTTGTCTTACACTGCATTATATCTTCATTACCCTAGACACTCAGACGTAGTCACATAACTAATAAATAAAAAGCTAGAGCCAAGTGAGATCATAGGGTGGTAGCAGCTAGGTTCCCTAAAAATACTTAACCATCAACTACTAAACTCAGGGGCCTACACAGCTGACCTCACTTGGTAGACAAATAAAATTAAATAATAACATCTATAACACCAAATCCACCACAGAGAATTTCAAAAGCAGTAGACCACAAACTGAGGAAAGAAGAAGCAGGATTTAGAAAGAACAGAAGATGTGTAGATCATATATTCACTCTCAGGAACATTATAGAGCAGTGCTCAGAATGGCAAAGACAGCTGTACATTAACTTCGTTGATTTTGAAAAGGTTTTTTACAGCATACATAGGGACAGTTTATGGAAAATACTGAGGGCTTATGGAATTCCAAGCTGCACAGTGTCAATCATAAAAAGCCTCTATGCCAACTTTACGTGTAGTGTTGGGCAGAGCAACCTAACCTTTGAGGTGAAAACAGGAGTACGACAGGGATGCCCCTTATCAACCACTCTATTTTTAACAGACATAGACTGGGTGATGCGCCAGACAACAGAGGGCAGTCCAAGAGGAATAAGATGGACTACATTTTCTACATTGGAAGATCTGGAATATGCAGATGACATTGCACTACTAGCACATTCACATCAACACATCCAGGAAAAAACGGATAGACTTAATAAGTTTAGCCAGCAGGTGGGCTTGAACATCAATTTAAAAAAGTCAGAGGTCATGACGCTCAATGTGAGCAACCCTGAGCCCATATCAGTAAGGAATAAGCAACTGGTACAGACAGACACCTTCACATACCTAGGATGCATAGTAACACCAGACGGCGGGGCAGGGAAAGACATCAACATCAGAATGAATAAGGCAAGAACAGCCTTTTTCAACCTAAACAACATCTGGAAGTCCTCTCAATACAGCACAAGCACAAAATTAAGATTATATCAGAGCTGTGTGCTTTCTGTGCTTCTCTATGATGCAGAATGCTGAAGAGTTACAGAGAAGGAAATGTCGAAATTGTCCTCTTTTCACACAACATGTCTAAGAAAAATTCACCGAATCTTTTGGCCGAATACCATCACTAACCAAGATCTGCTTACTCGGAGCAAGCAAGAGGACATGCACACCATCATAGCTGGCAGACGCTGGAGCTGGGTTGGCCATGTCCTCAGAAGAGACCCCGATGCCATCACAAGAACAGCTATGCTTTGGACCCCTGAAGGGAAACGAAAGAGAGGCCGGCCAAAAACAACCTGGCGGAGGACTGTGGAGGCTGAGATGCAAAGAATGAACCAGAGTTGGGGCACTGTACGAAGGATGGCCGCCGACCGAGCAAACTGGAATGAATTTGTTGTTGCCCTACAAGACGCCACTAGGCGTGATGGCCACTGACTGCTTTGACGGTCGGCGGCTAAGGATCAAAGAAGAAGAAGAATAGAGTTATATGGATAAGTATAGTGTGTGTGTAAATAAATGAATACGTGGCTTTTGTAGACTACATTTTAAGCTATTCGTTTATTCATACTTCTTCTTCTTCTTCCATCCTTAGCCATCGACCGTCAAAGCAGTCAATGGCCATCACGCCTAGTGGCGTCTTATAGGACAGCAACAAATAGATTCCGTCTACCGTTACCCATCACGCCTAATGGCGTCTTTAGGGCAACAGCAAACGGTTTCATCCGTTGCTGTTTCCGTAATCAAGGTGACTGGCAAACAGGTGATCAGCCCATTTGCTTTTATTCATACAGTAAAACAAAATAACCAATCATCCACACCTGCATATAAATGACTGCTTTGCCACACACCATGAGGCAAAATAGTTTCATTTTAACAATGATGGCAAAATTGACAGTGTATAATATAGTTTATTTTCATTTCTTTTTCGCGTTTTTCTAAATTTCCAATTGTGATAAAAACTTTATTGAAATTTTCCTACATTTTGTAAAAATGGATGTACTTTAAAATGAAAGTGGTTTTAGGAGTTCTACTACTTTTAAAATGTTATTTCAAATTGTGCGCCCCCTCCCTTGCATGTACCAAACGTGCATCTGCCTTGACTTAAGTCTCGTAAAATTCGGAGTCAGAGTCGGAACATGTTTTACCGACTCCGCCTCCACAACCCTGTTACAAGGTAGTCCTATATCATTTAGTGCCGTAGGGTAGTGAAGTGTTAGAGACTACACTATGCTAGCCCTCAGCTTGTATGAGGTTGGCTGACCAGTTTCCTTCCTCGCAACCTTTGCGTTCCCTAACTATAGAACAGAGTCAAGTACCCCTTAACAGCTGGGTAGACTAGAGTGTGCCTGGTAATGTTGCCTCACAAAACAAGTGTTGTACCCATTATGACACTCGCTTCAGACTTCATATTGTGGTAATGTGACTGAAGTTATAATAGATGAGATCTTTTTGTGTACAGAGGTCATATGACTAAAAGTCATATTAGTTTAATTCTTTGTTGCGTACAGAGGTCAGATGACTAAAGTCACATTACTTTAATTCTTTATTGTGTACAGAAGTCATATGACTAAAGTCATATTAGTTTAAGGGACCTAAGACGCGTCAAAAGTGAGGAATGCAGTCAGCGACCCATAGCTGACTGCTTGCGTCAGGATCAGCGAACCAGAGCTGACCAAGACCCTACTCCACCTCCAAGTGGTGGTCCTGCTGGAAACAGGCTGCATCAGTGCAGTCTGGCTGAGTGAGTAGGGATCGAAGTGGGAAGGCAAACCCGGTCCTAAAAAATTCCGTGCCAAAGTCGGATGTGTCGGGCCGAAAGGCGCAGATATCGCAGCTTTGCTGTAAACGGCGACACAACGCAACCAACGTCCTTTCAGGACGAACGCAGAAGAAGAAGAAGATATTAGTTTAATTCTTTGTTGTGTACAGAGGTCATATGGCTAAAATTATAATATACTACTCGTCAAAAGTCAAGGGCCATTTAGAAAAACCTTGGTTGAAACCATAAAACAAATCTGATATAAACGTAATTGGTATCAGTCAAAACGGCATTTATTGAATACCAAATTGACATGTCACGTAAAGAAATGGAAACACACATTCAAACGCAATGAAGCTTTGAAGTGTGTCACCCACCTTTTCAAAAGTCACACAATAGATATTGGACAAATAGACATTTCAAAATCGGGTATGACCACCGTTTGCAGCAAGGCATTCAAGACAGCGTAGACGCATCGAGTCCACAAGGGTCCGAAGAGTATCCTGAGGAACAGCTTGCCATTCCTGAAGCAGAAATGCTGTCAGCTGTGCAACATCCATTGGCAGGGGGTGATTTGTTGACAATCTTCGACCAAGGACATCCCAGAGGTGCTCAATCGGAGAAAGGTCAGGTGAATGAGCTGGCCACGCCATCCTGATGATCCCATGTTGCTGAATAAACTCATTCACCACACGAGCTCGATGGGGTCGAGCGTTATCATCTTGGAGGATGGCATTACCACCTATGGCCTCCAGAACAGGCTGAACAATTGGTCTCAAGATTTCGTTCTGGTATCTTGGGCCGGTCAATTTGCCTTGGATGATGTAGAGTGGGGTCCTGCCGTGTCTGTAGAAGCCTCCCCAGACAATGACAGAACCCCTACCATAACGATCCACCGCTCGAATTGTGTCATCAGTAAATCGCTCTCCTGGTCGTCTCCAAACTCGAATCCTGTCATCATTGAATGACACAGTGAAGCGAGATTCATCAGTGAAGAGAACTTGACTCCATTGTTGCCTTGTCCATCGGATGTGCTCGCGACACCAAGCAACACGGGCTCTGCGATGAGCAGGAGTAAGAGGGATTCTGACTGCAGGACGTCGAGCAGCCAGTCCAAATTCATGTAAACGTCTGCGAATGGTGCTTTGACTGACATTAACGTTTACAGTTTGTCTCAGCTGACATCTTAGAGTGGAACAAGTCACTGTTCGATGGCGCAGGGCTGACAACAAGAGGTACCGGTCATCATGTCTATTGGTGCATCTAGGGCGACCTGGCCGATGGCGATCCTCCACACTTCCTGTAGCCCGAAATCTCTCCAAAATTCTTTGGATAGTAGAGTGTGACACTGTAAGCCGTCTAGCAACCTCACGGACAGATAAACCACTTTCAACCCACGCTATAGCCCTCATTCTTTGTAAGGTGTCAAGACTTCTTTTCGGTGGCATGGTTTTTGCAAGTGATGAAACTACCCTAAGTCTGCTGATTGTAAAACAAATTAAGAGTGAACTCTGTTCACGAAAAGTTGCCATTGCACGTGGAATGTCAATCAGCACGATTACTTCACCTGTTTGGTTGTACGGAAGTTTGAAAAAACAGATTTAAAATGTGAATTTATGGTCAGTAAACCAAATTGCACGTGATCACCATGGTTGTCGGTGAGTTGTTTTTATGCATGCATAGAGGGGCTTGAACATCAACCTAAAGAAGACAGAGGTCATGACGCTCAATGTGAGCAACCCTGAGCCCATATCAGTAAGGAATCAGCAACTGGTACAGACAGATGCCTTCACATACCTAGGATGCATAGTAACACCAGGCGGCGGAGCAAGCAAAGACATCAACAACAGAATGAACAAAGTAAGAACAGCCTTTTTTAGTCTAAACAACATCTGGAAGTCCTCGCAGTACAGCACAAGCACAAAATTAGGATTATATCAGAGTTGTGTGCTTTCTGTGCTTCTCTATGGCGCGGAAAGCTGGAGAGTTACAGAGAAGGAAATGTCGAAATTGTCCTCTTTTCACACAACATGCCTAAGAAAAATTCTCCGAATCTTTTGGCCGAATATCTGCTTACTCGAAGCAAGCAAGAGGACATGCACACCATCATAGCTGGCAGACGCTGGAGCTGGGTTGGCCATGTCCTCAGAAGAAACTCCGATGCCATCACAAGAACAGCTATGCTATGGACCCCTGAAGGAAAACGAAAGAGAGGCCGACCAAAAACAACTTGGCGGAGGACTGTGGAGGCTGAGATGCAAAGAATGAACCAGAGTTGGGGCACTTTACGAAGGATGGCCGCCGACCGAGCAAACTGGAATGAATTTGTTGTTGCCCTACAAGACGCCACTAGGCGTAATGGCCACTGACTGCTTTGACGGTCGGCGGTTAAGGATCAAAGAAGAAGAGAAGTGCATAGAGGACTGTCAGAGGAAGATATTGCACCCATTTTTACTAAAAACTTCCTTCATTTAACCATTCTATGCGCTTATATAAAAGTGTATTGAAAATAATAGGGTGGCCCTTAACTTTTGACGAGTAGTATAGTTTAATTTTTGTTGTTGTGACGGTATTGCCAGTAGTAGGGTAGGCGCACTGTGGTGGCGCGTGACTTTTATATAAGGAAAATGTGGTGGCGCATGGTGGTGGCACGTGACTTTTTATATAAGGAAAATGTGGTGGCGCAGTGTGGGAGGAGGAGAGGTCTTGTTATATAGTAATATATAAGTTCAATAATGGCGTGTATGTTGTTGTGTGTTGTTGTTTATACAAAATAGTTATACATATATTACAACATTTAGACAACAGTTAGACAATATTACAATATATATGACAACAATTAGACGATATAGACATAGATAACAAAGATTTTTCTTAAATGTAACAAATATATTTAATTCTTTTAAAATAAGACGAAATGTCAAGCTAAAGCACTAGTCTCAGTCGCTTGGTAGGTTTCTTCTTCTTCGGTGGTAGATTAGAGACATCGGCCAGGTGGTTGTCTGTGGTGAAAGCTGACGTACAAGGGTTGGTGTTAGGAAACCAACTCGGCTCTGGGGATATTGGACAACTGGAATTGATGTAGTCGTCAAACGTGTTACTGGGGCAGGTAGTAGTAGTAGGTCTCTGCTTCTTCGGGGGTAGATTAGAGACATCGACCAGGTGGTTGTCTGTAGTGGGAGCTGACGTACAAGGGTTGGTGTTAGGAAACCAACTCGGTTCTGGGGATAATGGTTGGTAACAACTGGAGTTGATGTAGTTGTCAAACGTGTTACTGGGGCAGGTAGTATGATAGGTATCTGTCTTTGGTGACTGTAGTCGGTCAAATTCGGCGAGGATGTCACCTTGTAAAGCCAACAAATGTTCAAACTCAGGGCGAGTTAACGTTATACCGGTTTTGGTAGGAAACTTTAGATATGATTCACCAAAGTATCTTCGCACGTGTAGTAAAGGTTGGCCTCGGTAAACACTTACAGACGCGGCCTTTAGCCCTTTAGCCCCCGCTCTCTCTCCAACGGTACAAGCATTTCATCACTTCTTTTGATGTAGACCCAGTTGGTGGCAACAGTGGAAGTCATCTTAAGTGAGGTGTAAGTGTCTGTCGTTATCACACCACCTCGTCAGTAAAGTATGAACGTGAGTGTCTGGGTCTTCCAATTTATATGCAGGAATACCAGTTTAATCTGGTTATTGAATCTTGTCCATCCTTGGGTTACACAGGTTTTGATTAGTCGAAAAACTAATCGATAGTTGACGCGTTGTCGATGTGACCAAACTTGCTGCGCGCTAGCCAGGACTTGATTAGTCGAAAAACAAATCGATAGTTGACGCGTTGTCGATGTGACCAAACTTGCTGCGCGCTAACCAGGGTCTGATTAGTCGAAAAACTAATCGAACGTTGGCGTGTTGTCTAGCCGAAAAGGGCAGTAGGACGCGCTGCATAGTACCACCGCGATCTTTGATCAAGATGAAATAAATAGCGTAGAGCGCACAAACATTGGTAACTACATCTTGTAAATGTCTAGCGTTGTAGTTAAAAGGTCGATTAGAGTTTCTGGCTATAATTTAGAAACGATACTCACACAACCACGTGAACCATTCACAACAAATATCACTCGGTTGTTATTCATTGTTTTTAAAGCTAGTGTTTAATATCATTGTTTTACAAGGGGCGCGTTACAACCAGACTTGTGTGTTTTTTTGCAGTGGTTCTCACGTTGCTTTTTAACACGTCGCAGGGAGTCTCACGTTGTGTAGGGTCTTAGATATAAAATAACTGCGTGTGAGTGTATTTTATCATTGTTAGCTATGGACCCACGCTGGGTACATCCGTTCACTGCCCTGATAGCCGGACCGTCCGGTAGTGGGAAATCTGTTTTTGAACAAAGTTTTTACAACATATCCGAGATATGATGGTACCTGCTCCTGACGAAATTATATGGTGTTATGGAGAATGGCAGTCCATGTATAATTCGATGACCGGAGTTCAGTTTATTGAAGGACTGTCCGACATTGAGCAGTGGACAGGTGATAAGAAACGCCTGTTAGTTATAGATGATCTGATGAGTGAGACGGATGATAGAATAACGAAACTATTTACTAAAGGGAGTCATCATCGCGATGTTAGTGTAATATGCATTGTGCAAAATCTATTTGGCAAGAACAAAGAACACAGAACCATTAGTTTGAATTCTCATTATATAGTGCTTTTCAAAAACCCACGCGATGGTTCGCAGATTATTAATCTAGCCAAACAGATGTACCCAG
Organism: Oreohelix idahoensis; assembly: GCA_024509875.1. Classification (NCBI taxonomy): domain Eukaryota; kingdom Metazoa; phylum Mollusca; class Gastropoda; order Stylommatophora; family Oreohelicidae; genus Oreohelix; species Oreohelix idahoensis. The sequence continues at coordinate 566,886 of JAMPIV010000379.1, forward strand.
GTCGTACTGCCTATGTCCAAGAAAGTTTTAAAGACGCGACGTCGGCCCCACACGGTTATTTGCTAATCGACCTTCGTCAGACAACACCCGACGCTTTAAGATTACGTAGTCTAATATTTCCACACGAACAACAAGTCGTCTACGTACCCAAATAACGAGATGGGGGAAAAGGTGAAACGACATGCTGAAATGTTAAAGTTTCTAGGTACGGCCAAACCCCCAGTCATTAAGGCTGTTATGAAAACCGCGTCACCCGATCTTGTAGGAACACTCTGCGAATGTTGTCACAACGTAGTAAAAGGTAACGTTACACTGACACCCAATCAGAAGAGGCGTATGCGTCGTTACAAAAACACCCTGAGAGCGCTCACCAAGAAGAAATTGTCGCTCAAAAGATGGAATTAATTTTTACAAACTGGTGGATTTTTAAGTGCCCTGTTAACCTTCTTTCCCCCCCCCCCCCCAACTAACCCTGCTAAGAGGCGTCTTGTAGATGGCCAAGAAAATGATTTTGATGGACCTTCGTTTGTTAGAGGCTCAAAAACCTTATAGAGCCCCCGACGCTCTAAGAGATAACTTGGGAGAATTGGACAGTTGATAAGGGTGGAATTAGGATGCCGTCAAATTACCACCTCTATCGACACCAGGTATTACAATGCAAGATGTGGGTGTCTTATCTGGTTTATATTGTTGCTGTGTGTGTTGCAGTAGAACAGTTCACAGGTACACCACAGGCAACATGACGTGTAGAGTCATAAAATGGTAACTTCGCTTTAGGTTTATACCATTTATTGCACGCCACAAAACAGTCATGATACTTATGTTATCATCGGCATAGTACAACGAATGCAGCATTCAAACTCATGTTAACTGACAGTCATGTAGAAGTCAATACTCAATAGTTGTATGGAAAACAAATATCATAGCGAAGCTTGATAAATAATACATATAACTTCTGCAACCGTGGTCAGCTGCAGATCCTTAATGTTCATAGACAATAATAATTATTCCTTCCTGATGCTAGCAGATCAGATGTATACAATACGTCCGTTTACTGTCTGCACGTGAGTAGCATACATGGATTACAGGTCAGCTCGACCTTTATAACCTTCCTAAGTCTAACCATCTGACTTGGACGTGATCTCTGATATAACGAATCCTGGAACACAGACAATAGTCTTGCTGGTCTAGAGCGACCCATAGATATATAACTAGTTCAGGTATAAAGATACCGGTGACTTAATCCTAGTCAAAGTACCTCTCCATTTTGAATCACACAGGCGAGCAAAAAGGCGACAAAATGACGAACCTCTAGATGATAGCCTAAAGTTCGATACAAGAGGAATTACCTTATTTCGGAAAATCAACCATGAACATATGCCTCCAGGCAGGCTTGAATAATACGGGGAAATAGTCTAGTTAGCTAACTAACTCACAAAGACAATGTATTTCCCTCAGAGAATCACAAGACGCAGTCGCGTCCGCTCGCTAATCAGTCCATTTCTCAACTCCCCGACCTGGGCGGAACAACAAAACGACAACCCAGTCGAGACATGCGCAGAGTGACAATCTCTGAGTCGCTGTTCACAATAAGACGATTCTAAGAACATTCGAGATAAAAGTCTTACACAGTCGCGCCTTTTATGGACATGAACAGAAGCGTTAAGAAAGGTTTCAAACATCTACAACAGTTGACTGATACTACCAAAAAAGGAGATATGGTCACGCTTCGTTCAAGACATTATAGACCGAACGTGTCTCTATACAAGAGGAGGTAAACTCATAAAAAATAGCAGTATCGATATATCGGGTTCTGTCCCTTTGACCATAAAATATATATAACATGCATTTCAGTCAAATAATGATCATACATACGAAAAACGATCATACAAAGACTTTTGAAAAAAAGTAATTATTTGTGCGTAACATTACCGCACCCTCCCGGGAAAAAAAAAATGTTTCATTTTTTTTTTTTAAATCCTGGAGCCGGAAAAATCTAGGCTCCTAACGCACGTATGATGCGCGGATATACCTAACAAAATAGCTCAACACTTGGAGCGAAACTGAGATCATATCCCAGGTCCTTAGAGAAAAATTTATCTAAGTATACGCGTATATATCCCAGGAAGGTGCCACCAACACAAACCACAATGCTGGCAACATCATAATAAAAGTCAAATTATTCTCATACCAATATATGAAATCAAATATATTATTATGATATCATACAATGTGTTGCAAATAGCGGTGTAATATATTAATATACCGCACTATTTTATTACATTATGTAATGCATCAGTAACTAATAAGTAATACATGTGTTGATCTTCGTTGACATAAAACATTCAATAGAAGAAGATGTGGACATCATCCGCTCCCAATCTAGGACAGGACTTGATATACTCAAAGTTCCACAATGGACACAATCTCGCATCTTCAATGATGTGCTGCGAAAATATCAATAACACAAATCTTAAAGACAACTGGTAAATCTCTCAATACAATCCTGAAAATAATTTATTTAAATGTGGCCGAGTGATCTTTTGGCCCGTATATCACTAACTAAGCCTTCTTAGATAATTACATGGTACAATGTTATAAATTCCCCCTCAAAAAAGTGAGAGAAAAAAAAATCTACTAACATGTCATTATAACATTGGACTGTATATTAGGAAATATATATATGACAGAAGAATCATGTGGAATCGTGTGGGCATCTGGACAGAATGTCCGCCATTACATTATCCGAACCACGGATAGCTCGAACCGAGAAATGAAATGGTTGAAGAGCTATGGCATAACGAGTGGACCTCGAGCTCTTCAAGTTTTTGCTCTGAATAGCAGTAAGCGCTTTCTGGTCGGTTTCCACAATGAAATGTGCGCCTAGAAGAAATCTTTGTAACTTCAGAATAGACCATACCATAGCCAATAACTCACGGTCTAAAACCGAGTAATTCTTTTCTGCAGCATTTAATTTCCTAGAGATATACATCACCGGATGCAGAGTATCAGAATACTCCTGCATTAGTGCTGCCCCAATCCCAGTTGACGAGGCGTCACTTCGAAGAACAAAAGTCTTCTCAATAGTAGGTAACCTAAGAATAGGTGGAGATGAAAATAGGTCTTTAACCTGGTCCAATGAGGATTGACATTCTTTTGACCAGCGGATCAAATTAGGCGACCCTTTCTTCAATAAAGTAGAAAGCGGTGCCATAATGGAGGACAGATTCGGAATGAATCGTCCGTAGAATTGGATCAAACCTAATAGACTCCTTACTTGTTTCTTTGTCTTAGGGACCGAAATGTTAAGTATTTTTGAAACATTGTGGTCCTCTGTCTTTAAAAGACCATGACCAACACGATGACCTAGGAAAGAAATCTCACTAAATCCTATAAAGGCTTTAGAGGGTTTTGCAGTCAAGTTATACTCGCGAAGAGTAGACAGTAATTCGTAAAAACCCAAATAGTGATCTTCCCAGGAATCACTGAATAGACAGATATCATCTAGATATGCTATGACATCTGTACGATATGCGAGAATTCGCCGCATCATGCGTACGAATGTAGCAGGGGCGTTCATAAGACCAAAAGGCATGAAATTCCATTGGAATAAACCCCTAGGTGTAGAAAAAGCTGTAAAAGGTTTGGCACGTTCAGTTAGCGGGACTTGCCAATAACCTTTAGACAAATCTAGTTTGGTAAAGAATCTAGAATTAGAAAGTTTATTGAGTAGCTCTTCTAATGAAGGCATAGGTTCAGCGTCGAACTTCGTAACTTGGTTCAATTTGCGATAATCTACGCAAATGCGAATGTTATTATCCTTCTTTCGAACAATAACCATAGACGAAGAGTATGCTGAAGTGGATGGTTCAATGATTTCCAAACGTATCATTTCATCCAATTCTTTTTCGACTTGAGACTGGAAATGGATAGGTATTGGATAGGGTCTGACTCTGATAGGATTATGATCAGTTAGCACAATGTCATGTTCAATGACATGTGTGTGTCCCGGGATGTCTGTAAGAACATCCTGAAATGTTTGCAACATCGAAGAAACTTGTCGATGTTCCTCAGCGGAAAGATTTGGAGAAACGGTCACGTTTTTCCAAGATTCCGTAGAATAAAGTGGGACCATAGAAAGAGGAAGATTGACATCAGAAAAAGTAGTTTCCTCATCCTGTATAACTGACAGCGATGAGTATTGACCATGAGGTACTTGAGAATTGTCCGTTGCCTGGAAAATAGGCTGCAAATAGTCTGGTCTTTCATGAAATTCCGTGAGCATATTTATGTGGGAAGTTTTATGCTTTCCATCAATATCGACAACATAGTCGACATCAGAAATTTTGGAGACTATTGCATATGGACCTTTCCATGCAATTAGAAGTCTGTTCTCCCTTGAAGGAAGTAGGACGAGAGCTTTGTCACCTGGACAAAGTTGTCGTAGACATCTATTCTTATTCGCAAACTGCCTTGCCTTTTCTTTAGCAAATTCGGAAGACGAAGTTGCTAGTCTGCATGCCTCAATGATTTTTTTCCTAAGAGCAATGACGTACTCATAAGAAGACTGAGTCTCATCGCTAATATTATCGGCAGTGATTAGATCGTGAAGTAAAGACATAGGGCCGCGCGGTTGCGCGCCAAAGACAAGTTCAAAAAGGGGAAAACCCCGTATGTTCATTGGGGACCTCTCTATACGCAAAGAGAGCCGCGGGTAAGACCCTGTCCCAATCCTGAGGATGATCCTCAGTTATTTTACCCAGTAAAGTTTTTAGAGTCCTATTTAAACGTTCGACCAACCCATTAGACATTGGGTGATAGATACTGCTGAGAGACCTTTTTATATGTAGCATAGACATTACCTGTGACATAGTGTCTGATATCAGTTGAGTGCCATGGTCTGACAATATTTCTCCGGGAAAACCCAAGCGAGAAAATATCAGCCAAAGAGCGTCTGCGATATCAGCAGTTGAGATGCTCTTGAGAGGTATTGCCTCTGGCCAACGTGTGCACATATCGACACATGTAAGAATAAATTGATGCCCTCTAGCCGACTTAATTCTAAAAGGACCGATAATATCTATTGCCATTTTTTGAAAAGGGCGAATTGGAATGTCAGCAGCCTGAATAGGCGCAGCATGTCGTGGTCCTTTAGATTTGACCTCCTGACATACTTTGCAAGAGCGACAGTACATTCGTATGTCCTTGCTCACAAATGGCCAAAAGAAAGCCGCAAGAACCCTCGACTTTGTACGGGAAAAACCCATATGTCCAGCACATTGCGAGTCATGAGCATGTTGCAATATTTGCACCCTCATGCTCTTAGGCACAAGAATTTGTGAATGAGTGGATGTAGTCGAGTCTTGTACCATACGTACAAGTACGCCGTTCTTCATAGAAATCCAAGATTTTCTATTAGTATTTTGATTAGGATCACCTTTTTTTGCTAGAATGAAGAATTTTTGTAACGACGGATCTTCTTCTTGCAATTTGATAAATGAGTCACGTGTAATAGTCAAGTGACTATTTTGTTCATTTACTTCATCATTATTAGTTAATGAAGTTTGAGGTGGATCCAGAGCATGTGCTCTTGTGACCACCGTATTGGTAGCTTCAATGTTTTGCTCTTCCCAAACAGCAATCTGCTGTGGGGTACATTCCCTAACTCCGTGAATACGACCAATAATAAGGTCCGCAATAGGGTTTGGAAGTAGACACGCGTGGACCTCTCCCGTGAAGAAAGGAGTAGCAATATGTATTATGGCAGTAGGATATTTTTCCAACGTGCCACCAAATGTGACACATTTGATGACCTTTCCTGTAGCACAGAATGGATCTACAAGAGATTGCCTAACCCCGACAGTAGTACATCCAGAATCAAACAACACCGAGACTGGATTACTATTTACAAGCCCCTTATGTAATATAAGAGAACCTCTCCCATCATGAGCAACATTAGCAGGAAGAGCGGGCAAAGGATGACCACAGCTTAGAGTACTAATGGTTTTCGGATCAAATAAAGTACTGCATTGGATACATTTATTTGCCCTACCAAAGTCAAAAGATGAGCATCCGATAGTATTATGGTTTTTATCATTATTAACCTGTTTATCTGCTCCCTGAGATTCTTGTTGAACAGAGTTTGTCTGTTGATATCTTTTTCTCTTCTGTTGCGATCTACCGCGACCATTATTGCTTCTGCAATTATCATTAAAGTCCCTACTGTAATTTTTATCCTGGTTTGCGTTCCAGTTTCCATAACTGTCATTACCATCTCTATGCTGTTGAGAACCTCTATTATCTTGGTATTGAGGTCTCTGCAAATAATATTTTCCTCTATACCGATTACCTTTATGAAAATTTCTAAAGTTACCGGGAATAGAATACCGTGTAATATTAGGTTGTCTCCAGTTCTGGGAAGAAGAATCTCCCTGAAATTGATTACCATGGTTCTGGGCATAATTACGGTTACTCTTTTTATTGAAATTTTGCTGGCTACCCTGAAATTTACGCATAAAATTCGGGCCATAAGGTGCTGCCGAAGCAACTGGCAGACCTTCTTTTACCTTAGAGTTGCTAACGGTTATGTGAGGATGTGCAGTAACATACTGGCTACAGTATTCTTCCATTTCTTTTATATTTTTAGGCTTACGCTCATGAAGAAAAGAAAGAAAAGCTTCATTAACAGAAGACATAACCTTGTCTCTAAGAAGTAAGTCCATGAGGGCTTCAAATGTACTTTCTGTCTTAGAAAGCTCAACCCATCGTAAAAAAGTAAGACGTATGCCTGAGATGAATTCTGAGAATTCAACTCCAGTTTCTGGTAACATGTTTTTAAATTTAAGACGATATCCGTCTTCGTTAAGTTGGTACTTCTTTAACAATGCCGCCCTGACAACCTCATAGTTGTTCTTGTCAGGCACATCTACCATACCCAACAAAGTCAAAGCATCACCTCTAAGTATCTTGGACAGATGATAAACATATAATGTTTTATCTATATTATGCACCTTACATGCACTTTCAAATCTATCTAGATAAAATGTTATATCATCAATTGAAGCATTGAATGCTGGTAAATTAAGCTTGAAATCAACAGCATTAGACTTATTAGCAGATGATACCTTATTAGCATCATTAGCATTACTAAATAACTTCAACTTTTCTAACTCCAAAGCTAAGAGTTTTTCTTCATGTTCCATTTTTGCTTTTCTCTCATCAGACTCTCTTTGTAACCTTCTTTCCTCAGCCTCAGCCTGTAACTTTCTTTCCTCAGCCTCAGCCTGTAACTTTTTTTTCTAATCTTTTATTTTCAGCCTCTATTTCAAGTCTCTTATTTTCAGCTTCTTTTTCAAGTCTCTTATTTTCAGCTTCTTTTTCAAGTCTCTTATTTTCAACCTCAGCCTGAAGTCTCTTCTCCTGAGATTCTGCTTCTCTTTTTTGTTTTTCCATTTCCATTTGTAATCTCTTTTCATCTACCTGCATCTGCAGTTTTAAATTTTCAGCATCTATTCTCTTTTGTTCAGTTAGTTCTTTCATTTTCTTTTCCTCCGACTTCAATGCCTTGGCATATTGAACAGTCGCAAATTCTTCTAATTTATCACCTGTCTTCCCAAGGGCTTTACCCTGCTCAATAAAGTACTCAAATGTAGACATGATGTCTAAAATGTGAGTACAGAACCTGAAATAATTAATTATCTTATTTCAATCTTAATAGCAACAAGACTTAATAAAGTGCTTGTATAATTACTATGTTCACTCCAATCTCTGTGGGAAACAAGACTTGACACCAATTTGTATTATCAGTTGTACAATAATATCACAAGTCACCTCTTAATTATCAGTGCACTACCCAAATCAGTGCATAACCATCAGTTATTTATCATAACTGCACTACAATAGTGCATAAGGAAAAAACCACCAGCTAGTTATGATAAGTGCACTATAGATCAATAGTGCATGAGCATATATGTAACAATAGTGAAAGCTAACTATGCAAGAACTATGCAAACAATAACAAGACAATGTAAACAATAACAAAGTCACCAACAATGTAAACAACACAAAGATCAAAGTCAATGTAAACAATAACAAAGATCAGAGTCAATGTAAACAATAACAAAGATCAAAGTCAATGTAAACAATAACAAAGATCAACGTCAATGTAAACAATAACAAAAATCAAACAATACGAAAACATTCGCATAAGTCAAATAAATAAACAGCGAAACTAAAAAGAATATGATGACAGAATGCGAAGATATGACAAACAAATGACGCTACAGTATATACACAAAAATTTACGTGAAGAACTGAATAATAGAAAAGAGGAGACCTACAAATACAAACAATTGAAATCGAAACTAAAAAAACAGAAAGAAAGAGAGAAACAAAAAAAAATATACAAAAAACGAAAATAAAGCACAACTCGTCACAACTAAACAGATATAGCAACGATTGTCGCTAGCAAATTTCACAATAGGAAATTCGCACAGTCCCTAACGAAAACGCTAACAGTAGAACCTCTGTGGCGTGGTATCTTCTACTGAAAGACACCGCCCAACCGAGAAAACCCGCTGAAATATAAACATATAAATACAAATCCAAATAACATATAACATGTAAACATATAAAAAGTGCGAAAAATGTGATAGACAGAAGGCTCAGTTAGAACATAAGGGCACAGTTCACAAACAAAACAGGCCACTTAACTTCTATGTATCCACAACGTCAGCACAGTTCAGAACAGGATGTGATCAGCATTCTTAGGACAATGATCCAACGTTGATCCATATCTGCTCTCGTAAACTGCCATGACGAAGGAAATGAGCTTCTAACAGGAAACAGCTTCTGACAGGAAACAGCTTCTGAACTTGACCTTCTGAATCTGCAACAGTAATTCTGAGACCGGAACAGTTGTTACGGCACTTGTCCTTCTTTTCACCAGATCAGGAAATCCATTCTCTCGGTACTTGTCCTTCTATTTGTAGACAAACTTCAATACCGCCGAGCAGCGCCGGGTAGTTTCAAAATATCAACAACTGTCAGTACTGCTGCGTCTTTCAAAAAATTTCATCAAAGGTGATGAATAGCAACTGCAATGTTGTCTTGTAGTCTGCTGATGATGTCTGGGTTTGTTGACCCCCTTGAGAGTTGGTACCAGAATAAACCAACTATTGGCCACCATGAATTGATAAAGGGTGGAATTAGGATGCCGTCAAATTACCACCTCTATCGACACCAGGTATTACAATGCAAGATGTGGGTGTCTTATCTGGTTTATATTGTTGCTGTGTGTGTTGCAGTAGAACAGTTCACAGGTACACCACAGGCAACATGACGTGTAGAGTCATAAAATGGTAACTTCGCTTTAGGTTTATACCATTTATTGCACGCCACAAAACAGTCATGATACTTATGTTATCATCGGCATAGTACAACGAATGCAGCATTCAAACTCATGTTAACTGACAGTCATGTAGAAGTCAATACTCAATAGTTGTATGGAAAACAAATATCATAGCGAAGCTTGATAAATAATACATATAACTTCTGCAACCGTGGTCAGCTGCAGATCCTTAATGTTCATAGACAATAATAATTATTCCTTCCTGATGCTAGCAGATCAGATGTATACAATACGTCCGTTTACTGTCTGCACGTGAGTAGCATACATGGATTACAGGTCAGCTCGACCTTTATAACCTTCCTAAGTCTAACCATCTGACTTGGACGTGATCTCTGATATAACGAATCCTGGAACACAGACAATAGTCTTGTTGGTCTAGAGCGACCCATAGATATATAACTAGTTCAGGTATAAAGATACCGGTGACTTAATCCTAGTCAAAGTACCTCTCCATTTTGAATCACACAGGCGAGCAAAAAGGCGACAAAATGACGAACCTCTAGATGATAGCCTAAAGTTCGATACAAGAGGAATTACCTTATTTCGGAAAATCAACCATGAACATATGCCTCCAGGCAGGCTTGAATAATACGGGGAAATAGTCTAGTTAGCTAACTAACTCACAAAGACAATGTATTTCCCTCAGAGAATCACAAGACGCAGTCGCGTCCGCTCGCTAATCAGTCCATTTCTCAACTCCCCGACCTGGGCGGAACAACAAAACGACAACCCAGTCGAGACATGCGCAGAGTGACAATCTCTGAGTCGCTGTTCACAATAAGACGATTCTAAGAACATTCGAGATAAAAGTCTTACACAGTCGCGCCTTTTATGGACATGAACAGAAGCGTTAAGAAAGGTTTCAAACATCTACAACAGTTGACTGATACTACCAAAAAAGGAGATATGGTCACGCTTCGTTCAAGACATTATAGACCGAACGTGTCTCTATACAAGAGGAGGTAAACTCATAAAAAATAGCAGTATCGATATATCGGATTCTGTCCCTTTGACCATAAAATATATATAACATGCATTTCAGTCAAATAATGATCATACATACGAAAAACAGAAGATCTGCCGATGGGTGACAAAGCTAGATTATATCAGCGAACACTGAAGCGTTATCTGACTCGACTAGAACAGTCCAGTCACGTGCCTCTAGGTCTAGTTGATATTAAGTCTCCACTTAACGAGTCGAGCTCGAAGCCTCCTATCGACCAGCCCACTGTACTTGAAGATGAGATTGTCGACAAAACTCTTCAGTTCCCACTCGAACAAGTCACACCCGCTAATCGAAAACAGGTGGTTGCCAGTAAATTGCGAGATACATCGTCGTATTCGCTCAGAAGAAGGAAAAAGACAAAAAACACCAAAGTGGGAAGCATTTTGGCCAAAGAAGTGAATAAGGTTTTTAAAACAACATTATTACGACCCGAAACGACCCGGGTTGTATGGGGGAGTCGGCGCCTTGCGACGTAGCACCAAACGTACTCGTAAAAAAAATTGAAGAGTGTTTAGGTCATCAGGATACCTACACCTTACACAAACCGGTGCGTAGAGAATTTAAAAGACGCGTGACCATCGCTGGTGGTGTCGATCAACAGTTCCAGGCTGATTTAATAGACTTGCGGGGTTTAAAGAAATTCAACGATGGGTTTTCCTATCTAGTGACGTGTATCGATGTGTTTAGTAAATTCGCTTGGGCTGTTCCCCTAAAAAACAAAACTGGGAAAGCTTTAGTAGCAGCGGTGAAGACCATTTTTACCAGTCGCAAACCTATAAATTTTCAAACAGACAAAGGCAGTGAGTTCGTTAACACAACATTCTTAAAGTTTCTTAAAGACGAAGGTGTCCATTTCTTCACTACGGAGAATGAAGATACCAAGGCAGCTTTAGTGGAGAGGTTTAATCGAACCCTCAAAGAAAAAAGGTGGCGTTACTTTACCAAAACCAACAGTCTTCGTTACGTCGACGTGATAAAGCAACTGGTCCACAACTACAATTATTCGTATCATCGGAGTATTAAGATGGCACCGGCGGAAGTTACCCCGAGCAACCAAGAAGAGGTGTGGCATACGTTTTTGTATTCGACCCCTGACGTCCATCGGCAGAAAACGTCTATTTTAAAAGCCGGTGATCGCGTGCGGATCGCCCAAGCCAGACAAACTTTTAAAAAGGGTTATACGCCGGCTTGGACAGAAGAGCTGTTTACGGTCAGCCGACTAAACCAAACAAGACCGGTCACGTACGTCCTTAAAGATGATTCGGGTGAAGAACTGAAAGGTTCTTTTTACCAAGAAGAGCTGCAGCGGGTCGGTGACAAGATAGTTTATCGAATCGAGTCCATTTTGCAAGAACGGCGAGGTGTCAGGGGTGTTAAAGAGTATTTAGTCAAATGGTTCGGTTATATAACTCGTCATTCAACAGCTGGATGTCCGCCAAACAACTAGCGAGATATATCGAGAGTGATGGAGATAGAAGAAGTGAGCACCCCAGTTTTGCGTTCACTCCCTCCCAAGACCACGAGAACCTCGGTGTTACGTACATTTATTACCTAAGGGGGTAGTCTTCGGTCCTGCCAAATGTACGCACCAGTCTCAATATAGTTATATTATTTGTGCGGTCGAATGATTCGCGCACTGACGTGCACAAAGCAGTGTGAGTTGCTTTGGGACGCACGGGTAACCTAGTTGAGTGGATTATGACGTGATGTTTTGTATGGGGCAGTACGGACCATTGTGTTGTCCGTGGAATATTTCTTGTGTTGTGGCAAGTATGGTGGAAGCCATCCTTATTGCGATATTGGTCTTCAGGTCGAAGCCAATATGGAAAGTATTATATAATTTGTCGCCCCTCATATTTGTCTGCTTTAGTGAGTGAAGCGTGTAGTTTAAGGCTGCTCCTTGTATCAGTCTAGCGGGGGATCCATCTTGTAATGTTATCCCTAGAATGGACCTACGGAGTTGATAGCCTCTGAGATCGATCGTAGAAGGAGGATTCCTACGAGGGAAAGAAGTTAATTTGATTGCAGTATTCATATGTGTAAACTCCTTTATTGTAATGCCAAAGTCGTGGCATGATTTTGAGAGGTTAGTTAAAAACCTAAAGATACTAACTCAGATACCTCTTCATATATGTACCATTGAATATATATTGAGTATACGTTATATGGAACTATGTCTTGGATAGAAACAGTCTCTTATTGGACGAATGCGGGAGTTCGTGGTATGGGAGTACATGCTTAGTTGGATGACCTCAAGCAAGGTCAACGGACATTTTATCTAGCTTGAACATTACTGGATTCGTATTAATTGAATGTAAGGAACATGTTTGAAAGGATCCCACCACAGTACCAAACCAACCATCATTCACCAGAGTATTCTTGTCATGCATTTTATGTGATTGTCCTAGTCAAGAACAGTGTATCGTAGCGTTGAACTTATGTCGTAAATAAACCATGTTAACTGTTCTACCAGCCTTCACAGTTTACTTCACTTCACGGCAGGCTTTGATTAACATGCCTGAGTTTACATCGTTGTGTGTTGAACTTATTTGACAGTTGTGTGGATTCGCGTTTTATTATCAGCACGATAACCATCTATGGAAACTCAGAAGAAAAGCACTATCAGTAAATAAAGCACTATCAGTAAATGGCGGCCGGTGTGGCTTGAATTGCTCAAGATTCAAAACGGGAATTACCTCACAAGTTCCACACTAGTTGAAAGTACGTGGATTCTCTAACAACTCATATCCTTTATAACGGCTACCTCAAGGTCAAGGTACATTGAACCTCAATCTCAAGTTCTACATCAGTGTATGACTACGTGGGACCTCAGCTGTTAGTCCTCATCTGGCAGAACTCAAGTATTCGAAACAGAGTATTTCGTTGTCTCAAGCGTACATCCACGGAGACGAGGCACATTGATTTTTTACCTGCACGCGAGATGAGTATAACGTGTTTTCGTTGTACACTTTATTACGTTTAGCTGTGCCTCATGTAGTTATGTCCACATTTATATTTTTCATGTTACATGTTATATGTGTTGTATTCTTCGTGGGAGGTAGGGAGGTTGATCTGACGAACGAGATCCATCTCGAAGCCAATTCGGGCTCTTCGTCAGACGTTCTGTAGGGCTCATTTTGTAAGTTTCAATTGAGCGATAATTCCGGTACAAGGCTAGAAACCTTGCCGAAGTTCCGATCGCTAGTTGTCCCTTATAACAGTATCTGTTTAGCTGTTTCGTCACGTTTACTTGTTGTTTTCGTAGCTATTTTTACTTGTACCTTAGTTTCATGATGTATTTTGTATGTGATTATTGTCCGTCTAACCTGTCTATCATTCAGTTTTTTACAAAGCATATGTTTTTACACTGTGTTGTCAATTGTCTTGTGCATTATTGGATCGTAGATGTCATCGTAATTTTTTACGACATTCTATTTTAGTTCCACATTTTCATTTTATTTGATTTCTACGACTGTAGTCATTTGTCTTGATTATCGTGTCGTGTCAGTATTGTACTGTTGTCTGTCACGTTATTGCTTTCACACCATTACATGTTATAAATTACATTATTAATTATTAATATTATTGCCTATTATATAACTTGATTTTACCGTTCTAGGACAGGAACGAAGACCACTAGTTGTAGTAACACTTTTAAGTAGTATTATTACATAATAATATTGAATAATGTCTACCTTAGACTATTTCATTAAGCAAGCAAAAGCTCTTCAGATGGCTCCTGATGAAGTAAAAGCATTTGCACTTGCAGAATATAAGAAAGCTCAAGAAATAGAAGCCGAACAGAGAAAGTTAGAAACTTTAAGACTAGAAAAACTTCAATTTGAGGCAGATCAAAAACGGATTGAGGCTGAGGAAGATGAAAAGAAGAGGAAATTTATAGCTGAGGAAGAGGAGAAAAAAATGAGACTAGCCGCTGAATTAGAAGAAAAACGATTTCAGCGAGAGGCAGAACAGAAACAAAAGGAGGCTGAAGAAAGACTTAAAATTGAGATGGAAAATAAACAAAAGGAAATGGAAGAAAGAAGATTAATAGCTGAACAAAATACATTACGACTTCAGCTTGAGATGGAAGAGAATGATAGAAAACGACAGCATGAACTGAAATTAGCAGAGTCAGAATATGAGAGACTTAGGTTAACTCAGGAAGCTAATTCTCAGAGAACTTTTGAAAGCCAAACTTCATCCAGACATGATCATTTTAAGGAAATTCACCTTAAATTACCAAAATTTAATCCCCCGTCTGATGACGTGATATTCTTCCTAGATAGGTTTGAGTCCACTTGTGTGTCTTATAACGTGGATAAAACACTGTATTGCACATATTTATCCAGGTTACTTACTGGGGATGCTTTAGCAGTTTATCATACTACCAGTATTAATGAGAAGAATGATTATAATGCTCTTAGAGCCGCACTTCTGAAGAAATTTCAAATGTCCAGAAGATGAATAACCGATTAAGATTTCGTACATTGCTACCGCAATCAAGCAGAAATTTCAGTGATTTTTCTGTCACACAATACGACTCACCCTCGAAAGATGGATCGAATTATCCAAAATTGAAAAGTCGTATGAAGGTCTCTTCGATTTACTGATGCGCGATAAGGTACTATCGTCTGTAAATCCTACATTTCTCGCATTTTTACACGAACGGAAACCTTTATCAATGAAAGACTTAGAAGAACATGCAAAAAATTTTTGCACTGCTCACCCAGCCATGGATCTGAGTAATGCGCAGATTAAGAGTGAATTGCCTGTTGCTTTTGCAGCACAACAAAACAATTTCCCACGCAATCGTTCCTTTAGTACTGACAGGTATGTCAATAAGGGAAATAATTACAATTTTAACAATGATAACTTTTACAAAGGGAAGCAATTTCAACAATCTGCTCCATTTAATGTTTCTTGGAACCAAGCTCACAGATCACGAGATTTTGGTAACAATAATTTTAAAAATAATCAAGGACATTATAATAAACAAAACTGGAGATCAAAATCTCAGGGTCCGCAAAACAGACAATTTTTTGGAAATAAAACCATTTAACCAACATCATAACGATCATTCTACAAATTATCGGACTCATCCAAATTTTAACTCAGGCAGAAACTACAATTGTGGCAATTTTAATGACAATAATCACAATCGATCGCGCCGACGAGATAGATCGTCGAGTAATACGGGTAGACATTCTAATGTCGCTTTAAGTGATACACAGGCTAACATTGAACAGGGTAAAGTAGCTGAAACTCACAATGCTATGTCTTGTTCTCTTGATTGTACCCAGGTGAAAGACTGTCCAGAATGCTCGACTCTTTTCCAGCCTAAGGCGATCACGACGCTGCGTTGCGGACATACCTTACCTAGTCTAACCTGCAGTCTGTACGGCCACTGCTGCGTCAGTACACCAGGGACAGGGCTCTCTTACGTTTAACAAGGGATTTGTCCAATAACATTTCATGCTCTCAAAATCCTATTTGACTCAGGTTGTAGCACTGTGGGCGTCCGGACTTTCGCTGATCAACCCAAGTTGTGCTACGGGCAGGGTTGTCAAGTGTGTGACTTTTGGCGGCACAGTGGAAACATTTCCCACAGCCATTATAAAACTTCATACATACACCATTTTTTTCAGGACATATCCAGGATTGTCTCCTTCCGAATCCAATTTGTGATTTAATACTTGGTCGCATACATGGTATTAAAGAGTGTATACCACAGCAAATTGCTGAATGGGAAGAGCGACATATTCAAACTGCAAATGCAGTAGTGACGAGAGCGCAAGCTACTAATATGTCGCATGATACACCTATTGAACCTACAGTTCATACCACTTGTGATGATGATGCTCCTATTTCACGGGAGTTGTTTGCAACATTGCAAAAGAATGATGATTCATTAAAAAAAATTTTTCAGTATGTGAACAAAAAAGAATACCAGCACAACAAACTTGCAAAATCTACAGACATGACTTTAAACTTAAAAAATGGGATTTTGGTTAGAGTAATACGGAAAAGGATTCATCCTTATGTTTACACTAGACAACAAATCTTTCAAAAGTTTTTGGTACCAGAAATTAAAGTGTACCATTTCTTATTGATTTTGACATGCTGATTTCAAATATCATAATGAAATTCACCAATTTGGCTCTGGTTTTTTTTTTAAATGATGAATACTTTACATTACAGTAATACAAATAATGTATGCGTGTTTAACTTCTCTGGGCTGAACAGCTAGATCCTTTCTACTTTAGCATTTAAAAAATTGTGGTTACATACTCAATTAATTGATAGGTTTTTAATATAAAATGATAGATAAAATCAAAAACAATTATTTAAAGTTCACATATCATGCTTTAAAAAAAAAAGGCACATTTGAACCCATTCTGTCATTATCAGGAGTCGCTGTTCGAGCTCTCTTTGCTTGCTTCTTGTAGTCAATCGATGATGAGGTGTCTCTTGTCACAGTCCAACAGTGAAACTCAACAAACAATGCATTGAAGGGCTCCCAATTGCCTTGATACGACTTGTCTCCATAGCAGGAGGCAATGTCCTGGTGAAATTCGTAGTCACCAATCTTGGTACCGCTCATCACTGACCGCTCCACGGAGTTTGCCACGTAAAGAAATCCAGATGAGAATCTCAGAAAAAATGAAATTTTCACAAGACATGATCATTGTTTGCAGCCAAGACTCTTATACTTCAGAAGGAGATTTTCTACAATTTCATTGTAATTATCATGATCTGTTGTTTCCAAGAAAATTGTCCACCACCTTGACTCAAAAAATTGCTAGCCATGCTGCTTTTTTTCCTTGCCATGCAACAACGCAAAGAAACGTCGATCAATCATTGAAGAAAGTTTTCGAATTTTGCGACACCAACAAATACTCCCTCTCTTATTTTAGCTTCACTCAGATCCCTTGGAAATTTTTCTGATGAGGTATTTTGAAAGCCTCATCTGTTTTTCCTCCATTGCCTTGACAAAGTTTTTCATGAGACAACCAGCTTTAATGTGCAAGTGTGGCAACAAAATCTTGCTGGTGTCGACAACGTGCTGGGTTCTCAACGTTCTTAACTGACCAGTGCTGCAATGACTGCCTGAGATTGGCCAATGTCCTTCTGATGTAATGGTCACTTCGTGCACGGCTATACCCACTCACAGAGAAAGCAACAGTACTTGGTGTATCACACCCTGTTTGGTAGTCCAAGCAAAAGAGAGACCACTTTTTAAGTCACCGCAAAGTGACCAAATGATGATGATCGTAGTCCAACAATATGGGACTTCAAAAGCTGCTTAATGTTTTCATAAGTTTCTTTTCATATGAACTGCGTGACCAACTGGAAGTTGACGGTAACTTTGATGAACACATTACCATGTTATTCAACAAAACAGCTTTAAAACTTGTCTTGGACCCCAAGAATCAATGAAAACCTCCACTCTTCCGGTATGTAATTGATGTTGAGGGCTGCCATTAAACCAGAAATGTTGTGGCACGCAGAAAGGTCACCCTCTTTGAAAAAGAATGTAATAAGCGGCTTCTGGCGGTTCCTATACACAGAAATTGTAACATCTTCTGCCAGGAGATTCCACTGTTGCAATCTGGAACCCAAAAGCTCCGCCTTGTTCTTCGGTAAATTCAGATTCTCTTACAAGATCATTCAGTTTTCACCTTGGGTTATTAAGTGTGGTTTAGTGGATGTAGTTTGCTCAAAATCTGTGTCACACTTGAGGTTGATGTTCAGGACCACCAATGTCCTCTTCATCAGTGGAAGCAGCTGAAAAGGATTCTTGGCACTTTGGGAACTGGTAGGTCATCGCCGTGTGGTACCGGAAGTATTGCAGAGGGGATGTTTGGATATTCCAGAGTCCATTTTTTCTTCTTTGATATCCCTTTCCCAATTGGAGGGACCATGCAAAAGTAACAGTTGTTGAGATGATCAGTGGGCTCTCTCCAAATCATTGGGACTGCAAAAGGCATAGCTTGCCTTTTGCCAGTCAACCACAGTTTAAGATGTGCTGCACATGTATTGCAGCATATGTGTGGCGCCCAGCTCTTATCTTGATCTCTCCTAATTCTGCAGCCAAAATACAAAAACTGTACGCCTTCTGGCATTTCTAACTACGATATTTTGATAAGGACAAATGCACTAACTAAGGCAAAATTTTATCAGAGGATAGAAGGGTATTTATACACAAAGGTGATGTAATCATAGGTAGGATTGCATCATCAACTTCTAGTAACATTTTTATTGGTCATTACAAAAAATTTTGCAATCGCCCGCAACAGTTGCGTCATATATATATAAATTTACCGTAATTAAATAAACTAGTAGCATATATCTTGAAAACTAGAGCCAATCAACATTTTTTAATGTCATTTTCGTTTTCAGCACACCAAAATTAGTTAAGATCAGCTATTTTCATTTCTGGTACATTTTGGTTGTTGACTAGTGTTATCAGATCTTAGTCCCATCCTCTACGAGATCTCGTATATTACGACATGCGCATGACTCGCAATGTGCGGGCCATATGGGTTTTTCGCGTACCAAATCCAGAGTGCTTTCGGCATTCTACTGGCCAGGCGTCCATAGGGACATCACTCTCTACTGTCGGTCTTGTTTGATATGTCAGGAAGTTAAGGTACGGGGTCCATTTCATGCGGCTCCTATTCAAGCTGCGGACATCCCGATTAGACCATTTGATAAAATGGCTATAGACATTATTGGTCCGATGCTTCCATCTGCTAGAGGGCATACGCATATTCTTACGTGCATTGATATGTGCACTCGTTGGCCTGAGGCCATCCCTCTCAAGAACACTTCATCTGCCAGTGTAGCAGAGGCATTGATGTTAATCTTCTCACGCATTGGTTTTCCACGGAAAATCTTGTCGGATCATGGGGTTCAGTTCATTTCTGAATCCATGTCTCAAGTTATGAAGACATTAGGTATAGACAGATCTCTTAGTTCTATTTATCATCCGATGTCAAATGGGTTAATTGAGCGTCTCAATAGGACACTCAAGCAGTTGTTGGGTAAGATGACCCAAGACCATCCCCAAGACTGGGATCGGGTCATACCCGCGGCTCTGTTTGCGTATCGCGAAGTACAAAATCAAGCCACGGGGTTTTCTCCATTCCAGCTAGTTTTTGGCATGCAACCACGCGGTCCGATGTCGTTAATCCACGACTTATTGGTTGACGAGAATATTGAAGAGGAAACTCAATCCTCTTATGAGTATGTGATCTCTCTGAGAAAGAGAATCATAGATGCTTGTAGACTAGCTACTGCATCATCCGAACAAGCCAAAGAAAAAGCTCGTCTATTTGCAAACAAGTATAGACGTCTTCGCCAGCTCTACCTGGTGATGAAGCTTTTGTCTTACTACCTGCGCATAACAATCGTCTTTTAATTACCTGGAGAGGTCCTTTCAGGATCATCTCAAGAATATCCGATGTCGACTACATCGTTGATGTTAATGGTAAACATAAAACCTTCCACATTAACATGTTGAAGGAGTATTACTCACGTCCTGATTATCTACAGTCAGTGTTCCAGGCAACTGACGATCCTACACCTCCTATTCAACACTATTCTAGTTTGTCAGTCATCCAAGAAGAAGAATCTTCTTTCGATGATGTACAACTACCAATACCAGTTGTACCACTCCATTCCACTGAGAAATGGAATGATGTTACAATCTCATCTACTCTTTCGGCTGATCAACGTCAGCAAGTCTCTAATATTCTACACTCGTATGAGGATGTCCTCACTGACATCCCAGGTCATACGTCAGTCATCCAACATGACATTATTCTGACTGACGATACGCCTATTCGAGTTCGCCCATATCCTATCCCTTTACACTTTCGTGATAAGGTTGATAAGGAATTGGATGAGATGCTTCAATTAAATATAATTGAACCATCTTCATCATCACCATATTCTTCTTCTATGGTAATCATTAGGAAGAAGGACAACAATATACGTCTTTGCGTAAATTACAGGAAATTGAACAAAGTTACAAAATTCGATGCGGAACCGTTACCTCTTTTAGACGACTTATTGGAGAGGTTATCTCATGCCACATTCTTTTCGAAATTTGACCTTTCAAAGGGCTATTGGCAAGTGCCACTAACTCCTAAAGCAAAGCCATTCACCACTTTCTCGACGCCACGGGGTCTTTTTCAATGGAATTTTATGCCATTCGGACTAATGAATGCGCCAGCTACCTTTGTACGCAGGATGCGCCGCATATTGTCTCATCGTCCCGATGTCATTACTTATATAGATGACATCTGTCTTTTCAGTGACTCTTGGGATGAACATATTCATGGATTAAAAGCTTTACTTTCTACCTTACGGGATTATAATTTAACAGCAAAACCTTCAAAGGCTTTTGTCGGTTTTCATGACATCTCATTTCTGGGTCACCGCATAGGTCATGGTTTCATGTATACAGAAGACAGTAACGTCTCTAAAAATTTTAAACATCTCAGCACCTAAGACAAAAAAAACAAGTTAGGTCTATTTAGGACTAATACAGTTCTATTCAAAATTCATCCCTCATTTGTCTACTATAACTGCACCTTTTTCGTCTCTACTGAAAAAAGGCACATCTAATGTAATAAAGTGGTCGCAGCATCAACAAACTGCGTTAGACTATATACCACGATTCTTTTCAAATGAACCTTTTTTGAGGTTGCCTAACAAAAATCTCACTTTCATTCTTCGCAGTGATGCATCTTCTTACGCCATTGCTGCAGTTTTGATGCAGGAATATAACGGCACCTTATTTCCGGTGATGTACGCGTCCAGAAAACTTACGGAGAGCGAACTCAAATACTCCGTTCTAGATAAAGAGCTCCTGGCATTGGTGTGGGCCAATCACAAAACTGGAACGTTACCTCCTCGGCTCACACTTTGTGGTGGAATCTGATCAAAAAGCTCTTACCGCACTGAACTCGAAAAGACGAAACGTTAAAATCGATCGAAGTCAGCGCGTTTACGCTATAGCGCTTCAACCATTCAATTTTGAAATACGACGCTATTCCTGGAGTGAAGAATGTGTTCGCCGGACTGTTTGTCGAGATGCCCAAGCGAAACTTGTCGAACTAAACCACTTCCAGATGTTGATGAACATCCTCACCGATAACATGAATAACTGTGTACATTTTCTATTGATTACATACATCTATAAAGACTAATCATATAACTGAAGTATTTCGTATAAATACTATCTTTCAGGATATATACTTACTTATGGATTATAACATTACTTCTTGTGTAGTAAACGTTTTATTATGCAACGGGAACAGTGGTATTAGAGTAACATTTTATTAGGACCTGCAACATTGGTACTACAGGAACTTTTTATGAGTAGGGGGGCATGGTTGAGAGCGACAAATGTACATTTGTTATTCCTATGGAACATATTAGACTACATATCGTGTTCGAGAATATATTTTATAGTGTATGGAACATTAGGAACATCGTTACGTCGATTGCTAAGTAGTTGTATCTGCAACGCATTGGGACATGAGAGTTCTGATATTGGAATTACTTAGAATATATTAGTAACATGGTTATTTGTTAGTAATTAAGATATATATAAATTACTGTTATAATTCCAATTTAATCTATTTAATTAACAGATTATGGATCACACATATACTAAACTTTCTTAGTTGTCACGTAATAACCTGCATTCACGGGTCTTAGTTATGATATCTCACTGTTAAGATCACTAGTTCAACGCCAGACTAGTGTTAGAAAACGTTTAAGGGTGTTTTTTATGATTCTTAAAGTGTTTAATTTTTGTCTATTTGCTTCATTTTTTTGCACATTTTGTATTTTCAATTTTTTCTGTTTTATTGATTCTCTTGTCACTTGATTTTCATCATGTTTGCCTGTTCATCTTTCATTTTGAAATCCTATGTTTCAAATTTTTTTTATAAACACTTAGTTGGAATATTATTTATCATACTTTTTTTTTTTAATTGGTTTTTTTTTCATGTTCATTTTCAACTTCTTTTACGTATATCGATTAATACCACATTACCATCATCGTTCCAAAGTAGGGTCGTTGGTGGGATGGTGTGCCTTTAATGCACTTACTATCAGTTTAGTGATCTATTGTTTTCGTTTTTTAATAATCTTTTCTTAATATGATATAACATTATGCATTACATAAATGTCTTGTTTGTATTTTGACATCACCTCTCACGGTACTAAGTGTTCAAAAAAAAATTAATTCAGAAATAATTTTTTTTTAAGGGGAGGTTAAATAAGAAGAGCTGTTTACGTCCATTTATTACCTACAGGGGGTAAGTCTTCGGTCCATGCCAAATGTAGCGCACCAGTCTCAAATATAGTTATAATTATTTGTGCGGTTCGAATTGATTCGCGCACTGACGTGCACAAAGCATTGTGAGTTGCTTTGGGACGCACGGGTAACCTAGTTTGAGGTGGATTATGGGACGTGATGTTTTGTATGGGGCCAGCTAACGGAACCATTGAGTTGTCCGTCGGGAATATTTCTTGTGTTGTGGCAAGTATGGTGGAAGAGCCATCCTTATTGCGATAATTGGTCTCAGGTCGAAGCCAATATGGAAAAGTATTATGTAAGTATGTCGCCCCTCATATTTGTATGATTAGTGAGTGAAACGTGTAGTTTTTAAGGCTGCTCCTTGTATTCAGTCTAGCGGGGATCCATCTTTGTAATGTTATCCCTAGAATTGGACCTACGAGTTGATAGCCTTCTGTAGATCGATCTCGTAGTAGCGAGGATTTCCTACGACGGAAAGAAGTTAAGTTGATTGCAGTATTCATGATGTGTAAACGCTCTTTATTGTAATGCCAAAGTCGTGGCATGATTTTTGAGAGGTTTAGTTAAAACTAAAGATACTAACATCTGATAACCTCTTCATATATGTAACCCAGTGAAATATATATTGAGTATACGGTATATGGAACTATGTCCTTGGATAGAAAAACAGTCTCTTATAGGACGAAGCGGGTAGTTTGCGTGGTATGGGAAGTTTATTGCTTAGTTGGAAATGACCTCAAGCAAGGTCAACGGACATTTTATCTAGCTTGAACATATACTTTGGGATTGTTCGCATAATTAGAATGTAAGGAACATGTTTGAAAGGATCCCCTCCACAGTTACCCAAACCATCAACATATTCCACCAGAGTATTTCTTGTCACGCATTTATGTTGATTGTCCAGTCAATAAACAGTAGGATCGTTAGCGTTCGAAACTTATGTCGTAAATAAACAATGTTAACTTTCTACCAGCCTATTCACATTTTACTTCACTTCATCGGCAGGTTTTTGATTAATATGCCAGAAGATTAACATCGTTGTGGTGTATGAACTTATATGACGCAGGTTGTGTGGATTCGTCGTTATATTATCCGCACGAATATGAAAAACCATCTATGGAGAACTCAGGGAAGAAACGCTCTATCATTAAATAAACAGCCCTATCAACTCGGTCCCTGGCCATTTTTTTGGGAAACTAGTCCCCGCGCTAGAGATCGTTTTTCATCTGTCAGATGCGATCGTTATATAATGTCTGTCTCATCAGGGTCTCGTTATTCAATCTGAGTGCCGGAGCAACGCATGAGGGACCAGACGGCAAGTTATGAATCGGCCTTTAATGAGGCAGTTGTTCTGGGTTACATGTTACCTAACCTTAAGATAGGATGAGGTTTTTTTATTACGAGACCGTTATTTCCCCATCAATGCCTCGATGAAAATATATCCAAACAAATAACGCCGGTAACTTTTTCTCGTCAAGAATTTAGCCACAGACAAAAGACTTAGACTTCGCGTCTACGAGGTTGGCTTGGGTTGAGATTCATATTCCCACAAAGTTATTATAAACGAGCTAGAGAGATGACGTATGGGGATATCATTACTTTTCCCAAACAAAGTCGAATGAGTTCTATACGACTCACGTTGCCCGCTGGTCGATACACGTCACCCGACACGCTGAACGACGAGTTGAATCGTTTTGCTTTTAGACCACGGGATGTGAATGAAAAATAGCCCGAGTTAGATTTCCAATTGAACAATTAATAAGGCTCCACCTTGAAAATCTGTATGATCCGCAGGTTAGAAAGTTTAGAGAATAGCGAGACGTTTGACGACACCTGTTAGGCTTACCTTCCTCGCTCGCCACGAGACAATCGACCCGAAACCCTGATACTACGAGGAGAGACTGAAGAACAAATCGCGATTATCAGTTTCTGGAAAAATGTAAACGTGGTACTGCGACACCTACGTAGCAGGGCGAGACCGGCTGGAGATGCCTCTGTACATTTGTTAACGGATTGTCCCTCATTTTGGACAGGACTAACCGCTTCGTTTTATAGGATTTTACGACAAACCACAGTTAAACCACACTACGTAACCCCTGAGCCGTTTTTTTCGTTTGACGGCCGTGGAAATCCTTTTAACTAATGACCAGGGTTAAGGGACATATCCCATTCAACTAGCGGAGCTTCGGTGTTGACCGCACTTCACATACGAACTCACAGGGACGGTTTTGATTTTGAATAGAAAAATGGTTCTGACACGTACCCATAAGAGACGAACACCCCACAAATGGATGGAGGAGTTTTTACATGCCAAACCAGGCTGGGGACACGGGGATGCCAGTGTTTATCCCGGAGGCAGAAGTCAAAGAGGGAACATGGCTTGGGTAGTTTTTTAGCGGGGCTCGGATCGCATGGTATTTTTCGCTCGTGGTTAAAAACTGGAGCAATCGCTTTACTCAGAGAGGGGGTTGGGCACCGGTCTACAGGTCGCGAGTGACGGCTTAGCCCGGTAGAAATATGGGCGAGTCCTTTCGTGAAGCGAGCCAAAGAATCGGTTAATCAGCGTTTATTACAGGGAGCGGTTGACCACCTCACCACTAACTCCATTCGGGGTAGCGGTCTTAGCAGAAAAAGAACGAGAAAACGAGAGCTGGCCCCACCCGGCGAGCCGAAAAGAATAAAACGAAAATGTAACCGAGCTCGCCCTTCTCATTCTCACAGAAAAGAACAATGCGACGGTACTCGGATATATTTGAATGATGGCGCTTATTCCACCCACAGCTCGTGCGAATGTCTTCACAGTGGTCTAGATTTGTGTTAGCGTACCACCAACGCAGACAGCCGTACGAAGAGGGTCAATTTGTGGGAGATACATCTTCCGTTGGCAGCCTTCTTAGCACCCGGAGCCCGGTGGGAAATTTGTATATCGGGGAAACGGTGAAGAATATTTAGATTTGTTCAATACTTATCTGCACTCGGTTGCGCGCCAAAATCATAGTTTAGCTAATGGTAACACATTTACCCGCTGATGCGGAGTGGGCCCGATCAACTATTACCTGCACAGTTTATTCTCCCAAGTCGACGTTTCCCTAAAACGACACGCGATTACACCCAGCGAGAACACCTACCGTATAGAGCTTACCTGGAATGCCAACGTTGAGATTAAGGGGAATGAAGCTCCCAAAACGATGGGCCATATGACAGCGGCCTCATGTTTTACAAAGACCAAACCAAACTTTATTGACGGAAACAATTGGGTGATCAATAAACAAAGTGACCTAAAAGACTGCGATGACGCATATAGCACGGGTGGTTTTCTCAGGACACTCGAATATGATGGGTCGGTTACATTCAGTATATTTGTCGCTTTGAAAAGATCGAGAACATGATTGTAACTTACGGTGAAGGTTGTTGGAACCTTTAGTGACCTTTTATGGTAAAAATTCAACGCCTCTAAAGATGCGTTTAGTTCAAACGTGCTGGGGGAAATCGAACCACCGCCAGGTGGTTATAAATCTATTATAACCTTATGCGGCTCCTTGGTTTGAACGGGATGAGCAAAATTAAACTTTCCGCCGTTCAAAATCTTAGCCACTCGACATTAGAAAGGCCTTGTCCGCGAGGAAATGCCAATGTACCCCCTTGTAACGAGTTTGTGCTAATGACCTTTCTCTAATTCCTAGAGGTTATGCTATCGCACATGACATGGATAATCAATTATTGTCTCAAGCTCAAACACCTTACCCGACTCCGTGATTGGCCTAGTCACACTTCGACCGCTTTATAAACGGGTCGTATACTTCTAATCCGTTTTTCAAATTGTCGCTACTTTTGGACTGACATAATTTAAATGTCAGCGCGGACGGTAGAAACAGTCAGTGGCAAGCCTTTGTCGATGGATTATGAGACACAACCAGTACGTTGAGAGCCTTCATCGGGACGAATCTAGCTATAAGGACTGTTGTTTAAGACGCCGGCAACGACCTTGAGTATAAGACCATTTTTCAGAATGGATTACGCCTTATAACGCTTATGGATCCTCACCCCCTGTCCTACTGGACGGTGACCAGTTTTGAGATGGCTAAAGTCGGGCCTCTTGTCTCAGTATGAAACTTAAATTCTCACGAAGTCACACCCCGAACCATTACAGGTCCTCGTCTACGCGCGATCAAGGATCTCGATCTTGGAGAGTCTCGAAATCGCGCCAAGTTTTGACCAGACTACATTCACTTAGGACGATGAATTTAGGACGAGATAACGGGACCCCATCCCACCGTCGAATATATTTTGTAAAACGAAACTGGGCTCGTTAAAGTTTTAGCTCGTGACCACTTACCTCTACGTAATCGACCCGAAGCCAGTACGGCGGCTTTTTCCGTCATCGAAACACTGGATCCCATAGCTATCGCCCCGGTGACCACTGAGGTACGCTCTATATTATAAATGGAACTTCAAATTTTGAATATTTTATGATCTCTTTCGGACTACCGCCTAGGACACCGGGACCTGGTTAATGTTATAGCCAGACATTTCTAATCTACCTTTTTAGCTACAACGCTAGACTATTTACAAATGTTAGTTTACCAGAGTATGGGGGGGGGTGGGCTCTACCCCCCCCCCGCCCCCAAATTTATTTCTATCTTGAACAGAAGCTCGCGGTATGGTACCTATGCACGCGTACCTTACTGCCCCACATTTCTCTTCGGCTAGACAACCACGCCAACGATCGATTTAGTTTTTTCGATAACTCACGACCCTGGATAACGCGCAAGCAAGTTTGGTCAACATCGACAAACGCGGTCCAACGATCGATTCGTTTTTTTTCGACTAACCTAAGTCCCTGGCTAGCGCAACAGCAAGTTTGGTGCGCATGATCGACAACGCGGTCAACTAATCCGATTATTTTTTCGACTAATCCCAAAACCTGTGTTAACCCCAAGGAATGGTACAATGATTCAATAACCAGATTAAAACTGGTTTATTCCTGCATATAAATATGGAAAAGACCAATACCCAGGACACTCCACGTAT
Source organism: Oreohelix idahoensis (assembly GCA_024509875.1). Classification (NCBI taxonomy): domain Eukaryota; kingdom Metazoa; phylum Mollusca; class Gastropoda; order Stylommatophora; family Oreohelicidae; genus Oreohelix; species Oreohelix idahoensis. Next base: position 594,672 of record JAMPIV010000379.1, read on the forward strand.
TCATACTTTACTGAACTAGGTGGAGTGATAAAGACAGGACACCTTACACCTCACTTAAGATGACTTTCACTGTTGCCACCAAACTGGGTCTGAACATCTAACAGAACGTGATTGAAAATGCTGGTACCGTTGGGATGAGCGGGCGAAAGGCCGCGTCTGGTAAGTGGTTTTTTTACCGAGGCCAACCCTTCTAGACTACACTGTGCGAAGATACTTGGTGAAATCATATCTAAAGTTTCCCTACCAAAACCGGTATAACGTTAACTTCGCCCTGAAGTTTTGAACATTTGTTTGGCATTACAAGGTGACATCCTCGCCGAATTTGACCGACTTACAGTCATCAAAAAGACAGATACGTCTATCCTATACTACCTGGGCCCCAGTAACAACGTTTTGACCACACTACCATCAACTCTCCCAGTTTGTTACCAAACCTATTATCCCCTAGAATATGAGTTGGTTTCCCCCTAACACCAACCCTTGTATACGTTCAGCTCCCACCACAGACCAACCACCTGGCCGATGTCCTCTAATCTACCACCGAAGAAGAAGAAGAAGAACCTAACCAAGCGACCTGAGACTAGTGCTTTAGCTTGACAATTTTCGTCTTATTTTAAAAGAATTAAAAATATATTTGTTACATTAAAGAAAAATCTTTGGTTTATCTATTTCTTATAACGTCCTAACTGTTGTCATTATTATATTGTATATATTGTCATAACTGTTGTCTAAAATGTTGTAATATTTTTCTATGTTTATAACTATTTGGTAGAAAACAACAACACACCCGCCAGTATTGGAACTTATATATTACCATATAAACAAGACCTCTCCTCCTCCCACACCGCGCCACCAACAATTTTCCTATATAAAAAGTCACGCGCCACCAA